>OU426988.1:108867238-109467238 GCA_911387755.1 Chrysotoxum bicinctum
AATTTTATTATTTTCTATATTGTTATATTTATAATATGCACAATCATAAACAAGCTCTTTTGTTTTCAAATGTGAAAGAGAATCTAATTCGTTACGGTATGTTATACATATAAACTAAAATTAATATTATTGTAGAAAATATGCTCAGTCCCATTGAGAAATGTTTTCATATGCTAGATAATATCAATATTAAGAAAATATTCGTAGTTACAATTTGCGAAGCAGCGCGAGTACGAGTCGGCTAGTATTTTATAAAGTCAACGGGCCGTATTCATAGTCCCTTTTAATTATTGCTTAGTTAAAAGAAAACTTAAGCATTTATTTTAATTTTTGTCATGCACTATTTTTGACGTTTGGAATATTTTGTATTAATTGATCTTATTTTAACTGTAGTTAAGTAAAACACGAGTTTTAGTCCAGTCAAAGCGTCATTTGACCTTGCGCGCAGAGGCATGGTCTATTTTTTTTCCATGGATCGATAGGTGCTTATGTATGAGAAAAGCTTAAAACCAAATTTGCACCACGTGACAACTTTTTTTACCAAAGTTATTGGTAAAAATGTGTTTTGTGTCATTTTTTGGTCATTTGCGAATATCTCGGCTCCACTATCTCGTACAAACAAAAATTAAACATATATTTATTCCTAATAACATTATCTATTATGTTCTAAAAAAAACATTTGTTTAAACAAATAAAAAAAAAGTTATAGTAAGTTAAACAATTATGATTATTAAGAAAAAAGCTCATTTAACGATGAAATTTTTATTTTTTATTATTAAAGTTCTTGTAATTCACTACAATTTAAAAAAAAATCAACACTCTACGATGAACGAAAGCCGAGTAATAAATTATTGAACATAGGTAAGTCAGCGCACCCACGCATTTTATGATTTTACGTTTTAATATTAATATCTCAGCCCCAGTATGTCGCAAAGTGAAAATAAAAAACTGTATAGCTAATAATAATATTTTCTATCAACTTGCATTTAATTTAATATGTTTGAGCAAAAACATAAAAAGTTACCGTTGGTTTCAACGTTTTTTTTCTTGTTTTTAATACCTTTTTTTCATAGTTATTGAGAAAAAAACTGTATTTCACGGTAAATACTTTTCAGTTTTTGATTTTTGTTTTATAGTCCTGCTAAGTTTCTTCCAATTAAAAAAAAAATTAGTCCATTACGACCAACGGGAGCCAAGATATTCATGATTTAAAAATCTAGGAAAGCTTACAATTTAGTATTTTAACCTTGTAGCTTGTAATTTTGGTGTCGCCAGCAACAAGATAATATTGGTATCCTTCAAACACCCCACACATACTTACACATATTTGTTGCTTCTTGTTGCTGGCGACACCAAAATTACAAGCTACAAGGTTAAAATACTAAATTGTAAGCGTTGAAACCAACGGTAAATTTTTATGTTTTTGCTCAAACATATTAAATTAAATGCATGTTGATAGAAAATATTGTTATGAGCAATAAGTTTTTTATTTTCACTTTGAGACATACTGGGGCTGAGATATTAATTAAAACATAAAATCATAAAATGCGTGGGTGCGCTGACTTACCTATGTTCAATAATTTATTACTCGGCTTTCGTTTATCGTAGAGTGTTGACTTTTTTTTTAAATTGTAGGGAATTACAAGAACTTTAATAATAAAAAATAAAAATTCCATCGTTAAATGAGCTTTTTTCTTAATAATCACGAAAAAGTGATTTTTAAAAAACAAAAAATTTGTTTAACTTACTATAACTTTTTTTTTATTTGTTTAAACAAATGTTTTTTTAGAACATAATAGATAATGTTATTAGGAATAAATATATGTTTAATTTTTGTTTGTACGAGATAGTGGAGCCGAGATATTCGCAAATGACCAAAAAATGACACAAAACACATTTTTACCAATAACTTTGGTAAAAAAAGTTGTCACGTGGTGCAAATTTGGTTTTAAGCTTTTCTCATAAGCACCTATCGATTTATGAAAAAAAATTGACCATGCCTCTGCGCGCAAGGTCAGGCCCTTTTTCATGACGCTTTGACTGGACTATTTAGCCAAACACTATGAAAACACTCAAATAATAATTCGTACCTATTAAAAAAATTTCCTTTGAAAAATATAACTTGTCTTTTTCATTGTAATAGCTACAACTGCTTGTGTTACTTTAAATTATAATATAAAACATAACATGCATAGCCGTAGCTCACAGAAAAAAGGAAATTCTATAAATAGATATGTATATCTACATATTATATTAATATGAATAAAATTTTCATATAGATACCCCAATTACCGTTGATTAAATTGATTCGATAAAATTCGATTTTTGTCATTAAAACTTGAAAAATAAAGTTTTATTCTTTAAAAAACAGCTGTTGTAAATGTTTGGACAATATTGGTGAAAGGGGTTATATAACACGCAAAGTTTTTAAAAGTAGTTTCATTTCAATATTTATTTAGATATAGAAACAAATCTGGAAGGATGAAACCGAAAGTGCAATACCAGAAACTGTTCTAGCGTCGCACTATGGGACCAAATGGTGCAAACCATCTCAAAAATCCATAACTTTTTCGTTTCTCAATATTTTTTTTTGAAATTTTGCACACTTATACTTGTATAACCAAGAATTTAAAATATTAAAACGTTTTAAATATTAATATATTATTTTATTTTTTTTTTAATAAAATAAAATAACAAATTTGTAGATTTTGTTTAATTTATATGGGAAAAATTTATTGGAGCAAGAATTATTGCAACAATTTGGATGAAATTTGTACAGTTTTTTTCTTTTACCGGTGAAAACATTTGAAAGTAGTTTTTGTAAAATCCGCCCACTACCACGCTCATATTTTTCTGATTTTTGTTATTTTCTTATTTTTAGTGAACAGGAAGCCGAAAATTTGTATTTGACTTTCCCGCCTACTTTCACTCCCCTTTTTTTTATTTTCAGCTTAAAGTTCATTAAGAGCAGGCATTTTTTAAATTAAGTTTTATATGTAGAAGTGAGTTTATATGAAAAGTGTTATTTATTTTTAGTAAAATCCGTGTACTGCCACGCCCCTTTTTGATATATGAAAGTTTGTCACTCTTAAGACAAAAAAAAAGGAATTCAAAAGTACACCTTATTACTAGGTATATTAATTAATGTCTAAAAGTTCTTTAGCCTCGTCAAACAATTCTTTGGTATCATTTTTTGTTCTTGGTTTTCTCAGACTAGGATCTGTACCTATATAATTAAGTAGCTGATCTTGAACATTTCCTTGCAAATAAATTCTCTCATTTTAGCAAACGCTTTATTGAGAATAAAAGCTTAGTAGATAATCATCTTATTACAATATCTATGAATTTTGCCTCTTGATTGATTAATGTTACAACAACAATTTGGCTGTCCTATGCCAACTCTATCACCTTTTCGACTCTTTTCTCATGCTTTTGTTGTTGCTTTTAGTATTGTTTATGATTCAGTTTCCATATTGTATGCAGTTCTCTTTTAAGGGAACTGCTAACTTTTTGTCTTCTTCTGTTTTGTGTATTTATACCTATGTACCTACATTTGTATTATATGCAACATACCCCACACACTCCCTCCCTCTCTCAAATGCTTGCCATTTTTTTTATTCAATTATGATTTTTTTAAATATAAATATGAGTAAGGAAGTTTAAAATTGGAAAACAAAAAATATTTTATTCTAAAAATAAAATTTTAAATTTTAATAATATTGGAAATAGCTGATAAAAACTTATAAATTTTGTGGAAACATAGTCACTTATATGATATTTATGAAAATGTGTTGCACATGTTTTAACAGTTATATTTTTAAAATTTTGACAAAAAATAACATTTTTTTTTAATTTTAAGCTAAAAGTAATAAAATAATGGTCTAAAACTTTTTGGAATACACATTTATGTGTATAACAATAAAGGGACCACATTTTTGCCAAATTTTAATTTTTTTCATCACTTAAAAATAAAGTTATAATACGAATTTTTATTCTAAAAACTTATTTTTCCTTCTCATCATACGTTTTTTCTTCTTAAACAAAAATGCATGAAAATGCGAAAGTTTTTATTTTTTTTCCAAATTTAGAATATTTTTAGAATACTAAACAGCCATTAACTAAACGGTGGCAGCCGGAGCTAACAGAGAAAACTTCAATTGAAAACAAAAAAAATGAAAAAGATACTGCACCTTATTAATTTTTTTTTTTCATTAATTTACTGATGAACTTAATTAAAAAAAATATAACTGTTTTGTAAAGAGGGCTTGGGCTTTTCAAAAAGGTATAATACTTATATATTCTGTCCAGAAAAACACGAAATAATTGACTTCAAACTCTCTCTTTTCATAATTCTAAAAAATAAAAATATCGAAATGTCATTTTTAACGGTAATTTTAGGTACCTAGAACAAAAGTAAGATACAAAAAATGTACTGTGTTTGGAAGAACCCTATTTCTAGTATATAATCTCATCATTAGATTTTTCAAATTACGAAATTCACCAAAACTATTTTTGAGATGGATTTCATCAATTGGTCCCATAGTCACGGTTGCCAGTTTGGTCATTTATGACCAAATCTGGTCATAATTTTTTCACTTGGTCACATGGTCATTTTTTATTCCATTTGGTCATTTTTTCAACGAATTGAAAAAAAAAAAACTTTTTTTTACTTTTTATGTTCTTAAAAATGAAATGTATACCAAAAGTGGTTTTATTAGCGTATGATACCCCAGCACGATCACTGAATGCACAAAAACTGAATGCGTTCTTTTCCAGCTTCCGAATTTGATGATAGATAGCTGGAAAACTTAAAATTGTGCGTTAATTTTGCGCAATGTTGCTTCTTCGCTGGGTAAAAATAAAATATACTATTTGAAAATTTGATTGGTCTTTCAACTGACGAGGCTAGTGTTATGGTTGGTGAGGTTTATGACCATCAAGCCAAATTGAAAAGCAATCACCCATATTCTGAAACGCGTATTTATGACTCGTATTCGACTACAGTCGTATGTTGTTATTCACTTGTACTATACTAATATTGGGAAACGAAAAACATCGCTTACGACTGTTCCTACGGCTATAGTCGAATACGCACTTTAATGCACTTGCCATTGACGCATCTTCGCTTTGCATATTATTGCAAAAAGTTCCTAGTGAAGTTGGAAAAAAGTGTCGCCACATAAAACATACATGTTTTGCTTATAGTGCCAACCGCATCAACCAATTTAAAGAATTTCTAAAAATATTGCGCAGTCCCATTGCACAAAATATTGGGTATTTTGCAACCGAAAATTTTACGAATTAAGTTTAATAAAAACCAAATTAAGAATTGGACTCAATTTTGTAACCATTAATAATATAATGCTAGCCAAAGAGCCTGAAGATCAAAAAATTAGTAATGGTGTTAGGTCTGCAAAAAATGTTTGTGAAAACATTATATTTATTTTTATAGTTATTAAGTGGCAATAATTGATCTTCATTCATAAATATATCGCGCAAAATTTTAAACAGCTTAGTAATAAGGTATTATGATGATATATTACTTTATCTCTTTCTTAATTTTAAACATTTCCTACCAGTATAAAAAACAAATGCGATGAATTAATTGTTCTGTGTTTCTTTTTTTTATTTTGGTCATTTTTAACTACATTTGGTCATTTTTATTTTCAACTTTGGACACAATTTTTTTTTTCAAGTGGCAACCGTGCCCATAGTGCGTCGCTTCCACTTTGCAATCGGGATTTGTATCCTCATTTAAAAAAACATTTGAAGTTCTTTGTGTGCAACCAGTGCCGTCTGCTGAGCCAGAACGTTCATTTTCAACTTTGGACGGTTAAAATTTCCACTACATTATCATACTTAAATCTGTTTTTTTAAATGAAAAATATAAAAAAAAGTTTACAAAGAAATAAATGAATAAAATTCATTTCACACTCATAACTTATTCATACATTATAAGGTGGTTCATAGTAAGAATGGCTTTCATTTTTTGATATTTTTAGTGATACCTTGAAGGAAAATTTTTATTAATTTTTTTCACTGAGAAAACCACCCCCTCCCCCCTAAATAAATCCTGCGTACGCTACTGACCAGGTACCTACCTATTGGTTTAAATACACTGTTCTTAAAATAAGTTATTTTAGTTTTAAATACATAAAAGCAATAAATTTCAAATATTTTTTGTTTGATAAAGATATTAGTTAGGTAGGTAGGTAGGTACCTATATGTTATGTAAAAGGTACAAAAATTATATTTTTAAATAATAGGTACCTACCTATTCAATCAATCGAATTTTGTATCATCATTAAAGTAAGATATTGCGTAGGTAGGTATTGTAACTTTGAAGAAAGGCGAAATAATAGCATCTAGTATCATTTCATGTAGGTACATAGATACAGCACTAAAAATATAACATGTAACAATAAAATAATGAATAGAGTTAAAAAAGTACGTACTACCTACTAATACTCAATCTACGGGTCGATAGGTACGCAAACGAGTATGCTCCGCCTTAATTTAAGATTTTCCTACCCTTACTCTATTTTGATTGGAAGCACTTACACAAAATAGATAATGCTATATAATATACTTCTCTCTCTTATATATGCATCTATTGGAACTTTTGCAATGCAATGAAACTATAGATATTGGTTTTGTATTGTAGGTTCTGTACTTATATAGTTATAGTTCTATGGATGCAA
This sequence comes from Chrysotoxum bicinctum, assembly GCA_911387755.1. Classification (NCBI taxonomy): domain Eukaryota; kingdom Metazoa; phylum Arthropoda; class Insecta; order Diptera; family Syrphidae; genus Chrysotoxum; species Chrysotoxum bicinctum. Next base: position 108,873,940 of record OU426988.1, read on the forward strand.
TTTTATGTACCTATTAAGAAAGAAATCTGGCAAGCGCGTCGCAAAAACGCTAGGAAATTAATACATAGATACATATTTCGTCGTAGAATTGTTCTTCCCACTCAAAAAATAACTCAGATATCTCCTCTTGAATAGCACCACCGTTTTATTGTTACTTTTTCATGCAGATATGTATACATACATATATAGGTACAAATATCTAAATACATCTCCATAAATATATATACATATATGTACATTCATTAGTGTTGTTTAGTGTTTTATAAATATTGTGTACATATATAGGCAGATAGTTCCTTGCATGGATAGGTAAATAAGCATTTAAATGAGCACGCTATTCACGTCTGTACACAATCTTTTAATGGAGAGTGTGGGAGTTTTAAAAAATATACTACAGTTTTTCGAAATAAGATAAATATTCAAAGTTATGATTTTAAGCAGTGCAAAATAATACTTCTGATTTCGCATTTATTTAGGATAGGTACCTACGAGGTTTGTATGTATCTACGTGCCTTGAAATTAAGACACGACAGGAGGATTACAAATGCTCATGGAAGTATTTTAAAATGTTATTTATACTTAGGTATCTATGAGTAATTTATTTGTTGGTTAACAGCTGTTAACTGCCATAAAATATAAAGGAGTAAATCAGTGCTTAAAAAAAATATTGAGGTTAATTAAAAAGAAATTTGTAGGTATTCGAAAGTTTGTTGAGTGCGTTCTGATGAGATAAGATAACATTGCGTAGAAAATGTTAAAATGCAAAGTTTTTGATGTGTAAACGTCTATGCCTGCGGTATGGTAACTCAAAAACGTGGGTAAAACTTATACGTTCCGAGTAGCCCCGTACAGTTGTTACACGTTCCGTTTAGCAAGGGTTACACGTTCCGTGTAGCAACTTATCCTACGGAAAATTGTTTACATTGGGAATATTGCGTATTTACTACATCGTGTTTATATTGGAAACTTTGAGTAGTGAAATCTCGATTTTAGTATAGGAATAGGTACTTTCTTTTGCTAGCTAGAACTAAATATCTTCACTCCCCCAACATTTCTTCACCTCTTACGTAATATGTCAAAAAGACGAAAGACAAAACAACTGGTGCAAAATTTCATTGCAGCTTCATTCAATGTTTTAAACAAATCCACTTCTTAGTGGTGGACGATTACTTAGTGGCGAAAATTTATTTGGTTTGAAGTTAGCTGTTGTTTTTACTTTTTTTTGCGTTTTTGTAGTTGTGTGAGTTATGTATCTGTCAAATTAAGGGTTGTTCAACGCAAATTCGCTTAGGTTCTGTTGTAAAACATTACTTAGTTAGAAGAGTTGTCTAACGTGATTAATATTATGAAAAAGTTAGACAAAGTAGGTATCCAATCTAAGCGACTGCGTTAATTAGAGCCGGTTTTATTGCTTAAACGAGAACTCTTTTAAATTTTGCGCCAATATCTATAGAATAATTAACTCCAAGTTTGACATTAGATACATTTAAAAAAGGGATTTTTTGACTGATCTAATTACTTTATTTGTCTATGTATTATGGTACTGTCTTTCATACGAAGCGGCTGTGTTTTTTTTCTGCTCTGCTCTTCTTAAAGATGAATTCTATTAAAGATGAATTCAGTGTTATAAATGTCTTAAAGTCATATCCGATTTGTTTTTCCTAACATGTGATTTATGTGGCAAAGACTCCCGTTTGGACTGCTGCAATATTAGCAAAATAGACATGAAACTTATAAAATCTAATAAGAATTTATTTTTTAAATGTGATAAGTGCTTGCATATTCCACTGCAAATATGTATCAACAAAATGAGAAATCTCTCAGTGTATTTATTGGAAGATTCTCAGAGTGCAGTTGGGAGTTGCACAAACACTAATCCAAATCCGCCAAAATTGGATACGAGTCGTCATGTTCGTGATAAGACTCGTGCTCAGAGAATCTCCAAAGTTAGTGAGACTGAAAAACGGGTTTCGATTACTGCTGGAAGGAAGATTGCTCTTGCGGAAACATCAGCTCCCCAAGATTGCAATTCTTTAAAAAATAAAATTCTAACTAAAAATTATCTTTCTCCCGCTAAATCATTTCTCACTCCTAACACAAACAAAATCAACTCCAAATTCTACCGTCAGAAGCCAGATTAATACCGATGCTTGCAATAAGATCGGTTTGGTGTCTCTTTCTACCACATCAGATGTTGATGAAAAAAATGTTGATGCTAAATCTACCCAAGCTACTGATGTTGATTTCAATGATGCGATCGAAGCTTTGTATATACACTCTATAGTATTCTCATGAAACCTTATTTTAAGAGGACATCTATCGTCGGCACATTTACTATTTCAGATTATTTCAGAGTGCAAAACTATTCAAAATTTTAAATAAATGGCGGTTATAAAATAAAGGGGATCAAAAAAGGACTTTTTCTTGTGTGGATGATTTTTGTTTATCTTTCTATACCTTTGTGTATAGATATTCAATACGTGGTGTCTGGTAAAACGTGAGACGTGAGGGGCGAGAGATTGCTTTAGTTTTGTTTTTGTAAATTTGGTTATGAAGATTTTTTGTTGAAGTTCGACCTACCTTTTGCTCTGTGTATGTTTTTGTTGTTTTGTCCTTGGTAGCATGGTGATGGTAGCTGGTGTTTGATGATTTTTTTCAGTTGTGAAGAAAATCTTATTTTAGCTTTCAGTATTTTTTTTGGTAGGTAGACTATTGGTTTTTTATTTGTTTTTGCTTTGTACGCATGCGTATGTAGGTATTTACTTGGAGGATGGGGTTACCTATTTTTCTTTTCATTCATCGCGTTGTCGATCACTAGCAAGGAGTTTTTTATGTTATCTGAGAATTTTTGTAGGTCAGAAAAAGATATCAAGGAAGGTTTCAAATAAACTTTTTTTTTGAAGGATTTCTCTGTATTCATTTGAGGGTGAAGAATACATGTTTTTGTTATTTTTGTGATGAGGTGGTAAACTTGGTGGCGGTTGTTTTTTTTTTTCTTTTTGTTTGCTGGTCTCTGCAAGTGCAAGTACATTTTTACTTGCGTAAAATAGGTACCATATGACATGTTATGCATTTGTAAAAAAAAAAAAATAGTCGAGATTTTAATCAGTCTTAACATCATAACAATTTTTACTGGCGACTATTAGGTAAAGCAAGTTATACCTATGTATGTACATTTGTAAAAAAAAATCGAAATCAAAGTTGATAGGTATGACGATGATAGCGAAGACGAAAAAAGTGGGTCTTGCAATTCTTTAAGCTTGGTAGATACCTTACGTGGCTATCATAAATTATTTCAGCCACACGTGTTTTTTTTTTTCTTTTTGTAAGACCAAAAACAATGGTAGTACCTATAAGTACGATCTTTTTCTCTAAATTTTATAAAATGTTTTTTTTTTTCCAAAAAATATTTCACAGATTTAAAACAAAATTCTAAAATTTTTATTAAGTTGAAGCTAGGTAATGGTTATTGATGGTTGGTAGGTAGGTACGCCCATAGAACTTTTTTTCATTTTCTCAAAAATGGTTTTCTTAATTTTGTATGCTAAAGATCCCCAAAAGTTCGGATAGTTTTGTGTGCTAGAATTTTTCAATAAAAGTAGTTTGGAGTTAAAACAAACAGATTTTTCATTTGAACTCGATATTTCGAAAAACTGTTCCACAACTAAGCCAGTATTATAAGAGGGACTTTAATATTGTATGTGGAATTACTCTATAATATGATCTAAATTTATGGTTTCACGTTCACTATTTTTAACAATTTTCTTGACCTACCTATACCTTTATAAGTACATACGGAAATAATAATTATATAGTCAACTTTCGTTGTAGCGAAAATTGCTTCAAAATTAAAGCAGTTCAATAATTAAAGAACTTACTTACATAGGTGTAGTAATTGATTTTAATTCAAATTTGAAAAATCATATTCATTATTTATTATGATTCTTTGTATTGTTGAGTTAGGTATATTATATTTTATTTTACCTTTTGTTTTTCTTCATTCTAATTCAATTAAAACGCATTCTTTTCTTTTTATTTTTTATCTGTATATATATTTCGAGGACTTATTTGCCTCATCATTAGTAGCTAAAAATAAATACATGGGTTTTTTATTTACATAAATATATACGAAATTATATATAAAAATTATATATAATTTTATATATAAAAATTACCAAAATTATTTTATAATAAATTATTTGATAACAATCTGTTTTTAATATTAGACATTTGTTTTTGAAATTAAAAATTAAAAATTAAAAATCATTGAACAAATTTTCTTATAAAGTTGCTAAGTATTTAAAGTGCATAAATTTGTTTGATTTTGAAGTTAAATTTTCTGTAAATTTGCATTAACTATTAGACTGTAGTATGTATTAGTGTAGTCTCTTTTATCTGTTTTCTAGTTGCACGCAATGCCCTCATTTTTTATAATTTGGTTAACTTCATGAATTTGTAAATTAAATTTGTTTCTTTCTAATTTTAAAATTTAGCGCCATTAAAATCAAAAGAATGTCCATTTTTCTTAACGTGATCAGCTAAAGCAGCTATATTTTTGTTTACTGATCCTTCGTTAACTTTTTGACATTCGGTATTGTGGTGATTCATTCTTGATCCCAGTTTTTGAATAGTTTCTCCAATGTATATTTTTTCGCAATCATTGCATTTTACAGAGTAAACTAATCCACTGTTTTCTGTTTTATTAATTTTTTGCTTTGTATTTAGAAAGAATTTTGAATTTTGTTCTGTTGGCTTCATTGCTGCTTTAACATCTGGTACAAAATATTGGCACACTTTTGCTAAGGACTCACTTAATTTTGGTACATATGTCATCGCTGAATAAATTTCGTTATCTGTATCTGATGAATCTTTTGTCCGAACATTATTGTTAGAAAGCTGAAGTTATGTTGGTCAAATATTTGAGGTGAAATAATTTTGGCTTGTAGATTTTCGTTTTTAACTGATGAAATAAGTTTATTGATTATATTTGGATAGTTGTTTTTTCTTAATATATTTTGTATCCTTATTATATTATTATTAAAATAGGTCTTATGGCTAAATGAGAATACTTTACGAATAAAGTTTTTAACCATATTATATTTCATTTGAGTAGGATGAGCTGAATAATAATTTAATAATCGATTTGATGCAGTTGGTTTATGAAACCAATTTGTGATAATATTACCATCATTGTTTCTCTTGACTGTAACATCCAAATAATTTATTTCATTTGTAAGTGTGTCTTCCAATTCATATGTAAAAATAATATTTTTGTCAAAAGATTCCAGAGTAGATTTTTGTTTCTTGGAATAGCTGTTAAATGTAAATACATAAATGTTATCCAAAATTGTGGTTCAAAATCTATTTTATCTAACGCATTTAATATTACTTCATCCAAAACCCATTCGACGAGAATTGGAACCAAAGATGATCCCATGAAAAGTCCTGTTTTCATTCAAATATACTGATTTTTAAAACAAAAATAATTACAATCAGAAAGACAAAATTTTAACATGATCATAAATGTTTGTTTTGGAATTTTAGTTTTAGGTTTGATACGTAAATCAAAGTTACGTTACACAGTTTGTAGTGCTAATTTAATTGAAATATTGTTAAAACAATTTGATACATCGAAAGATACAAGTATAATTACAAATTGTTTTGAATTTTTGATTGTAAATTTTGATTTATAAGATTCTTTAAGAATGTTAGCTAAATATTTTGATAATTTGTAACTCGGAGAATTTATTATTGAAATAATAGGTCGGACTGGTAAATTTTCTTTATGATACTTGTGTTGTCCAAATGCACGAGGTGAAATAGCAATATATGTACGAAGGTGTTTAGACTCTTGTTGGCTTATTAATTTTCTATTTTTGTTAAAAATAGTACTTATTAGGCGATTATTTTTAGCTTGTAGCGATGACGTAGGATCTGAAGCCAAAACTTCAAATTTATTAGTATCATTAAATAAGTTTACTAATTTATCATCAAAATCTGTACGTTTAGCAATAATGTTCACATTACCTTTGTGACTTGAAGACACAAAAATTTAATCATTATCTTTCAGAAACTTTGCTGTAATTTTAGCCACTTTAATCAAAAACTTTGTAGTTCTGTTTTGATTTTTATTTGATTTTAAATGTCTTGTAATAAGGTAAGTTAATTGAGATCTCATAGATAAAAAATAAAAAGAAAAGAATGCGTTTTAATTGAATTAGAATGAAGAAAAACAAAAGGTAAAATAAAATATTCATTATTGTACTTAATAAAGCCTTTCTATTCTCAAAAACATTCAACAATTTTGTGTTATCGTCTTGCACACTCAAAGTTGCAATACGGCATAACAAGCCTAGGAGGTTCGTATTCTAATACTCTTAGACCCTTATTAACCGCACGGAAACATTTAATATAGACTAAGAGCCCACATCAATTTTTGGATGTGATTGATAACAAAAAAATAATCCTTAAGTAGTTATTTACAAATGTGAGCGTCTTGCATGCTCTATTGGGAGCAAAAGTGAGTAATACTGCATCAAAAATGCAGTTGTTTCCAAAGTCTAAGCAATTGTGATAACAACTTTTTCATAACTTCAAAATGTAGAGTCAAGTGCCCTGATTGCAAATATCGAGGTCCAAGACAAATTGTGATAACAACTTTCCCTTAACTTCAAAATGTAGAGCCAAGTACCGTGATTGCAAATATCGAGGTCCAAGACGTTTTGCTGGTGGCCTTCTGCCAGGCTCAAATATCTTTAATAAATTGCCCTTATTTAAAAGAAATATGCTACATTTGTCTATTTCACTAAACAGGTTAAGGACTGGCTATTCAATTTAAGCTACGAATGTATTAAATCTTTTGTTTAATTATTTCCTGTTATTTAATTTGTTAGTTTATGTTTTTTTAGTTTATGAATTTTTAGTTTATGTTTATAGATACCTATATAATAATATTTGCTTCTTGTTGTGTTCTAGTAATATTTTATCCGTTTGAAGTAAATTGGTCTGTTTACATTGTGTTGAAAAACATAGATTAAAAGCCTCTGAATATATGTACATACATATGTATATTTAAAACCCTCAACCCAGATGTGTAAATTGTTTCATCGGTAATGGAAATTTTTTTATTAAATCTAAACATCAACCAAAAAGCTTTAAATAATAAGTGCTAAATTTACTCTAAATTCTGCAATGGGGAAAAATTACTTTAACTAGCAACTAAATGACAATAATATAGGTACCTAGTTGATTCTCAATATATCTTAAGTAACTTTCCTGAAATAGAAGAAATAGTTATAAAAAGAAGGCCATACATAGTTTTTACTTGCAACATACTCGTACATACATATATGGCAAGTTATGCGCTCGTTAAGAAAATCGAACTCGAAAAATATAACCAAGTACATATATTTATATTATTGCCTTAAAACTTTAAAATCATAAAAAAATGTATCTATGCGAACTAAAAAATGCAAAAAAAAAACCTAACTCGTTAGAAAGAAATTTAACAAACTTGTTTTCAAAATCTTATATGTATATATAGGTACCTTCTTGACATTTTTTAAGTTACGTAATCTATCAACTTAAATACCTACCTATGCAAAAATAATTCTTACTTACATTAACTACACAATTGTAAATTTTCTTTGAAAATTTTCTACTCTTTTTTGAAAGACACCAAAAAAGTAAAGACACAATTTAACGAGAGTACAAATTATGTCAAGGACACCAAAAAAGCATGGAAAAAATATCCGAATGGATACCTTTTCCATACCCTTGCATTTGTCCTACATTTAGCGATTTGAAAATTCAAACCAAAAATCCGAAGAAAACAATCTACCCAAGATATTGCAAGGCAAAATACGTAAAACTCACAATGCACACTTATAGATAATCAAATACGTGCAAATCTACTATACATATTAGGCTCGCATTCATTCTTACACCTGCATCCATAAGCTAAAGAAAACGAAACAAAATATTTGTGAAATAATCAGAGAAAACCAACCACCAAGATCATCCCCTTACGTCGCGCACGCCGCAGCCCTCAACACATTGGCAGACTGTTTGCAAGGGATTAAAAACAAAATCCAAAAAAAAAAATTTCCCAAAAAAATTTCCTTGTTTATTTTGGTCAGGTTCAAATCTAAAATAGCGATTTTGCGACATCTGGATCCGCATGTAATACTACAAAATCGTGTTGCATAGGAATACTATAGAGTGTATATACAAAGATCGAAGGTGATGCTGTTGCTGCTGCTGGTGGCAAAAATGGATGTGAAGCAATTGGTGAAAATGATGATGCTGCTGAAATACGAGTTGCTGAAACACGTGTTGATGTTGAAAGGGTTGAAGTTGCTAAAGATGTTGCTGTTGTTGTTGTTGATGCTAAAGTTGCTGATAGTGTTGTTGTTAATGGTGTCGAAGATGATAATGCCGACGCTCCTGCAGCTGTTGCTGGGCTGGACACATTGGACTTTCTGGTAAGCACAACCAAAAACAAAAACAGCTGGTAGGCAGCGATGTTAACGCTGTCGCATCGCTTCCGTCTGTACCTAGGCTTCGATTTATTCACATCTCTCGATTAATGAATACAGTCACTGAAAAAGATGTTATAGATTTTGTTGCACACAAACTAAATTTGCCATCGAATAGTTTGGTTTGTTCTAAATTAATTAAAAAAGATGCGGATGTTTCATCGTTCCATTTTATAAATTTTAAACTTGGGGTCCCTGCGGGATTTTTTAATGATGTGCTTCGGGAGTCTATGTGGCCAATAGGAGTTCAAATTAAACAATTTATAAGCCCTTCAAAAAACGATCTTGGCAAAAAACTGGAGGTCGCAAAAATATAAACAACAATTTTCCTGCGTCTGAAACCAATAATTACTTTTCTATGTAATTATCATAATGTTGGAGGTATGAGAACAAAGTCTCATGAATTTTTTACTGCTGCTGCTGACTGTTCTTATGACGTTATTGCCCTGACAGAAACATGGTTAAACCAAAAAATTTTCACTAGTGAATATTTCAATTCCGATTTCAACGTTTTTCGTAAAGATCGTTGTTACGAACGGACTGGCCTAAATACAGGTGGCGGTGTTTTATTAGCTGTAAAATCTATTAACTTAAGTAAAGAAATTAATTTATCTCAAGATTCTGTTGAACAAATTTGTGTACGTGTAAATTTACCTATTCACTCCAATCTTGAATTGATTCATGTGTACTTTTTTGTTTCTTATATTCCACCTTTATCGCAATATGCAATTTATGACACTCATATCAAGAATATTACAAATATTGTTAAAAATATCGATGAAAATTGTTATTTCGTAATCGTTGGAGATTTTAATGATGAAAAAAGAGTGTTTCCTGTTAATGTCACCAAAGATTTTGAATATAATGTGATTGATAATATAACTGCTTTAAATATGTACCAAATTAATAATATTCCTAATTCTATAGGACGTATTTTAGATCTTATTTATATTGATAGTAATTTTGAAGCTCAATTAAATGAATCAAGTTTTAAATTATTGGAAAATAGTATTCATCACAATGCACTTGAGATTGTATTTAACTTTTCTGTTTTAAATGAATCAAAATCATCTAATATTGTCCAAAAGTATGACTTTAAAAATGCGGATTATGTGTCAATGAATATTTACTTAGAAACTATTGATTGGCAGAATGGCAGCCAATTTTTAAGTGCTCAAATCTGGAGCCAGCTTTTACTATATGTTTCGGAACATTCTAGAATATACATATTATTTCAAATTTTGTCCCTTTAAAACAAGTTAAAAATTCTAAAAAACCTGTTTGGTTTAATAAAAGTTTGTCCAGGCTTAAAAATGTCATGAATAAATTGCATAAAAAGAGTAAAATTTTTGCTTCATTTCGTGAGCAATTCAAACAGGTAAGGAGAGAGTACGAATTTTTGAGAAAATTTATTTATAAGCAGTACATTTGCTCTCTTGAATCGAACATTAAAAAAAATCCGAAGTGTTTTTGGTCATTTTTAAATACTAAACGTAAATCGCTTGGGATTCCATCTAACGTTTCATACAAAGGGGTAGCCTCAGATAATCTGAATGTTATTTGCAATAGTTTCGCATCATTTTTTCAGTCAAATTTTATTGACTTGAAATTAAATTATGATAATCTAGAAAACTCACCTTCAGTTGTTGACGTTGGAAGTCTATATTTATCTGAAGACGATGTACTAGCAGTTTTATCCTCTCTTGATGAGAATTTTTCCGTTGCTCCAGACAACATTCCGCCAATTCTTTTGAAGGCTTGTAGATTTAAACTTGCGGTTCCATTGTGTTTTATATTCAATATGTCTTTAAATCAAGGTGTATTTTTGGATACATGGAAATATTCATTTATTACTCCTCTGCATAAATCCGGTTCAAAAAGTGCCGTTGAGAACTACAGACCTATTGCAAAACTTTAGTTGATCCCTAAAGTTTTTTAAGGAATAGTGAAAAACAAACTGTATTTTTTAGTTCAAAATCATAATATCTCAGCACCAACACGGTTTTATGAGTGGAAGGTCGACCATCTACACAGATTTTTCAAAGGCTTTTGATCGCGTTCAACATAATGTACTAATAAAGAAACTTGAAATGTTTGGTTTATATTCTGTGCTGCTTAGTTGGATTAAAAGTTATTTAGAGGACAGAAAACAATATGTCAAAATTGGTTGCGAGTTATCTAAGGAAATAGTGAACTTTTCAGGTGTACCTCAGGGTAGTCACCTTGGACCGTTACTATTTATTATTTTTATTAATGACTTGCCCAGCCTCCTCTCTTTTTCAAGATGCCTTTTGTATGCTGATGATCTTAAAGTTTTTAGCTGCATAAAATCGTTATCTGATGCAAATAATGTCCAAGCTGATCTAAATAAAATTCTTCAATGGTGTAAGATGAATGGACTCTTTTTTAACAATAACAAATGTAGTGTTGTGACTTATTCAAAAGTACTGAATCCTTTCTATTTTGAATACAAGCTTGATAGCCACTCTTTACAAAGAGTAGATTATCAGAAGGATCTCGGAGTGATTTTCTACTGAAAAATAAATTTTTCGCTTCACATCGATCATATAATTTCTAGAGCAAACTCGATGTTCGGTTTTATAGTCAGAAATTCAAATTGTTTCGAGGATCCTTATACAATTAAAACTCTTTACACGAGTATTGTAAGACCGTTGCTGGAGTATTGTAGCGTTATATGGAATACTTACACTAAGTCAAGTATCCTTCGTATAGAAAAAGTTCAAAGAAGATTTACTAAGTTTGCCTTACGTAAAACTTTTGGTTCTTTAAGTGTTCCATGTTATGAAAGCAGATGTGTTCTCATCGACCTAAAACCTCTCATTTTGAGAAGAAAATTAAATTCTGTACTCTTTGCTTATGATGTTCTCAATCCTATTATTGATTGTCCAGTGCTGTTGTCAATGTTTAATATGTATGCACCTGCTCGTAGTTTGCGACCAAGAAATGTTGATTTTTTATATGTTCCATATCATAGTACAAGTTATGCATTGATTTTAATGAATTTGATTATGCAATTGATTTTAATATGAATAGAAATGAAATTAAAAGAAAATTGATAAGCTTATTGTGCAAATATTATAAAGTATATTTAACTTAATTAATTAATTTATCTTTTTAAAATTGTATATACATATATTGAAAGTTAATTTTAATGGGTAGTTTTCATAAAGTCTTGTAACTTGAATGACGGTAAATAAATAAATAAATAAATAAAAAAAAACTCAAAACATAAGAAAGGATAGGGAATCTATATTGACAATAAAACTAGCTACGCTACTATTTTAGTAGTGTATACGAGTATGTATAAGGTTATGATAATGGTTCAAACATGAAAGGAAAAGAGGCTGGTGTTCAAAACAAAATTAAGTGTCTTGAACCACGAGCTTATTTTGTTCAGGCTGCTTGCATTCCCTTTGGTTGTTGTTGGTTTTTAATGATTCAGCTTGCTGTTCATTGGAAGCTGTTAAGTTTTTTGACATTGCTCAATGCATATAAAACTTTGTATCAGGTTCAACAATGCGTTGGGACATACATATGTATACAAAAAATTTCGCTGGTTTGACCTTAAAACCCCTTTCTGAAACCAGATGGGAGTAGACTAAATGCTTTAAAACCATTCAAAAAAATTTTAGAAGCTATACCTAATATGAAGCTCTTATTGAAATATCTGAGGCTGGAAACGTGAGAATAGAAACATGCTGTCATTAGGAAGTAAAATTTTAGTTTCAAGTTTATATGTTGCATATTAATCTAGTTTGATACCTATTTAAGAAAAAAATAATGGCGCAAAATTTTAATTGAATTAGATGCTAAAGCTGTTTAAGTATGATACTAGGTTAAAACAGGCGCGGATCCAGGATTTCGTTCAGGGAGGGGCAATTTTCGTGATATTTTGCTTAACTTAAAAAAAATGGTCCATCGAATACTTACGCTTTTTTAATGATTCTCTGCATTTCTGTCTTAAAATATTAAAAAGGTATAAACACAATCGAATATAAAAATAACAAATTATTAAATTGAATTTAGGAAAGCATGTGCAGGTACATAATATAGTTCGTATGTAAATAACTATTAAATAGTAAATCAAACATCTTCGCTTACATTACTTTAGCCTCTTTCAATAATGCTCTGCATGCATGTCTTAAAGTATTAAATAGGAACTCGTACGTATTAAAAAAATAAATAAATTAATTAATTTAAATGAAGGAATTATAGTGTTGTACATGATATGTACATAGTTCTTAAATACTTAATTCTAATTTTTTTGTGTGGCCGGTTTTTGAAAACCTAGTAATAACTTTCTCAACATCCATCGGGATTTGCCTGTGGATGTGCATGAGTGCCAGACCGCGGAGGCGGTTTTGAGCCATTGTTGATCTTAAATATGTTTTAAGGCACCGCAACGAAGAAAAAGACCTTTCTGCCGAAGAATTTGTAACTGAAAGCGTTGCAAGAATAAGAAGGAAACTATGTATAATACAAAACACATCCTTACTGCATTTATCAATTAAATCCAGGGCAGTGTCGGGAAGCTTGTTCTTCTGCTCATTTTCTTTTACCAACAACATCAACATCCATATTTAAGTTTACGAGTTTTCCGAAGCAATCCAATAGGGACTTAACGGTGGTATCAAACTCATCAGTATTATATTTGATTATATTTTCCAGGATGAAAATCGTGAGCTTAAACACATCTAATGTTTCAGGTTGAAACCTTTCACGCAAATCAGTTAGGACAAAGTCGAGTACAGGTGCATATAAAGATATTCTGTAGTATTCTTCAGCTGAATTTGTGTCAAAATTGGCTCGGTAGATTTGGCGTCCACCATGACGTGGGAATCTTCAACTCAACATTCAATTGATCACATACATTTTTTGCTTTCTGCCAGATATTTTTGAAATTAGTATCTATGTTCTCCCGGCAACTTGAAATAACGGAAATTGTGTCTTTCACCAGCATAGCGCTGCTGCTGGTAAGGTCAAGAGATTTCGTTTGTAGCAATTTGCTTAAAGACTGTGTTAAAGACAACACATCACTTAAACACAATATTGAGAGAATAAACTGGGTATTGCATAAGCTTGTTACATACGAGGAAGCTTTGCTGGCTGTACTTGGGTCACGCCACTGCGAAATCGTTTCCAATGTCTCCACAATCTTGGCTAGGTCTAAGGAAAACTGGAGTACACCTTCATACCGGTCTACCCACCTAGTCTCACAAAGTGATGTGAGTGCACACCCCAAGGTGCTCATGAGGACAGTTTTTCGCTTTGGGTGCGATTTGAAGAACATTATTACCTCTTTCATGATTGTCACAGCGTCTCGAATGGCAGGCACTTTCGAACTACGAGAAGTAGAGTTGTTAAGCTTGTGACTGTAGCATGGAGTCTTCACAGCATTTTTCGCTTCCTTTTGAATCGCCGTCATAGCACCTCGAACTTCTGAAAGCATAACAGCACACCCATCTGTCTCTATTCCCACACATGATTCCAAAGGAAGTTTGAACTTCTTTTTTAGCTGGAACAAGATAATTTGCACTATAGCTTTGCCAGTTTTCCTCATCGGACTCGTATTCTTCGTCAGTTCTGGAACAAGTCAGTTCCTCAAATACATCTACGAAAGTTACAAAATCCTCACGAATATGACCTTCATGAACGTATCGTAAGATTACACTCAGCTGGGAAAGCTGAGATACATCTGTTGTCTCATCGAAAAGTATGGAATAGTAACGTGAGGCCCGAACGTTACTCAAAATTTGATCGAAAATCTCATTCCCACAGCATAAAATAAGTTAGTTCTGTGTTGCTTTGCTTATGTATGTAGCATTAGAAGAGGCTGACTGCAAATGTTGTTCTAATTTTTTGTCTCCAGCAGATACTCGAAACTCTAAAAGTTCCCTAAAATTTCCTTCGATCACGGTCACGTCAGTTTGGTTTGAATCAACTGTGTTTCTAATTATAGCTCCATCATCTCTATGACCACGAAATGCTAAATTTTGTCGTCCATGGAAGATGATGGTTTCTACTATGGGACGAAGGCGTTCCCTATTTTCTTTTACCTTTTTAAGACGCTGTTGGCTTACACGGTTGTCTATTTCCAGGTTTGGGTTATTATAAGTGTGAAGAAACTCAGTTCCGTCCTCAACAGCTCGCTTGTGGTAAATGTTATTAGCGTGATTTTCCAAGTTTCCCTTTTGTCCAGAAATATCTTTGAAGTTTATTAAGGGTTTTTTCAGAAGGCTTTGTAAAGGCACGGTTTTTTGACCACCTCCAACACTTCCAGTGACGAAGAAAGGGCAGTATTTACAAAGCAAACCCTGTTTTGACGGTGAAAACACAAGCCAAGAATATTTGCTGAGATATTTATTGCTAAAATACCTTTTGATCACCTTACCTTTGAGCAAGTGCGAAGAAAATGGATTGAAAAAAATTTACTTTATAATAATTGTGAAACGAAGAATTTCCAGAATTGCCCAGGGGGGGGGGCAATTGCACCCATTGCCCTCCCCCTGTATCCGCGCCTGGGTTGAAACAATTATTTTAATCGAATATAGCATCATACTTCTCTACTCTTTTATTAAAGTTAAAATCATCGAATAGGTACCTACTTTATTTTTTTAGTATCTTGCTAGCTTCGTATGACATTTGCAGACATCAAAAAAGGTTCGTGTACTTACTTCTTTTTTTACACGAAATGTCATTGTTTTAGGTGTGTTCAGAAGCAATTTATTAAGGAAATTCTTTTAGTACGATACTAGTGAGAAAATGTTTAAAATTAAGAATGAGTTAGTAAACTACTATAAAGTTAACAAATTGTTAAATAGTATCATATTAATACCTTAATAATAGGCTGTTTAAAATTTTGCGCCAATATAACTAATAAGTATTTACAAACTCCGTCTGCTTATTTATCTACTAAATATGCTACTAAAAACTCTTTAGTGGAAATGCGATCAGAAGAACAATTCACTAACGTGCAATCAGCTGAAGCCATAGCTCTAAATCTATAAATACCATCACAGTTTCCTCAAATAACAGTTTTTTGAAACTAAAATTAATAAAAAACTACTTCAGGACCCCAATGATTTAGGAAAGATAAGTTGACTAGTCAATCATGGCTATAGAGAATGAGCTTGTCAAGTCATTATATTATGATGATCTGGTAGCTGAGTTTGCTAAAACAGAAGCCAGAAAAGTTAATCTATTGCAATAAATTCGGTTCTATTTATTTTTTTAAAATAATAATCTTATTATTATTTCCTACATGAACAACAATTAATGAGTTCATTATTTAATTGTATGTTGTTATGTTTTTGAATTAGTTTTTAAATATTTTTTACTTCAAAAAATATTTTTTTCAGTTCCTAAATTTTTGTGATATATTTTTTGACTATTATTTTTGTGATATATTTTTGATTTCTTAGTTTTTAATAAAAAACATACTTATTTTAATTAAATATAAGTATTATCTAGGAATAGGATTCTTGGGGATCCCTCGTTAAAAAAACGCATTACAAAGGGTACCCCTTGGGTAATAAGGAAATGACTTTTTCCGCCAATCCAATCCAAATGAGAGGCGCCACTGATAAAGCTTGCGCAGGGCTCTAATTAAGCTCGGGCCGGTCCTGTCTGTATGTCTGTACCTCGAACTTTAGCCTAAACTACTGAAGGTATTTTCTTCAAACTTGGTACTTAAGGGTCTTCGGTGATTCCCTAGGGGGGAAATTGAAATTTTTTTTAGCTCTAAAACTAACGGTAAACCCCATAAACCCATAATGCATAATCTTATTTATCTCGAAAACGGCTCTAATGATTTTGATAAAAAAAATTAAGTGTGATATTATGGACATGGATTATATTTTAGTGAAAAACAAATTTTGGGGAAATGTTATTAGGGGTACCTCTCATAGAACGTTTTTTTTTATTTTCGACTTTCTCATTAACAGCTCTAACGATTTTAACCAAAAATTTTCACCAGAAGCCCCCTTAAGTTTAAAATAATAAGGTATAAGAAAATATTCGAAAGCATATTTTTTGGGTTTTTTTTGAAAAAAAAATCCAATTTATTTTTTGAAAAATCAATATCTTGAGCACGTCTGAACGATTATTTTTTTAGATTATTTCCTAAAATTTTTACTACTAAATACCTAAAATGGGCATCCCAAATTTTGTTCCTGAAAAATTTTAAAGAAATTTGTTATCATCATCATCATCGGCTCGACAACCGGGTTCCGGTCCTGGCCTCTTTCAACAAGTCTCTCCACCTAACCCGGTCTCTAGCGTCCTGGTCTACGCCATCTCTCCAGCGCAAGCATGGTCTACCACGCTGTCGTCTACCATAGAATGTACCACAAAGAACTTTCCGAGCAGGTTCCTCTTCGCTCATGCGAGCTAGGTGCCCTGCCCACCGGAGTCTACCGAGCTTAATTTTTGTCACGATATCTGTTTCTAGGTAGATTGCGTACAATTCATGATTGTACCGTCTCCGGAATCGTCCTTCCTCACATATGGGGCCAACAATTCTCCTTAAGACTTTTCTCTCGAACGCAGCTAAGAGGTCGGAGTGCCTTTTGCTAAGCACCCGAGTCTCGAATCCATATGTGAGTACTGGCAGGACCATGGTCCTGTACAGCAGCAGTTTTGAAGTTATGGTGAGATTTCTGGATTTGAAGAGCTTTGACAGACTGTAGTAGGCTCTGTTGGATTTGAGAAGCCGCCCGCGTATTTCTTCTTCTATATTGTTATCGGCTGCTACTATTGACCCAAGGTATTTAAAGGATTGCACCACTTCAAATTCGTGCTCCGCTACCTTGATTGTTTGACCAACTGTTCCACTCGCATTCGACGCCACCATGTACTTTGTTTTACCTTCACTAATGTGCAGCCCCAGATTTTGTGCTGCCTGCTGGATGAAGGAATCTTGTACAGCTTGTTCGGTTCTTCCGATGATGTCAATGTCGTCTGCGTAAGCCAGTAACTGGCTGGACCTGTTGACGATGGTCCCTCTTGTTGCCGTGCCAGAGTCACGGCTTGCTTTCTCCAACGCCAGGTTGAAGAGGAGGCAGGCCAAACCGTCCCCTTGTCGGAGTCCATTAAAGATGTTGATTGGTCTGGATAGTAATCCGGCTATTTTTACTTGGCTTGTTACGTTGGTCATGGTCAACCTACATAGTCATGTCAATTTATTTGGGATGCCGAATTCTCTCATGGCTTTGTAAAGTTCTACCCTGGCTATGCTATCATAGGCGGCCTTAAAGTCTATAAACAGATGGTATGTTGGGATGTTAAATTCTAGACATTTTTCCATCGCCTGCCTAAGGGTAAAGATCTGATCAGTTGTTGATTTGCCTGGAATGAAACCACACTGATATTGTCCGATGACGGTTTTAGCGTATGGGGTTATCCGGTCTTGTAGGATAGAGGAGAGTATCTTATAGGCGGTACTCAACAACGTGATACCTCTATAATTGCTGCACGTTGTGACATCTCCCTTCTTATGTATGGGGCATATTAAACCTTTTCGCCAGTCTTCTGGCATTTCTTCCTGCTCCCATACGTGTACTATAATATCATGAATTGCTTGACGTAAGGCTGGCCCGCCGTGATGGAATAATTGGGCTGGTATGCCATCGGCTTCCGGGGCTTTGTTCTGTTTAAGCCGGCCTATAGCCTTCTCAACCTCTTCTATGCTTGGTGGCGGCAACATAGGATATTCTTCTTGAAGTAGTGGAGCCTCCACTTCTGCAGTGAGCTGACCATTTAGCAATTCATCGCTCCAGTATGCTTTCAGGATCGGTGATCAGACTTCCCTCTCCGTCCTTGCAGTATGTGCAGCGTGGTGTGTACTGCGTCATGTTTCGGACAGATTGGTAAAACTTCGCGCCTGGTGCGGACCTCGCTCTCCGCTGTTTTCTATTTCACAGATTAGGTTCTTCTCCCAGGTTGATTTCTTTTGTCTGTGAAGCCGTTTTTCTGTTCTCCTGAGCTCTTTATATTCCTCTTCGCGTGCCCGCGTTCTATGAGATTGTTGCATTGCTCGGTACGCAACATTCTTACGTTCAGTCGCTAGCTTGCATTCATCATCAAACCAGTCGTTCCGATTTTTACGACTGCTGCCTAAGATGGAGTTGGCAGTGCTAATGACAGTATTTTTAAGACGTGTCCACTTCTCATTGACGCCCAGCATACTGGCTCCAGGACTTACTCTCCCTAAATCAGGTGTTTCTAGGGCGAGTCCTAACGCATTACCAAAGGTGTTACTGGTGTTTTCATTGCGCAGGGCAGCCGTGTTGATTCGAACCTGATCGGCGGATGCAATGCGTCTTCGCAAGGCAATCCGCCCTCGGAAAACCATACCAACAAGATAGTGATCCGAGTCGATATTGGCACCTCGATACATTCGTACCGTCATCAAGTTCGAGTAGTGGCGACGGTCTATCAACACGTGGTCTATTTGGTTATGAGTGACTCCATCAGGTAATACCCAGGTGGGTTTGTAGATATCTTTACGCGGGAACCTGGTACTCGCAACGACCATGTTCTTCGATGCTGCCAATTCTAAGACTCGAAGTCCATTGTCATTAGTGTTCTCAATGTTCTCATGCAAACTATGGGTGCCTGCGTAATGCCTGAATACCGGCTCCCGACCTATTTTTGCGTTCAAATCCCCAAGGATGATTTTAACATCATACCTTGGACAGGCATTGAGGGCCCTCTCGACTTGTTCGTAGTAAGTCTCTTTTTCTTCGTCTGAGGACTCCTCCGTAGGTCCGTGAACGTTAATGAGGCTGATGTTCGTAAATTTGCCTCGCACGCGAAGGGTGCATAGCCTTTCGCTTATTGCGTTAAAGCCGATGATAGTAGACTTCATTTTTTCGCTGACTAGGAAGCCTACCCCGAGCACATGGTGTTTTGTATGACAGCTGTAAATTATGTCATTTTCTTTCTTCTGTAAAACACCATTCCCTGTCCATCTGATTTCTTGAAGAGCTGTTATGTCAGCTTTATAATTTGACAGGGCATCGGCTAGCTGCTGAGCAGCTCGAGCTCTATAGAGCGATCGTACGTTCCATAAGAAAATTCGTAAATCGTTTTTCCGTTTTCGTTGCGTGGGTTGTCGTCGTGTGATTAGTCCGTTTCCGAGGCTTGTTGTCGGTCTCGTAATTCTTTAGTTTTACGGGACAGGGAATTAACCTGTCGCCAACCTGAGGAACCAGCCTGATCATATTAGCCAAACCTTTTTTAAAAGGCTTGTTTCTAGCGGCCGCCGCGGAGAGGCTATGATCACACTTCCACCAGTTCCGAATAGTAACGGCACGTGCATGTTTTCGTATGCTACATGTTGTTCCCCCTATTCGTCTGATGGCTGACCGCCAAATTTGTTATAAATATAAGAAATTACTTTAATAATAAAACAATTTTTAAACTTTGTTTGCATAAATTCATACTTTTCCGTAAATCAGACGGCAATTCCATGCATTTGAACATTTTTATCTCATTAAATCTATGTTTTATATTTATAAAATATGTTTTAAATTCCAAAGTACTTTTATATAAGAGCAAGTTTGTGCGATCCAGTCGTGCATTTTATTTTAATTATAATTCATTATTAATTTATTTTCTGTTTTAATACGCTTTATCAAACAAATATTTGAATAAAGTCGATTTAAACTCCATATCAAAACAAAAAAATTTTTTTTCCAAACTAAAAGCTTTTCCAAAATTTTTTTTTCAGATTATCTCTAATTAGACCAAAAATAGACAGTGTGTGAAATTTTAAGTTTCTACCACACCTGGAACTGGTAGCCGCCGGAAATGGGTTAGTATTAAAAAAAACTCAACCAGCTTGAACAACCTAAAATAAACGATAACAAAAGAATGACTTAATTGAGCTGCTTCAATTCAATCCATCACTGTTTTTATAATAATTTCAAAAACTTCAACAAAGTCTTCCAATCGAAATACCTACCTATATGACGATTTATCAGACGAGGAATAAAATCATTAAAAAACAAGTAAAAATGTACATACAGTGATCCACAAAAGTCTGCGTACAATGAAGAAAGATTTTTAAAAACTGCTGTTATTCACAAATTTAAAGTGATTTGTTTTAAAAAAAAAATATTTTTGAATAAAGAAATGTATAAGGCTTTTATTTTCAACAAGAAAAACTTAAAACAATTATTCATAACAAGAAGAAATTAATAACAATGTTGTATATTTAAGTTTAGCATACTTATCTTTAGAATCAACCTATGTAAATCACCAGTAATGGAAATTAATGTAATAGATCATGTATTGGTATATATTATTATATAAATCCATGTCAAAGTAACACGTTGCTCTAAATCATAACCTCTTTCTATAATCATCCTTAGCCATCGACAGTCCAGCCTTAAGTTCACTTTATCAAATTTGTAATCTTATTAGAAATAAAATATATACATAATTGAATTTTAAGACGAGTTGTTTAAATACACCACAATGGCGACGAGAATTAAAAAAGAACATTTACACTCGTGCTAAAAATCGGCAAAAGTGAAGCAGATACTTTACGTGCGTAACAAAAAATCGAATCAAGATGTCAGTGGGAAATATACCTACTTTCGATTTTGCGCTAAATGATTTGGAAGTGTTCAAAACTAGGTTGGAACAATTTTTCATAGCTAATACCGTGGCAAACGTGAAAGATATGGCATATGGATGTAAAACGCGCTATACCCATCACAGCTTTAACCGAATCCTCCTACAAGTTGCTGAAAAGCTTGGTTTCTCCCATAAGTCCAGATAACACAGGATACGATGACCTCATGTCAGCTCTTAACAAGCATTTTAAAAAAATTACCTCGGATTTGCAGAAAGACATAAGTTTTACGAAGCAGTCAAGCAAAATACGAATCCGTGCAGTGCTGGGCGCCAAGAGTTCGCACTTTAGCTGCAAATTGTGAATTTAGAACTTTGGACGAAATGATAAGAAACCGATTTATAATGTGTCTGGAAAAAGTCCAGAAAAATAAGAGCTGTCTCAGGAAGAAGTCTCAAAACTAACGCTGGAGAAAGCTATTGAAATAACAAAAACGGTTGCCTGCATTAAACAGCAGTATTTAACAGAAGCGGCGGCGGCGGTGAAGCAGGAACAACCAGATGCAAGTGGGTCAGGTCTATATCGCATGGCAGGTCGGCATCAACAACAGCGTAATCACCGAAGTTCAACGCCGGCTTCACAAAACAACTCGGGAATAAAATGTGCCGTATGTGGATATACTAACCACACGGAATCTCACTGCTGATTCAGGAACTAGAAATGCAGCCTGTGCAAGCAACGCGGTCATTTGAAGAAGATGTGCAGTAAGCGAGAGCAACGATCATCACATTCAGGAAATAAAAATCAGACCAAAAACATAAATGTTAAAAAAAAAAGCCAAGTTCTTCTATACAAAAACCTTTGTGTAACAAGTCAGCCGTGAAAAGTACTGAGATCTAAAAGTACGCCAAGTTCTAACTTCATGAAGGTTTAATACCGAATATTTAAAGTAGAATAATATTGAAACAGCTACAATATAATAGAGAAATTTTATTATTTAATGATTATTGACTAAAATTTGATGGAAGTGCTCCATAATTTTGATGATCTGTCAGTCAGTCAGTCAGATTTTTGAGGCTTTATATCTCAAGAATCGCTTATGCTACAAAACTGAAATTTGGTGAGGCACCTGTGCCTGACTAGCTTTGCAAATATTCGGAATTTTAAGTTTCTGACTTCACTGGTACTGAAGATAGGGTGGGGTCAAAAACCGTCTGAGTTTGATCCTGTAAAAAGGGTGTAGTGCTGGGCACTACCGTGCCCTTTGATTACTTTAATAATAGTATGAAATATATGTATATGCGAAACCGATATGTCTCTTTTCCATTTCAGAAGCGAACCCATTTCAAGTAGCGGTATCCAACCAATTTTCGCCAAGGTCACCTTGAACCGTATTCCATTGGAAATGGAGATCGATAGTGGAGCTTCCATATCAGCAGTATCATTGGAATTTTACAAAAAAACATTTTTCTGATTGTCCATTGAATGAAACTAGGCTTTTCATAAAAAATTACAACGGTAGCTACTTGTCACCAACTGGAGTATGTAAATTAAACGTAGTTTATAATGAAAAGTGTCGACTGCTGAATATATACGTTATCGAGAACGGAGGCCCTCCATTATTAGGAAAAGATTAGATGAGCGCATTCAATGTAGGTTTACAAGAAATGGAATAGACCGCGATATCGGTAAAGTTTTAGATAAATACGCTGAAGGATTCGACGGTTCTTAAGGAACTTTTAAAAAAACAGTTGTTTCACTTACATTGAAGCCAGGCGCAGTCCCAAAATTTTTCAAACCAAGGCAAGAACAAAGTCTTTTCAAATACACGAGACTAGTTTACGGAATTGCAGCTTCGGCAGCTGAGTTTCAAAAAGCCATTGAAAGTCTATTTATAGGAATGGAAGGTGTCATTATATTTATAGATGATTTACTCATAACAGCTAGAAGAAAAGAACTTCATCTAGAGCGTTTAGCTAAAGTGTTATAAATTTTAAAAGAGGCTGGTTTGAAACTCGCTAAATCAAAATGTGAATTTTTCGCGAAATCCGTAAACTATCTCAGGCACACAATCGATCGCGATGGTCTACATACTTGTGCGGAAAAAATAAAAGCAATTATGAACGCAAAAGAGCCAGTAACGTTAAAGAACTCCAATCGTTCTTAGGACTTTTTAATTATTATAGAAAGTTTTTCCCAACGTGGCCACAGTTTGTTCACCGCTCTACGATCTGTTAAAAAAAGACAAAATATACATATA
Source organism: Chrysotoxum bicinctum (assembly GCA_911387755.1). Classification (NCBI taxonomy): domain Eukaryota; kingdom Metazoa; phylum Arthropoda; class Insecta; order Diptera; family Syrphidae; genus Chrysotoxum; species Chrysotoxum bicinctum. Next base: position 108,897,338 of record OU426988.1, read on the forward strand.
AGTGGGAAGCGAGAGAAAAAGAAGCTTTTGAGAATATTAAAAACTTTCTTTGGTCAAATCGAATACTTGCCCATTTGGACCCAGTGGTGCCAATAAAAATAACTGTGGACTCTAGTCCAGTAGGATTAGGCGGAGTTCTGTCTAACGTTTATGCAAACGGTACTGAAAGACCAATTTGTTTTGTTTCTCGAAAGCTTACCGATAGCGAGAGAAAGTATTCTCAAATAGAAAGAGAAGCACTAGGAATTGTTTTTGCAATCAAAAAATCCCACCACTATATTTTCGGTCGTAAATTTATTCCAAAGAAGGGCATCCCAATAATGACGGCAGACCGGTTTCAGAGGTATGCATTGTTATTGTCAGGTTATTCTTTCGACATTGAGTATGTCAATACCAACTGTAACATTGCTTATTATCTGTCCCGTAAGCCAGTTCATTCTTGGGAAGAACCAGATTAAGATCAAGCAAGCGATATACACTTTAACTATCTGAACAAAATAAATAATTTTCCTCTTGACTTTAATAGTATAAACAATGAAGTAAGCAAAGGCTTTGTATGTATATAAACTCTATAGTACTCTCATGAAACAGAATTAAATCTTAGCTTTCTCTGCCATGTGAGGCGCTGATATCGCTATATTTATTAGAGTAGTAATAATTTGGAAGAGGAAAATATGACAAAAAGAGATGCGGTAGTGATATATTTGTTCTGAGTTCTGACAACAATAAAGAGAATAAGAGAGAAAACGTAATCTGGTTTTGTTTTTGCTGTCAGAAACAATTGTAGGTAGGGATCTAGGTATATAAAGAATTATATGCAAGACGCGACGCGAAAGGAATACAAGCAGATAGTATTTGTGAATTTTGTTTCATTACGCATACAAATTCGAAATTCGGTTTTATTTCGTTTTTGAAAACAAAATAATTTCAAATTGGCTTTATTTCGTTACGGTAACCGAAATAGTGCCAAACAAAATTTTGAAATAAAACCGAATTCTAATCATTTTGCATGAATATTTTTCAAAGCATATTTCTTATGTATTTTTTTGGTTAAGTTGAAAATTAATTTCATATTAATTTTAACTGTTTGTTTTTCAATCTAGCAAATCAAAACAAAAACAATTTCTACTGAAATAATTAACATTAAGTTTGTAATAATTCTTTTTAAATAATTCTTTAAAATTGGCCTTTTAGTGCAGTCAAAGTGTCATGATAAAGGGCCTGACCTTGTGCGTAGAGGCATGGTCTATTTTTTTTTTTCATAGATCGATAGGGACTTATGAGAAAGGCTTAAAACCAAATTTGCGCCACCTGACAACTTTTTTTTACCAAAGTTATTGGTAAAAATGTGTTTTGTGTCATTTTTTGATCTTTCGCGAATATCTCGACTCCAGTATCTCGTACAGAAAAAAATAAAACATATATTTATTCATAATAACATTAACTATTATGTTTTTTTTTTATTTGAATACAATAGCTTACAGTTGACAAAAAGTATAATAAAAATTTTAATATCTCTTTTCAACCTATAACAAGCTACAAAATTACGAAATACTTTTATAATTATTTAAGAAAACGAAATTAAATTTTAAAAATCAATATTCATTTCAATATTTTATAAAATTCATTATGAAAATAATAGAAAAATTCAAAAAGGGAACAAAACCAAAGCCATTAATTTATATAATAATAAACAGAAAGTTCAAACGTTTATGTTATTGATTAAAATTATGTCAATTCAAAATTGAGAGGAAAGAAAAACCCACATTCATGAACAATTCTTTATATAATCTTCTTTGGATTAATGCATTGAAAACACAAAACGTCGAATGATTTAAACATCTTATTGTGAAGTCTTTGAATTCTGACAATCGGTGATTTTAAATTTAGGAGCGTTCGACAAAATGGAATTTGGAAGGTTGCTAAATGGCGACTGGAGCGAGTTGTGTATTGAATATTTATATGATTAAGTAAATCAATTGAATCAATTTTACCACAAAGTACTTTATGAAGAAACAACTCGTCTAGCAGTGCTCTACGCTGAAACAAGGACGACATATGAAATAAATGCAATCTGTTAAAGTAATCTGCGTGATTTTTAAACAGTTTGTATTCTAATATCCCACGTGATTCCTGGCTAAACTAGGCATCTTAGCGAGTAAAAAATTGCATATTCGTGATCTAGGGAGTGCCACCTTTTAATCCACGTATCGCATGTAACGAAAAACAAATGTTTATCTTTAAATGCGATTTGCGGCTAAACGGAGCTCCGTAGACCCCCCAAAGCTGACATTTTCAAACGTGATTTCTGGCTAAACTAGGCATCTTAGCGAGTTAAAAATTGCATATTCATGATCTAGGGAGTGCCACCTTTCAATCCACGTATCGCATGTAACGAAAAACAAATGTTTATCTTTAAATGCGATTTGCGGCTTAACGGAGCTCCGTAGACACTCCAAAGTTGACATTTTCAAACGTGATTTCTGGCTAAGCTAGGCATCTTAGCGAGTTAAAAATTGCATATTTGTGATCTAGGGAGTGCGATTACCATACAAAAATAAATAATTTATGAGCATAGATACATAGCTATTACCATACAAAAATTAATAATTTATGAGCATAGATACATAGCTATTTTTGATTACAAAAAAAAGTATTTGTATTCGTTGATAGGTATTTATATAATAAAAAATAAAAAAAAAGAAATTTGATATAGGTATAGAACAGTTTTTAAAATTTATTCATACCTATAAACTTTGTTTGCAAAAAATATAGAAATTTTTTAATACTTTTTATGTGTATATAAACAACTTCAGAAATGTATAAATATTCACATAAAGCAATTGTGAAAATAATCAAATAAGTTTTTCGAGAAAAAAATAATTTTAGAAAACTTAAATTAATTAAAAAAAAATTAGAATTAATAGAATAAAATTATTATTGACATAATATTTAAAAAAAATCAGATACCTTCTTTGGAAAAAATATTTTGTATGGCTTGTAAATGCTTATAAGCAATTTTAGAAAAATAAAAAAAAAAGAAATTTGGTGTCAATTTTAAAAAAATTATTGATGCACCACACATGAAAAATTTTTAAAATAAAAATAAACATTTTTTTACAAAAAATAGTTCTCATCCATATATTTTGTAAAAATATAAGATATTTGCCCTGCGAATTTTGAACAAACAAATATTTCTTTTAATGTTTGTCTACGAATTTTTATCAAATTTGGAAATTATTAATTCATTAAAATAAAAATTTAGTTTTTTTTGTATTTTGTTATTATAAATATAAAAAGTACGAATTTATGCAAACAAAGTTTAAAAAACCTTTTATTATTGAACTAATTTTGAATATAAGAAATTTCTTTAAAATTGTTCTAGAAAAAAATTTGGGATATCAATTTTAAGTATTTAAAAATAAAGATTCTAGGAAATATTTTCAAAAATTAGTCGCTCAAACTTTTTCAAGACATTGATTTTGAAAAAACAATTTTCTTAGATAAAAAAATATTTTTTCGTGTTCTCTATCATCGTAAAGTAAACTTTGATCAAAATTAAATTTTTTGCACATGCAAAACTTGCAATTACATAATTTTGTAAGTGAAAATAAAATTTAAAAAAATTGGTACGCCAACCTTAAGTTTTTATTATTGTACGAATGGAAATTAGGTTTCGAAATAAAATACTGAGTCGTTTTTGAGATATCGAATTTTCCAAGAAAAAAAATTACCTTTTTTCCAAAAATTAAAAAAATATTTTTTTCAAAGCTTTGAGACGCAATGTTTTTAAACTTTTTGGAAGCATCTCTATAAAAAATTTCGATAATGAGAAAATTGTCAAATGTCTAAATTTAAAAAAGTGGTTTTATGGTAGGTACAAGCTGTACCTAATATCTTAATTTCAAAATTTGTCTTTTTAAATTAAAGGTCATACAAAGAAAAAAAAATTTATTAAAATTCCAGGCGCCGTTTTCGAGAAAAAAACGATTTTTGAAAACCCTTTTTTATTTTTTTTTTACATTTGTATGGTGGGTACCTTTATTTTTAGGCAAAATAAATTTTTTTTCTCACATCTTGTAGATTATATTGATAAACTTTTACTTATCAAGTTTAAAAAAAATCTAGCATGGGGTTTTCGAAATATTGAGTTTTGAAAAGATTATTTTAAAAATCCAAAATTTTTTTTGGAAAATTTTAATACACAATTCTATTTAAGTTTTTGGGGAGCTTTAGCAAAAAAAATGATCAAAATCAGTTTTACCGTTTTTGAGACAATGAAAAACAAAAAAAAATGGTTCCATGGGGGATACAAAAAATTAATATTTTTTGAAAATTTTTTTTCAACCATTATGTACCTCAAAATAAATAACAGACAATGATTATGAGAAAAAAAACGCGAAAATTTATTGGCAATGAATGTATAATGCTGCTCAAACACCTATACATATCCATTTGCCTCTAAAAAATCGGCTGAAATATGAAAAAATAAAAATTAATAAAAATTGCCACATTTAAAAATCGCCATGTTAATTATTTTAAATTGTTTTTTTCTGATTCAGTAGTTGAAGTTTATTACAAATTAACCAAAAAAAATACATTTAATACATACATATATTTCTTTTCCATTAGAAGTAAAAAATGTGAAAATATTTTTTTTTTTTCGAAACACAAATGTTTATCTTAAAATGCGATTTGCGGCTAAACGAAGCTCCGTAGACCCCCCAAAGTTGACATTTTCAAACATGATTTCTGGCTAAACCAGGCATCTTAGCGAGTTAAAAATTGCATACTCGTGATGTATCACATGATTTTTTTTGTTATTTTGCATTTCAAAATTCTACATTTTGAAATTCTACTTCTCAAAATTTTGAATTTCTAATTTTACTTATTAAGTTTTCTGCATTTAAGAATTCTACTTCTCAAAGAACATTTTTCAAGATTATATTTCCCAAAATTTTGCATTTCAAAATTCTACTTCTCATAATTCTGCTTTTCAAATTGTACCTATTAAGTTTTATGCATTTCAGAATTCTACTTCTCAAAATATCTTTTTCATTTCTGCATTTCAAAATTTTATTTCCTAAAATTCTGCATTTCAAAATTTGCCTTTTCAAAATTTTACTTACTAAGCTTTCTGCATTTCAAAATTCCTTTTTCAAACTTCTGCTGTTCAAAATTTACTTATTAAGCTTTCTGCATTTCAAAATTCCTATTTCAAACTTCTGCTTTTCAAAATTTTACTTATTAATTTTTATGCATTTCAAAATTTAATTTCCCAAAATTCTGCATTCCAAAATTCTACTCTTCAAAATTTTAGCTTTCAATACCTATACCAAATTGTTCTGTATTTCAGAATAATACTCAAAACTCCAATTCTCAAAATTCTGCATTTGTAAAATCTGCCTACAAAAAAATTATCGATCTACACAAAATAATTGTTCTGAGTGGTAACCGTTTAAGAATTCGTGTATTTGAATAAAAATCCTACATTTGCTCCAATATAAATACAACGAAAAAAATCAAACCTAACAATATACCGTTTTTTCTCTATGCGTGAAACAAAAAATGCCACCTCATAATTATTTGTATAGAAAATTGATAAAAAGAAAACAGAAAATAGCTTTCTTGTCGTCGGTCGTTTTGTTCTGCACCTTCGGTTTGCTTTTACCGAAAATATTATCACCCCTTCCTGATTATCGTCTGTCCTTACTCTCCACAACTCTACGTAAAAAGTTATGGAATACGCTCGTATGGCGCCGCATCGTTCGTTCCTCTTCATGAGAGTACTATAGTTTTTATATACAAGGGAAAATCCAGTGTAGTATAAAGATCAGTGGACACAAGCATTGTATTTATAATATCTTATAGTAATATCGAGAAGTCAAAAGATTGTGGCGGCATCTTCAGGCTACGGACCGCATTTGCTAAAATGTGTCTCTGCTAAATTTTGGAGACTTCAAAATATGGGTGTAGAGATAATGGAAGAATGAGAAAAAATAAATTGTGTTGAGAATGTGCGCTGAAAGAAAAAATAGGAATAATAACAGAACGAGAAAATTATATTCATGGATGTATATGTGACGTTTTGTGAGGATAGGGAAAATATATTTGTATGGAAAAATATAAATCTGTGACCATGGTTGCCACAAACAAATAAATATAAATATAGAATGTAATCATGGCATATAGAAATAAAATAAAATATAAATGAATATGTGTACAGTTCATTATTAGGATAAACAGTACAAACTCGATTTACGAAACTAATAGAAATATAGGCAGTTGCACTTACTGGCTTATATTTTTTTAAATAATAAAATGCACAACTGGGTCGCACGAACTTGCTCCTATGTAATAGAATGTAATAGAATAGGAATTTTAAAAACCAATTTTGTTAGAGAAAACTATTCATAAGCATAAAATTATTTTTTTTTTAAACTCCTTAAGTAGTAAGAGATAAAAAAGAAAGCTATGCAAATATAAATTAAGAAAAAATTTAGTACGCCAACTTAAAGCTTCTATTATTGTAAGAATTAACATAAATAAAATATTGAACCGTTTTTGCGATGTCGAATTTTCCAAAAAAAATGGTAATTTTCAAACATTCAAAAAATATTTTTTTTTTATGTTTTAAAATGCAATAAAATAGGAATAATAACAGAACGAGAAAATTATATTCATGGATGTATATGTGACGTTTTGTGAGGATAGGGAAAATATATTTGTATGGAAAAATATAAATCTGTGACCATGGTTGCCACAAACAAATAAATATAAATATAGAATGTAATCATGGCATATAGAAATAAAATAAAATATAAATGAATATGTGTACAGTTCATTATTAGGATAAACAGTACAAACTCGATTTACGAAACTAATAGAAATATAGGCAGTTAGAATAACAGAGTTTGTTGCACTTACTGGCTTATATTTTTTTAAATAATAAAATGCACAACTGGGTCGCACGAACTTGCTCCTATGTAATAGAATGTAATAGAATAGGAATTTTAAAAACCAATTTTGTTAGAGAAAACTATTCATAAGCATAAAATTATTTTTTTTTAAACTCCTTAAGTAGTAAGAGATAAAAAAGAAAGCTATGCAAATATAAATTAAGAAAAAATTTAGTACGCCAACTTAAAGCTTCTATTATTGTAAGAATTAACATAAATAAAATATTGAACCGTTTTTGCGATGTCGAATTTTCCAAAAAAAATGGTAATTTTCAAACATTCAAAAAATATTTTTTTTTAAGTTTTAAAATGCAATATTTTTCAAACTTTTTAAAATCTTCTCTATACAAAATTTCATTAAAATCTAAAAATGGTTCTATGGTAGGTACAGACAGTAATATCTTAATTTCAATTTTTTTTTATTAAATTATAGATCGCAAGAATTAATCGAAAGAAAAAAAATGTTATTAAAATTCTAGATGCCGTTTTCGAGAATAATACAATTTTCGAAAACCAGTTTTTAACATTTGTATGGTGGGTAGCGGCGTTAGTTTTTGTTTAAATAAATTGAAATTATTAGTTTTGGGCAAGTAAAGGGACACATTTTGAGAAAATATAAAAAATTTATCAAAATCTCAAAATTATATGGAACAAATGATTCGAATCATAATGCATTGAAAATAATCAATTTGGCAACCATGACTTTCTGTCTGATTTTTCCTCTGCAAATTTTAAAGGTTTTTTGTGGATTTGTGAATACATGTATACAGTTCAACCTCGATATAACAAATCGGAAGGGAACAAGTAAATATTCGTTATATCAAGTAATTCGTTGAACTGAGGTTTGTTATGTTGAGGTTAGATTGGTCTAAAATTAGTTATAAAGAGGTATAAGAGGTAAAAGTGACGAGCAGCAGTATTTGCATATTGCATTACTTTCCATCAAACAACAATGATTGTTTTACGAACAAAAGCGGGTCGAAACCTGTAGCGACATGAATCACATACTATGAGATTAAGGGTCATACATTGGTGGGAACTTTATATAAAGGTTTGGGTTGAGAAAATTCTTTAGTTGAAGGCGTTTATCCTTTTTCTTGATAGTTGAAAATTCGTTATAAAGAGGTTGTTCGCAAAAAATGTTCGCAATGTAAAGGTATATTTTACATTAACTCTTATGGACAATTTAAGCGGATTACGAAGAATTTGTTAAATCGAGTAAGTCGTTATATTTAGGTACGTTATATTAGGGTTGCACTGTATTTTTCTTTACTATTTAGAAATATGCCATATCAAAATATTTTCTTGCAAATAATTTTCCCGATTTTTTGAATAAGTTGCAGTGCCAGTTGAAAAAAAAAATTGCAAGAAATTGTTAGTATTTTTGGAACATTTTTTTTTTGTTTTTGATCTTCTTAAAAACAGTACGACGGATTTTTCTGTGATTTGAATATTATTATGACTTTAAATTTTCAAACAATAATTTTTGAGATTTTTTTAAGAATTTTCAAAATTTTTTTTTTGGAAACTCAATACATATTTCGAAAACCTCATTCTCGATTTTTTTTTAAATTTGAAAAATAAAATTTTCTTAATGTAATCCACAAGATATGAGAAAAAAATGTATTTTACCTAAAAAATAAGGGTATCCTCCATACAAATGCTAAAAAATGGTTATCGAAAATCGCATTTTTCTCTAAAAAAGTTCCGAAAATTTTGCTAAAATTGTTTTCTTTCAATTAATTCTTACGATCTTTAATTTAATTTAAAAAAATAATTTGGAATTGGCGATTCCATTATAGCGGGTGCAATAAATTAAATTAAATTAAATTAAATTAAATATAGTATTCCTACTTTGAATATTTATCAAAAAAAAAGTAAAAAATATTGTAGTTTAAAAATTGGTGTCGAAAATCGTCTATAGCGGAATCGCCCAAATCAAGATATTACTGACTGTACATACCGTAGAACGATTTTTTTGAATTTTGAATTTCTCATTATCGGCATAACGGATTTCAATGAAATTTTGTATAGACAAACTTTTAAAAAGTTTAAAAAACATTTCATTTCATTTAAAAACTTTAAAAAAAATATATATTTTTGAATTAAAAAAAAATTATTTTTTTTTTAAATTCGATATTTCAAAAACGGATCAATATTTCTTTTTTGGAAATTTAATTTTTATTCGTACATTGATAAACACATTAAATTGGGCTTCCAAAATTTTTTCTTAAACATTTTTTTGTATATAAAAGCTTATTTTTTTGAAACCACTACAAGGAATTATAATTTTGTTCTTACATAAACTAATTTTTACTTAAAACATATGGCATCCTGTTTTTAGCTGCAACTGCTAAAGGAATTGTTTTATTCATTTAAAAAATAAATCTTATGTTTATGAACAGTTTTCTCTAATAACATTCATTTTAAAAATTCCTAGTCATTACATAGGAGCAAGTTCATGCGACCTTGTCGTGTTTTTTTGTGTAGATTATGAAAGAACATAATATAAAAATATAAGAATACCTATATCTAATATAAAAACTTCATTCGATCGCTTGTAAAAAAGTTATAAACAATTTATTATAACGTGAATAAGTGCGTTTACATGAACATTTAAAGCCCTGAAACTAGTATAAATTTTCATTTTTTTTTCATCGTCGACATTTTTTTCATCAATCCGCCGTAAATAAATACCTACGAAAATAAAAAAAACATTCTAGAGAAAAAAAAATATTTTCTAAGATTTGGAAAAAAAAAATTTATGGCAGATATTTATTCAAAATTAAAACAGTTTAATTAGGTACTAATTTCCATAAAATTTATCGCCAATATACTTTTTATAAAGTTTGTCATTGCAATTATTATGCTTTCTAGAACACACTGTATCTTTGTAGCATTGGTTGATAGTTCTCGTTTTAGATATCAACCTAGTAATTATTTGATTTTTCACCAGAATTGAAAATTTCAAATCAAATGATAGGCATATCTCTTTTTTTCAATACCTACAAACACCATACAAACAAGAAAATGTATTCAGCCAAAGAAGTTCAAGCAAAAAATATATCTACCTCCATACATACTCACAAAAACATACGAACAAGAAAATATATTCCAACAGAAAAAGGTCAAAAAAGAATTTTTTTTCATTTCCACCTCTCGGAAATCTCCCTTACTCTGTCTTTCGTTGAAAAATGAAAATAATAAAATCTCTCTTTCATACTACTTGTTTCTATCTTTCTTATCCTACTCTCCACTGACAAATTTTGCGGATTTCAGCGACATCACAGGCTAGGGACTCTAACATAAAATCACGTCAATTGATAATACTATAAGATATATATACAATGACACAAGCAATTGACTATCAATTTAGGTAGCCACAGAATATAAAAAAGAGATTGCTTACTTTTGTAGAAGATTTTCTTAAAAGGATTTTTGATAAACGTCATTTTACTATTCCGGGAACATTTTGTTTTTATTAATAGGTGTTTTTCTTTTTCCGAGCGGGCACTGAACTGTCAAAAAAAGAACAATGTTACTTTTTTAACCCAGAGCGCCCTAAGCGCTCAACTTGCATTTCTTTTTTAGCTCAGAGCTCGAACGGGGCTCGCTTGATGTAGTGTTGGGTACCTCATTCATGAGGCAATACAAAATGTCGCATACACCACTCTGAAATGTCCCACCACCTCAAATCAAAAAAATGTATTACCTCATACCTCATCACAAAAGCAACACAAAATATTTCTCTTTGCCCATTCGTTAGAAAAAAACTATTCTTACTTCTCACTCACCGTTGTCGATGAACGAAAAAGAGAACTGATGAAGAATCAAGTTGAGTGTATGAGGAAATGCCTCGCACTCAATAGTCACACATAACAGCACATTCTCTGTCCCACCAAACCAATAGGAAAAGGATGAGGACGATTGTCTTAAACTGAAAAAAGAATGAATGTGTGTTGTGTGAGGTTTTGTACTTTTTACTCAAATGTACCAATCGAACAAAATTCGTGACATTGTCACAGGCTGTGACATTGTCACGGGATGGGACATTTTCGCAGGTTGTGACATTTGAACTTTGAAGTAATTTTGTTTGAAGAGAGAAAATGAGGAGAGATAATGAGGAGGATATGCGAATGTTGCACCACATTTTAATAAGCGATGAAGATAGGTATGCAGGATTGCATATAATCACCCAAAGGGTTGAAAAGGGTTGAAGTAGGTTTGTTATTGTTTGTTTGAAGGAGAAAGAGGTTTTCTATTGTTTGAGAGAATTTTCTTTTGCTATACAACTGCAATCATGTTCTTGTTTTGTTTTTATTAGACTTATGAGCTATAAGAAAAAAAAATAATTTCTTTGGGGTTCGGGTGCGTGATCAGTATTTAGTGCTTTGTTTTGTTTTCAAATTTCAGTCGCCTCGTTTTTCGTGTCTCGCATCTCGCCTGAGAAGAAAAATATGAAAAGAGAATAATAAATATGTTTTTGTATGCCCATGTATGTATCTAGGTACCAAAATATATAACTTTGTATTGTTTTATTCAAATATCATGATCATTAGATCAATAGATGTCATTGAAAAAATTTAATTTTTTTGTTGAAAATTCAAATAGGTTTGTCCTATGGGACATTTGAGGTGGGACAAAGTACCGCCTCACTTCGAAAAATGAGTACCTCATAAAAACTCATTTTAATCTCGTGTCCTACCCATCACTAGCTTGATGAGCTCGATAATAAATGAGCGAGCGGGCCGAGCAAAAAGCTGAGCGCGGCTAGCTTCCTTAAATTTTTTGGAAGGGAGGATAGTAAAAGAAAAAAAGAAATAAAAAAATAAAAATGGCGGGCGAAGCTGGTTGCTCTCCCAGTGAAGGTAAGGAAAAATAAATATAATTATGAGCAGAGTATAATATTTTTTTTTTCGAAGGGGTGAAGTGGACGAAACAGATGACGTTGTTCTTGATAGAATCTTTAAAAAGATTAAAAAATGTCTGGGTTCACACGAAAATGTTGCTTAAAAGTTCTGTCGCTACATCGGGGTACAATTTCCTCGGCATAATTTTCGTTTTTTTTGGATTCTTCGCGAGTTTTGTTCAAAGTTTTCCTCATCATCAAAATCAAAAAACAAATTGAACGCTTCCCTTAAAATAATTGCTTTTTCCATTTTCATTAATCAGAAATTAATTAAAAACAAGTTTTCAATAATATGAAAACACAAATTTCAGCGAGCTCTAAGCGCTCAGGCCCCCTATCTGCCCTGCTCGGGGCTAAAAAGAAAAACGCCTAATGTAAATATTTAAGCCATGGCTTGGTTTAGCAAAACCATGGAATATAGGTGGAATAAGCGTTTTTTATTAATACGGCTGTAATTGTTTAATACAAAAACCAGTCTTCTGAAACTTTTAAGGCGATTATCTCGGAAAAATTTGTTCTTACATACAACCTTATAGTTCTCGGCCAGCGAACTGTTTGGTTGCTTATAGAAAACAGATGAACTATTTAGTTGAATATCCGCGCAGGTGCATATAATTATATGTTACACAAAATATCGAACTCATTTTACGCAATCGCTTAGTTTGTATCAAAACACAAACTTTTAGTTGCTCGAACCAAGTAGTTGCGAAACTAAAAATTGAACGTGCGCGCCTAGCCATACACACTATTGGTATCAATACAATGGAACACGATTTTACCTCATATGTTTCTGGGAATACCATGGCCATACTCTACTTATATGTTTATATGATATGTGTTTTAATATATTTTCTTTCATTTGTCTCCTTTAAAGAACATTTCGTTGACGAAATAAAAGATAAATATTCATTTTTACATAATGCACTTGTGTACTTATTGAAATCTTTTATGATAAAAGTCACAGAAGTTTGTCTTTTATTCTTTTATGATTTTAAACAGATTTCATAACAGATTTTGGCATGCTGAATACCAAAAATGCTATTCTTAAAAGATTTTTTCTATGTTCGAACGTTTGACAGTTCATACAAGTTTTTGTTTAGCAGATCTTATAACAGATTTTAGCGTGCTGAATACCAAAATTAAAATTCATAAAAGATTCGTTGACAACTCAAACATTTGTATGGAAATTCATAGCAGAATAACAGAATAAAAGATCTCGCCGAATAGGCCTAATTATGTGAGCTGAGAACTTACAAATAACGCAAAATACCGTGGTAGAAATCATTAAGTAACACTTGTGTGCGTTTTTTAACGTGGTGGAAATCATAAAGTTACACTGGTGTGCGTGTTTTGATATAAGGTATTGCTAATCCACCACTGCTAACTCTCTCTTCACCTTGTAGGCTAACTGATTGACAGGCGAGGCGTGTCTAACTCTGCTTGGAGATAGCCAAAGTTTCCCATCTCTAATTGATAATCTCTAGTTCTTATACGATTATGGAATGTTTCTTGTTCGTTCCTTTAAGAGCTAAAATATTTATTGGAAACTTTTTAAATTATATAGTGTTCAAAAATAAGTAACTAATTATTTATATATGTCTAAAGTTTTCGTTGGTCTCGGTCGCTAAACTTTACTTTAAAGGTTTTGTGTTGTTTATTAACAAGAGTTCATAAATGTAATACAACATATTTGTTACAGTGTTTCATATTTATTTTGGAAAGCAACATATTTACAGTTTTTTCAATAAATTTTTAACGGCATAAATGTCAGCAGACATGTCAGATCGGGTATGTCTTATTCCATTCCATCTTTTAAAGACATTCATGTGTTCTTATTTATTTCGATCCACAGAACAGATTTGTTTTTCTTTTTGTAAATACCTAAACACTTGATTTTAGTATTTAAAGTATTTGAACAAGGAATAAAACTATAGTTATGTTATCGTATAGTTTAAATATCGTATAGAATTTAAAGTAGTAATGATAAAAGTTTTTTTTTTTTTGTAATATTTGCGGGTTCATTTGATCTATAGTTTAGTAATATTTATTATATTTTAATCGATCGTAAGAGACAATAATATTTGTTCAAATTCAAAGATGTCAGTTAAAGTTTTCGTTTCAGAAATTTTGTTCGGTCAATTTGACTGAGCAGAATGAGAAACCTGAACTATTTTCTTTGCAAGAACTCGGAACTACATTCGCATCGTTTCAACTTTTATTTTTGTATTTAGCACAATTAAATTTCACACTAGTGGTGGCGTTTTCTATTGATAATTCGGAAATCGAAATCTCAATGTTATTGGAACATTCAAGCTTAAATTGATTGAATCAGAAGATTGTGCATTGTGAACAAAAACCAAAATCAAATTGTGTAAGTGGTTCCAGATGAATAACTTGCTTTCGACATACTAAGGACGTTTTCCGTTGATCGATCAGAAGCTTTGTGAACCCCACAAAATTACAGTTCTTTTTCTGGATCTCATTTCAAAATTGATACCAGGAGTCTGAACAATCAAGAAAAATGACACAAATATCCTAGAATTTTTAAGACGGCTTCTTACATAAAGATAAATAGCACTTATGTTTCTGTTTCTTAAAAGTATAAATATAAGTAAAAATCGAACTAGAACATAATTTATTTTACGTATATATAAATTTTAAACATAAAAACATGATTCAATAATTAATTTCAACATTGTGTCAATTAAAATAAAAATAAAAATTAAACAAAAAAAAATTCAAACGTTGAAAAGTAAGTGGAAATGTATAGTACCACAGATAAAATATATGGAAAAAAAACAACTGATTAGATATTTGTAATTTTTTCAATTCAATGTATAAAAGAATACCCTTTATTTGTTGTTTTTAACGCTTTGTCGACATCATTTCATAAATGCTGATCCATTCTGCCACATACTCTTATCAGACCAACACCGTGCCATGAAAATGCTGCTCACACCATAAAGTTGCCACCACCGTGCTTAATGATTTTCATGGTTTATTTCGGATTAAATTTTTGACTTTGTGGACGTCGGACGTAGATTTTATACAGAACCCAATCTGTTGAACTTCGATTTGTCGCTCCAAAGAACATTTTTTCTAGAAAAATAGTTGCTTATTTAGGTGTTTATTCTAAAGGTCTGCATGAATACATTCATTTACCTTCTCTGAGCAAGCACAGTATTTCGGTGTATTCTGTTTGTTGCATACATAGAAAGTAGTGTACACTAAAAATTAATACACTACATATTTTAAAAAACAAACACTGCACACAATTCGATACCTTTATAATAAAACGAATTCACTGTTTGGGTTCTCTCCTAGGCTTGAATGCTTGAACCAAATAGAACAGAACAAGTCGTAACAGTTATAAACACACCGAATACAGTGAACGCAGCGAATATAAAAACGAATACACTGTTTGGTGTCTCCTGAGTATTTCTGGAATTATAGGCAATTTTGTATAGCAAAATCGATAACTTACAAATTTGGCATGAGTACGATAACTTGGCCGCCAAGATTTGATAACGGGGTTTTGTAGAGGGGTCAAAAACAAGCACTTTTTTACTATGGGGGGGGGGGGGGGTCTATCTCCCCCGTTTAGGAGGTAGGTAGTTCTATAATCCTCTATTTAAATTAAAGTACTTATGCCAATGGTTTTTGAGAAATTCGCATTTAAAGTCCAAATTTTGATAAAAAAACGTGAAAAAAAAAGTTTAGACCGATTGTTTTCAAAATTGTGAAATGGAATTGTAAATAAGCTTATATTCCATGAAACTATCAGTTCTTAATCGAACACAAAAAACCGCATGGTTCTATGTCTTCTAGTTTTTGAAAAAATTTAAAATAACAAACTACTTTTCTATAATTGTTTGATATTTTTTGCTTGCTTACATAAATAAATCAGTGCTAGCTTCCAACATTACAATATATAAACAGTAAAGTATCTATGGGGGGGGGGGGGGGGGGGGCATGCTGCCCCCCTGCTTGGCACACTATAGGATTTGGGGTAGGTGTGAGGTTGGGTGCATGCAAAGTTTCTTTTGCATTCACAGAATCTGTATTTAAAAAAATTCAAATTTATTCTATTTATCCAATGTCCACTAAATACATATAAAATACAATAAACGATCTTGAAAACCAAAACAAACTTCCGACCATGTTCACCAATACATGGCACTATTTCTCTATCGAAAATACTGCCTAGAAAGGAAATATAAGGAAGACTGGGGATCGCAAATAATAGAGTTTTTATCAGATGTAAAAAAAGTTTACCCTTGTTATACCGATGCATCGCGATGGTGATATATGTGAGGGTTTACAGTTAAAAGACATCGATCCTCCCACCCTTCAGAGCGAAAATTTAGAAAGTGTTTTACCGCCTAAACATCCTCGGCTTCCCACCATAAAAGAGTAACTCAACGAACTCGGCAGTTATAGTACGGACGATGACTTTATTGACGAAACTTACACACCTTTTTAATACATTTTGACCTTTTTTAACTAACTATGACTGACCAACTCCTGACTAACTGACAAAATAACTGACCCAGATGCAATTCTACCTCCTCATGGTGCATTCTGGGTAAGTAATTTAATTTAAATGCCGATTATAGAACAAATTTCCGGCCTTCAAATGCAGTATAGCACTTTATTGTAAGTGTTGCCGTTGTTTTTTAATATTTTTTTTTTTCAATTTATATCATTTTTTCTAAAAGTGCCCCTACCTCCTAAACGGGGGGAGATAGCCCCCCTCCCATAGTAAAAAGTGCTTATTTTTGACCCCTCTACAAAAACCCGTTATCAAATCTTGGCGGCCAAGTTATCGTACTCTCCCCATAAATTTTAATTACATCTTCCTTAAAAATGAAATATGTTCGTAGAAAATGTACTAAAACTTTTTTTGCAATTTTTATGGTTATGTTTTATATATTTGAATAAGAGCTTATTTGTAGATAAGATAATTTGTCAAAATGCGTTAATAATGTAAAAACTAATGAGTGATATATACTGGAACAAGCACTGAGTCGAAAAAAACCAAAAAGTCTTTAAAAAACCTAATTCAAAATACTTTTATATCAGCTTTCCTGATAGATTTAAGGTTTTGCAATCTTTTACATAATATGTATATTTAAAGAATATGCAAGCCAATAATATAAAAATACTTATTTTCTCTATTTTTAATTTTGTATATAGATTTTACATTTTTAGTCAATGGAAAAAAAAACTACTTCAATTTCTTTTAATATTTTTTTGTTTGGATTAATCATGTAGAGTTGGATAACTTCTTTTCACAAATTGTATATTTGCTTTAATGACAGTATTCTCAGACCTTAATTTTAAAGATCTGTTGACGATTTCGGAAGTTAGAAACTAAATTATGAACCATCTCGTTTGAATTGTTTTATGAAAATTGATTTTTTTTTCCAAATCCTACGATTAATTTTAGTGTCTAACATGTTGTGAATCGATAGTAAAATTAATATTGTTCGGCATTATCTTAGAGCAGGGTTGGGGCAGTAAAAGAGCTTTAATTTTTGTTCAATATTCAGACATTTTTCATCAACGTTTGTATTTTTAATTATAAGAACCTATCCCAGTTTTGCCTCACACAGTTTTTTAGTATTAAATTTGGTGTCAGTTTGAAAAAAATAAAATGCACGACTGGATCGCACGAACTTGCTCTTATGTAAAAGTACTTTGGAATTTAAGATACATTTTATAAATATAAAACATGGATTTAATGAGATAATAATGTTCAAATGCATAAAATTGCCGTCTGGTTTCCGGAAAAGTATGAATTTATGCAAATAAACTTAAAAAAACGTTTTATTATTAAATAAATGTTTTATATAAGAAATTTCTCTTAAATTTTTCAAGAAAAAAATGTGGGATGCGAATTTTAAGTATTAAATAATATTGATTTTAGGAAATAATTTCAACAAATAATCGTTCATAAGTTTTGAAGATATTGATTTAAAAAAAAAAAATTTTTTCAAAAAAACCCAACAAATATTTTTTCGAATACATATTTGTATGTATATACAATATTATTTTAAACTTAAGGGGACTTGTGCTGAAAATTTTGGGTTAAACTCCTTAGAGCCGTTAATGAGAAAGTCGAAAATAAAAAAAAACGGGTCTATGGAAGGTACCCCTAATAACATTTTGCCCCAAAATTTTGTTTGACCAAAATGTAGCTTATGTTCATAATATCACACCTAATTTTTTTTATCAAAATCGTTAGAGCCGTTTTCGAGATAAATAAGATTTTGCATTACGGGTGTATGAGGGGTACCGTTAGTTTTGGAGCTAAAAAAAAATTTCAATTTTTCCTCTAGGGAATCACCGAAGACTCTTAACTACCGAGATTGAAAGAAATAGGTCCAGTGGTTTAGGCTGTAGTGAGAGGTACAGACATACAGACACACTAAAACATGTTTTTTGGGTACTAAATTTGCCTTAAAATTTTTATAAAAAAAATTGGTATGCAAATTATTAGTATTTAATAAAATACATTTTAAAACGTAATTTAAAAATTTAATCGTGTATCGGTTTTCAAGAAATTGAATTTTCAAAAAAAAAAATTGTATTATTTTTTTAAAAATCCAAAAACTATTTTTTTGAAAAAATTTTTGAAAACTGCAAATTTTCCACTTTTTTTCCACAAAAATCAAAATTCCTGAAACACGTGTCTTTTTAATTAACATAAACTACCACATATATTTTTTTCATGAAGAAAAAAAAAATCATGCAGTAAGGGGTTAAGTACCGAGTTTGAAGAAAATACCTCCGGTAGTTTAGGCTGTAGTTCGAGGTACAGACATACAGACATGCAGACAGACAGACGGAATTGTCGGACCCACTTTTTTCGTCTTCGCTATCATCGTAATGTCAACTTTGATCAAAATCTCGAGTTCGATTTTTTTTCCAAATGCAGAACTTGCCCTATAGTACCTATATCGCAAGTAAAAATTTAAACAAAAATAAAGATGACCATATTTCATAAATCATAAAGACTCCTAATACTGAAGTTAGAGTAAAATCGGCATTTTTTCACGATTTTAATTTTTAATTTTAGTGGGAAATTAAATAAAGTTCCTCTACCTCGTCTCCCGTTGCATATATCACGATATTGCCTATGAAACAATTATAGACAATCGTTACGATAGTAAATTTACATCTTAAGATTCTTAAAATTATTCAATTTTTCATCAACTTCTGAATTTTTCATAACAAAAATTGAAATCAAAAGAACTTCACTCATTCTTTTAAATATGGTCAGTTTTACCATTTCCCAATAGTTTTTATCAAAATTTAGCTTGAGATTTCCACTTTCTATATTGATCTTCACCTTGATGATCGGATAGTTTTATTAAAAGTTAAATTGGCGATTAACAACTTTTCTATTTGATCACCCTAAAATTCTTTAGCAATTGAAAGTTCTCTTAGTGTACTCGGTGTGTTTAGTGTATTATTTGATGTGTTCGATATAAACTCGCTGAATTCGATGCATTTGAGAAAACAAATCAAATGGTGTATTCGTTTCGAGTAAATACACGATTATATTATTTTGGTATGGAGTGATGATTCGTTTTGTTTTAGGAGAAGTGAAAGCAGCAAATAGTGTTTCATTTTTAATATAGAATAGCTTGGAAGTGGTTTCAAGCCATTCGTTGCAGATGTTTAGTTTATTCGTAAACTCTAAACGTTTCTTTAAGTTTCTTGTTAAAACAAGCGGCTTTTTTGCCAGGTAGCCCCGCTTCGGTTAGGCGATAGCGCACAAGGCAAAATAATACCATAACTTCATATTTATCTTCAATTTGATTTTGTTTATGTCTGTAGAGTTCTTGAACGGATCCTTTTGACTTGCTTTCACCATGACTATCCATGACTTTTGTTGTTTTTCGTGGCCGATTCTTTTCTGTGGTGTAGTCATATGTTGTTTTACATATTTATTGCGTACCAAACCATCTTTTTTGGAGAAGCGCGAGTCATTAAAAAAAATATCAAGAATACGGCTTCCATTTTCATGTGGAAAATAGCAATCCTTTTCTTAGTGAGCAATGAACACCTCTTCACATTATTAATTCTAATACAAAATTGCTTAGATTTGATTAAGTGCACTAAAACGAATTAAACTTACAAAATAAATGCAGGGTGATTGGTATAAGGTGCAGCAAAAAGCTGTGACGAGTAGGATGGTTTAAGACAAGAAAAAAGTTGTATGGGAGGGGGTCTATTTCCCTCCGTTTAGGCGGGAGGGGCAATTTTCTAAAAAAATGATTTATACAAAATTGTTTAAAAACAACGGTAAAATTTACAATGCAATGTCAAAACTTCAAAATTTCAAAATTTTATGTAATTAAGTTTAATTTTTGTTTTCAAGATTCAATGTACATATCTTAGTTTTTGAGAAATTAAAAGTACTTTTTCCAAAAAAAAAACAGTTTTTTGTTTGTTCTATCTTTGCATAAATACCATTAGTTTTTATTACCAAGTATTAAAAAAAATAACTTAATTAAATAGTAATATTTTTAATATCTGTTAAATCTTAGCCTATTCTAATAAAAATTAATGATATAAGAAGTTTCGATATGATCCCCACTCTTTAGAAGGCAAAGGTTGTATCTTCTTCTTATGGCTGCAAATAAATTGAAGTCCGTCAAATTCTCCTGCAATTTGACACCAGCGACTTTTATTTATTTATTTATTTTAATAGTTTCTTTACAATGGGCTTTTAAAGCCTACAATAACAAGTAAAAGTTATACATGAATTTAAATTAATTAAAAATTATATTTTATATAAATTCAATTTAGGAAATGACAAGTTTAAAATTAAAAATTAATCTTTCTTTCTCTTCAACTTTATTTAATATTTAAATTTAGTTTAGTTTACTGCCAAGTATAATGAAATATAGTAAACAGTTCCACTGCCTGATAACATGAACAACAAACTGACGTTCCGAGTTTCTACAAGTAAATCTCGGTTGCACTAACATGAATGTTCGATTAGAATTTTCAAATTGTATTTTTTTAAAAAGATATGTTGGCTGTTTGCTGATTAAAATCTTGTTTAGTGTTTCTAGGGAAAAATATTTAAAAAATGTGTAGAGATCACAACCAAGGATGTTGTTTTTGTAGTTCGATACATGGTCATATCTTCGGAGATTGTACACATAACGCTTCACATTATTGAAAGCTATCGTCAAGTTCCTTTTTGTTTCTGAGCTATGGGTACTAACAACTTCGCATCCATATGTTGTTATCGGAAGGATTAAAGTTTTTGCTAGGTTTAGCCGAATATCCTGGGGAGTAAAATGTTTTGATTGTGAGAGACTGCATAGAGAGCCATATACTTTTCCAATAACCATTTGAACATGATCATCCCAAGTAAGAGTGCTATTGAACAGGATACCTAAATGTTTGGCTTTCTTTACATACTCTAGTTGTTGGTTTTCAAGATACAGAGCAAGAAAGTAGCTATAGTCGAGTTCATTTTTGTATATTACCAAACATTTGGATTTACTTGAGTTAAGCTGCAGATTATTTCTGTTGGACCACTTTAGTATTTTACTTAGGTCACCATTTAGCTTATCAGCCCCATCTTCAATCATACCTAGCTTGCAGCTAAGTCTTACTTTAGCATCATCAGCATATAAATCTAGAGAAGAATATTGGACTTGAATTGGGAGATCATTTATAAAAATGGAGAACAGTAGAGGACCAAGAATTGTTTCTTGCGGAACTTCTGACGAAAGATATAAAGAACGAGATATTCTGTCACCAATTACTACGGCCAGGCTTCTCCCACTGAGATATGAAGAAATCAAATTCGCTGCTGTATTTGTAAACCTAAACTGTTCCTTTAACTTTGATATGAGTATCTTATGATTGACTGTATCAAAGGCTTTCGAGAAGTCTAAGAGGACTAAAAACGATACCAGATCACTATCCATTGCCGTTCTTATATCGTCTGAAACCCTAAGAATAGCTGAGACACAGCTATGATTAGACCTATAACCTGATTGTTGTTCGCTTAAAAGTTTCTTTGCGTTTACGAATTTGAAGATTTGGTTAAGCAGAATTTTTTCTAATAAAAACGACAAAATTGATATTGGCCTATACTCTGACGGAGATAAGCGGGCAGCTGTTTTTTTAGGACCGGTATAACTTGTTTTTTTCCATGAGGATGGAAAATACGATGTCATTAAGATGGTGTTGTAGATATGTGTAAGGACGGGGAGAATGTGCGGTAAAATCATTTTAACGAAAAGTGGATGTATATCGTCAAATCCCATAGCACATAATTTTATTTTCAGTATTGCACTTAAGACATCAGCATCATCCACACTTTGAAAGTGAAAGCAATTTGCACTATCGGGGTCAACAACCCGATAGGCTACATTTGGTTGTTCACTGCCTAGACTGTCATTCGTGTTGGCAGCAATCTCCAACATATCAGCTAGAGACAAGGCGCCACTTTGAAGTTGAGCATTTTAGGGGTCAACAGCCCGATAAGTCTCATTAAGAAGAGAATTTTGTATTTCTGCGAACTTTTTATTCAAAACGTCAGGAACGTCAGGGCATATATCACAGGCACAATATTCTTCCTGGCGACCGACTCCAAGCTCTCGTATATTTTTCCATAGCATTTTCGATGGTATATTTTTACGCTTTGATTAGAGGTTCCATTTGGCTTCTCTGACTTTTTTGCTCACAGTATTCCTTAAAACCCGAAAAGCAGAAAGCATTTCAGGAATACGAAAACGCTTCCAACTCTTTGCTCTATCAAGTTAAGTATTTTGAAAACCAGGATTTTCTGTCGCCCGCGTAGATTTTGTTTTGAGCTGTACATGTTTAAAATACTTGGTCTTCAGGTGATGAGATAAGGAATATTGACTGCCAAGTTTTCAGCAGGTCACAATTGAAGTCACCACACAGAATAACTTTAGAATAGAGGTATGAAAAACGTTCAAGTTCCGAGTAAAAGTTTGCAAGATCAACATATTTATTGGGACGATAAACTGCTCCAACTAAACAAGTATTAATACCATTTAGAATTTCAATAAGGCAGTATTCGATGGGGGAAGAGACAGCAAATCTAACGACAAGTTTAAAATTTATAGAGTCACGGATGTATATTGCTGTACCACCACCCACACAGTCTAGCCTATCAGAGCGCAACAACTTATAACATAATAATTAACATCAACTTGAAACCATGTCTCAGATACACATATAATGTCGATATTTGATCCTACAAACACATTTTTAAATTCATCTATCGTAGCATGTAAGCTTTGAGCATTCATGTGACAAACCTTTAAGCCACCACATTGATTGCTCAAGACATCAAGCATAACTTTCAATTTGTTGCTTCTGCTATAGTCTGGAACAATATTATTTTCAATATTTCTAATCATTTTCATAAAATAATAATATAGTTTTAGATCTATTTAAAAGAAGCATTTTGCGGCAGAGATGGAGTTCAGATATATGGCAGAGTTTTATAGAAAATTTAAGCAGAGTTACAAATATAAACAAGATAGAAAATTAAAAAAAAAGAAAAATCAAAAAAAGCAAAAAAACAAACTATCTTAATAAAATGCAGCTTAACACCATCATGTTTTTCATTTGTAGTTTCATTGGCAATTAAATTTAAGCTTTCGACAGAAGTAATTAAAAGCGATTTGTTTGCTGCAGTTGCTGCTGATCCTCTTACATAAACTCTTCCAGCCTTATTTATTATTTTTCACTAATACTGGGTTCAACCTCGGAATAGTTAAACCGAGCCGAAGCACTTACTTCGGGTTTACGCCACGTCAAACAAATCCTTATTTAAAATAGGCGTGTTTTATTCACTGCTGCATAGCTAGCGCAGCAAAATTTCTCTCGACAAACAACAACGATTTGATTGCTGGCGAAAAAGAAGCCAGTAAAAAAATGGCAGTTGTGCTGGTGATAGAACTTTAAATTATTGAAATGAAAATGGCGCTATGCATTAAATTTTAGAATTAAACATAAGTACATACATGTTTTGACATCAGATTTTTATATTTTCTATAATAATGGACAACATTGAAATATAAATTGAAATTGACATATGGAGTGAGTTTGATCGTTTTAATTGTATACATTTAAAATTGGATTGTATAAAGTCCGAATCCAATAAATGAATGTACCAACCACATTGCGTTCCCAATACCGTACAACTGTTAAAGCGTTAGGAAAATATAAATAATTTATTAATGCAAAATATCTATGCTTTTTGTCTTAGTAAGAAACGAAAAAAAATTGCTTACACTCCTTTTTGTAAATTTTACAAGATATCATCTCAAAATGACATTTAGATACTAAAACGGCCTTAAACCTCCTATGAACCAGTTTTAGCTTATTCCACCGCTATTCCTCGTGCATTTTCATTATAAATAAGCTTTTCAGGATTAGAGCCGTTGTAAAGTCGAAGTAACTTTACTCCGTCGCTAAAACGAGTTAGTAAATAAGGCTGTTCCACTTCTAGTGTAAGCATTTGTCGCAGGCCCATAGAAAAAATGACATGAAAATGAAAATCTTCATTTGAAAGAGCTTTTAAAAAAGCTGTTTTCAATTTATTATTTTAAGATATGTGAGAAGTGCTTTTTCTCTTTAAAATGTGTGCTCTCTGAATTTACGAATAAAACCTATTTC
Organism: Chrysotoxum bicinctum; assembly: GCA_911387755.1. Lineage (NCBI taxonomy): Eukaryota > Metazoa > Arthropoda > Insecta > Diptera > Syrphidae > Chrysotoxum > Chrysotoxum bicinctum. Next base: position 108,921,896 of record OU426988.1, read on the forward strand.
GTCTGTTGCTCTTGCGTATTCAACTCTGGATCTGTATTCTTCGTTTTTTTTTAATACCGCCAGACCATTTTTTTTCAATAGATTTGTTATGAACACAAGAACACAAGATACCTACATTATTCATAGAGGAATCTTTGCAAGAAAAAATGATATTTTGTGTTTATCTGGAAATCTAAGGCAATTTTGTTCATAAAAGGGACACTTATTTAGATATTTTGTTGCATTTAGGAGCAAATTAGGAACTTATATAGGTATGTCAAAGCCTTTGGATGGATTTGTGAAATAATATTATTCTCTATCTTTTTTAGGTAGGTATACCTATTTGTTCTTTGCAATTCCCATACAAATTATTCTAATTTCGTTGCTCAATTTTGTCTATCAGAGCCAAAAACAGATACAATATTGTTTGTTACTCCTAGTCCTAGTTCCTACATACGTAGATACATATGTATGTGCGTATTTTGCATTCAGGTTCATGAGGTTATGATGACACCTGCAGGCAGGAAGGTTGGTTTCATTTGATTTGGTGCGATCTTTTGATGATGGCGAGAATAGCGTGGTTGAATTTTTTGGGTTTGATAAAAATAAAAACAATCTGAAAAAAATTAATTAAATTAAAACTTCAATTTGAAATAGGGCGACAAAGAAGAAGAAAATAAAACCCTAAGAAATTGTGCATACAGATTTTTTTACGGGTTAGGTAAAATAAAATTATCATTTTCCATAATTTTCGAAGTGTTTATGGGTATGATAGGTTGTATGTTTTCATGAAAAAACGCAACCAGAAGAATAAGTGTAGGTACGAGAATACACATTGTACAGACGTATATAGGTAGTACATGCAATTTTTTAAAAACATATGTCCAGGAATTCATTTTTATTAAAAGGTGACAATTTTCCAGTTATCAATTACCTTTGTAGCAGAAGTTAATTTATAAATGTTACGAATTGTCAAACGAAACAATTTATAGGTAAATATCTACCTACTACTATTTTCAAAATCATTTCATTTCAGCATAAATAAGAAAACGTAGTATATACATACGAAGGTACATAAGAACGGTTTTTCTGTTTTCTATTTTTGTAAGTGAAAAAATAATGATAGTTTTATTGAAGAAAAAATGAGTATTTTTTGAATAGGTATTTTCTGCTCTTAGCCTGTTCCATATGAAATATCTGAAGCATTTAAATTGTAAATTGCGTAGGTATTTGCTTAGTTCACCCACCCTTCATCCCATTTTACATTTATTATTTTTACAACCCATTTTTAGTTTTTCATACTGTTTAATTTTTCATGCATTCACTAGTTCTGTAGCTTCTTGTCATATTGTCATATATCCATTTAAAAATTTCTGAGAGAAAAACAATTATCAAGAAGTTGACTGTATCAAGTCTGTGTGTACGGCATTCATTCTTATTGTCAAACCAATTTGAGAAATATTATTTTTTGTTTTAATATATTAATGCAAAATCTTAAGCATTTAAGACATTTTAGTAAGTTACTAAGTTAAAAAGAGGATTTCGCTAACTTTAAACGATTTTATCATCTTACTATCTCTAAATATTTTACTTAAGTTAATATAACAAACTGGTTACTTTAACTTTTAGTAATTTACTAAATTAATATAAAATCTGCCATTTTCCTCAAAAAAAATCTCTTGGCAATTTTATTTGGAAGAGTTAAATTGTGTTTTATTTTGTTTTTTTTTTTTTCTTTCGATTCGTGAGTTAATTGTTTTTAAAAGTAAATAAAATAATATAAAATGTTTTCGGAAGACGAATATTTTGATATACATATGTATATGATTGAAGACCCAGCTTTATGGAGAATTTTACTCCTGACATATGTAGGTTTGACAAAATAGCAGATCGGTTTTTAGTCGAAAAACTTAAAGATCCAAGATCGAACTACAAGCCGTTGGCTTCAGATTGCACCAGAATTTCAAGTACCTAATATTTACATTACACTTTCTTGGAAGAAGACTGGAATAGTCCAATCCAAAGTGGCGAAATAATAAAAAAAAACATTTCGCAAAAAAGTTGTCAAAAATAAACAAATAACAAAATAAATATAAGGTTGTCCTTTTGACTTTTGAGTTTCCGATATTTAAAACGATTAGGCCAGTTCCCCAGATTTAGTTTAGTTTGGTTTGTTAATTTTAACGAACTGTCATGATTTAAATGTTTTCAGATCCACCGTTTTTAATAAAAGGGAATTAGTCTATTACTAGTTAGTAAAACGAAAAAAAAAAAGTTTAAAAATTTCGAAGAGCTAGTAAATTACTAAAAGTTTAACAAATTGCTAACTAATAAAATGCTAAACCCTTAATAATATGATGTTTAAAGTGTTGCTCCTATGTTTCGATCATCACGTGTGAATGTTTGTTTCCTATTAATGAATCATATAAACTATTTATTAATCTAATACAGTTTTCTGTTGGGCTTGCATAGGTATTCAACTAAATGTTGTGAAAATTTGTGTAAAAGCTGAAATAATTCTCTTCTAATAGCAACCGATCCATTTATTGTCTTAACCTCCATTCCGACATTCATTTTTTTGAAAATCTGTATACACATATGTATATGTGCCAGTTTGTAAGCTTTTGGTATATTTTTTTTATTTTTTCATTGTTGAAGATAAATTCGATTACCTTTGAGCTAACAATTCCATCAGGTGGTTTTTAAAATAAAAAGAAACTTCAATCAACGAAGGTATATGAAATAAGAAAAATTGAAAAATAAATATATTTTTGAAAAACCTGTCCATCCTTAATGTTTGTTTAATAAAATCAGGTTCTTATTCCAATCTCGTATACCACCTCCAATCTCGTATACCACCTCCAATCTCGTATACCACCTACTTAATTAAGAAAAAATACTTTTAATTACTAGTCGTATTCGACTAATATGTGAAATTCAACCGAATGAAAAAATCAAAAAAAAAAATATATATATTCTGTCTAGGGCTTATTTAAAGATATCTATAAAACTCGTCTTTGAAAATTGTAATTTCTGAAAAGCACAATCAATCATTATTTTGGTGCTATCATTCATTTTTTATTTAAATTTTATTTGTACAATCATTTCTTCTGGCCCAGAAATTATTTTAACCAACCTTCCACATAAAATCAATAATTATATTTTAATACTTATTGGTATGTAATTCTTATTTTAAATTTAAAAGATATTTAGCGAGCGCAATATGCAATACTGTAACCACCCCGAACGTTTCTCTACAAAAATTTCACTGAGCGTGGTCCCGGTATATAACGCGGCTAATCCGAGAATTTAAAAGTTCTTATTTCGCTATAAAATTGTTCATAAAAAAAAGATTAATTTTAATTTTGACACATAATAATTGATGATGGTGTTTAAAAAGTGAATACAAAAATATAAGTCTAAATTTTCAATGATGAGTTTTAATTACAACCTACTCAGATTCATCTGTATGTATGTACATATGTATTTATAAAGTCTAAAGTCAAATTATGTATTTTCTTTAATATCAAGATTTATGTGTTAGACATATGTATGCCGCGATTTTTTTGTTTAAATACGAAAACATTAGATTTCGATATCTTTATCTTTGTTATTTTATTTTATCTTTAGAAAACTCTTTCCTTGCTTAGAAATTTGTATGAAGACAATAATTAATTGTATTTATTTTTTTATTCGTTCTTTTAATAGAAGCTATTAACGTTTTGTGAAATGAATTCGCAATAAAAATATACCGTTTAGAAATTATGGCGTAAAATTTTAAACAGTAAAACCGGCCTTACTTAAATCAGTCGCTTAGCTTGGAGGCTTTGTCCAACTCTTTCACAATTTTAAACACAACAGAAGTTAAGAGAATTTACGTTGAAAAAATCTAATTTGAAAGATACAATCTAAGTTTGACTGACGATCATACTTCCTTTGTTTTATTATTGCTGACACAAGATATCTAAAATTTATTTTGGGATGAACTCCCGCACAAGTTGTTTATGCTTAAATGTTTTTCATATTGACAAAGGGTGTTTTGTATACTTATAAACTGATGGTGGGGTGTTCTAGAAACGTAACCGGATTACTATTGTAATCCACTAATGCAAAATTGAGAATGTCAAAACAATATTGGTGGAGATTTGTTGTCTCTTTTAGTACTTACAGTTAAATAGTGAAGAAACAATTTATGTTTTTAGCTTTATATATAAATTTGAAAAAAATGAAAGCTTATTAGTTTTATTCTAATTTTAAAATGAATTACATATGTAATCCGCGCGACGACTGTTGTAACTTTTTGGTGCGCGACGACTGCAGGGTTAAAAATAATTTTATTCAGTCTTCAGTTTTCGTTTATACTCACAACATACCATATAATAAAGAAGATTTAAAAAAAAAAAACAAACTTGGCCACTTCATTACTACATATATGGAGATGCATCTGTTGCCAATATTAGCTTTAACTTGGGATTGTAATTTTTAAGAACATTTTCAGAATGCATTTCATATTTTATTTTATCAAACGCTTAATGACATTTAATCTCCCAAATAAATTTTACTTTCTCCTTAAGCATTGATTGGGTATATGATGGTGCTTAGGTTCTTGAGAAATCTTCCATAATAATTAATTTAACGAACATAAGCTTTTACATGATCTTTGTTTTGTGGTGGTTTCATATTTTCGACAGTATCTTTCTTGCTTCTAGTTTTATGAATGCCAAGGAATTTCTGTACTTGACAGTACGTCCGAAATTGGACTCAAGGGTAAACTGATGAACATTTCTATAAGTACAGGAATTACGGTTTGAGGGGAGGACTGCAACTAGCTATTTCACTAGAGCACTGTTTATAAAAATAACGGTAAAATAATTAGAGACATGAACAAGGATGTGAATCTAAAACCGAGTATGAAAAGCTGAGGGTACTGTCGTCAGAGAAACAATTTAGTGGATAAGAAGTTTCAGAAAAAAAAAAAAAAAATCATTTATGAACATAAGTAACCACTTAAGGTGGAAAGGCAAGATTTAAGCAGCTGTATCGGCAAAAAGGAGTGTCATTGAAAACGAGCGTAGGAACCGAAGACGAAGTAGTATTTCGTACATTTTTTACAAATGACCAAAATTTCTTAGTACCTTTGGGAGCTGGCGAAACTGTAGTAGTTTGTGCAGAAGATAGTGTTGAACGCTTGACCAGGCTCTCGAGCCTGTCCACCTTGGTGGTATGAATTAACTGCTGGACGTCTGCTTAAATAGTATTTTGAACGCTAGACCAGGGCCGGTGTGCCTGTCCATCAATATTCTACTATTGATGGCACGGAAACTATCTTAAGTCTATACGATTCGGAAGGCAGTAGTTTTGAACGCTTGACCAGGGCTCTGAGAGCATGTCCACCAATAACTTGTTGTTGGTGGCACGGATTAACTATTGGAACTACAAGGACTATTTGCAGTTTAGTTTTGTTGACCTCTTCGTGGTGCCAGTGGATATGACTGCGATTTACCCATTCATTTCGCAGCCTAACCAACTAGACAAAACGAAGGGGTCAAGTAGTAGCTCAAGCTGGTCTCGAAAAAATATTAGTGCTATATCTTATCTCAGTCAATCTGAGCAACGGATCTCTGGTTCTAATATATAAATATTGAGCAATGTAGCCTGGGGCGGTTACGGCCAAAACATTCAAAGAGCAATTGGGTTTTTAACTCTTTTGCTGAATGTTTTGGTAACAGCAAACTTGATTACTTATAGTCCTACCCAATGCTATAAGATTATAAGAAAGTTTGCTTGGGAATTTCGTTCCCAATTTGTTATAGGACAAAGAAGACCGAATCAGAGTTGATTTGGTGTGTGGATGTGGTTGACTGACTTGTCGGTTGGCTACATACTACACAAGGTTTCGACGGTAGGGAGTTCTATCTCCAAGGTTATGACGGTAGATTATTAAGATACTTTGAACAAGAATACCCTAATTGGGTACCTCGGGGATAATGAAATGCCGAGGTTACCCCCGCTAATTATATCCCCAAAGTGTAAAAGCTTTGGTTTCATTATCATTGGGGTGGCTCTCTGTAAAGAGAGCTCGAGATGGTTGTGGTTGTCTACCGATTCGTGGTAGCTATTGCTCCATCAATAGATAGATAGAAAAAACACAAACCAAGTGGCGTTGCCTATATAAAACACGATTGGAACAGTTTGGATTTTGACTTGAATTCCGAGATATACTATATGCAAAATATCTAGTGGAGTGGATATCGAGCTTTGGTTGTCTGGGAATCAAGATCTGGAAAGGAGTTGCAACCTTTCATATGTCTAGAGATGTCAGAAGATAAAATGCTACTGGGACTTCGGTCCTGGGGGCTCAGTTCATAAGCCGTTCTATGAACTCGACACTTTTTGTATGGCCAAAAAGTGAAATTAAACATAACTTGTAGGTGTTCACTCAAAGCACATTAATAAAGTACCTTTGGGACATTCTAGAATTTTTTGCCGTAATTTTTGATCATGCAAGAATTTGGTTCCTTGAATATGATCATTATAGGTCTTTCTAGCTTGCTTAAACTTTTTCCTGTTTTCCTCAATAGGGTTGACTTTATTATATTGGAAACTTATTTCTCTAACCCTAATAACCTCTTTACAGCTCAAATCAATCCATGAGTTCTCTTTCGGTTTGATAGATTTTCCCCTATTCGGATTCAAATTTCTCATTCCGGAAAAGAATAAAATTTGTAATCATATTTGTACTGGAGTCCACGTCACTATCGAGGAAGCATAGCGACCAGTTAAAGTTTCTGAAGAAATCGTTGAGACTCTCCCAGTTGGCTCTCTCGTATTGCCAAAAGGTTCTCTTGGGAATTATTTCTCTAACTGGGTTTTGTTGGCATGAGAAATTTGCGACACAATGACACAATGGTCTGTTGTGGCTAGTGGTGATAAAACATTTATAGTGTACTCGTCAGCGTCAGAGGTAAGGAACAAGTCTAGTGTGTTTGTGGATTGACCTGCAACGTCAGGAATTCGAGTAGACTCATGAACGAGCTGACTCAAGTTGTTAAACTCAGAAAAAATCTCGGCATACCTTCCTTCAGGTGTTGTCTGACCAGAATAGCACAGCCACGAAGAATTATGTACATTGAAATTGCCCGTAATAACGATTTCACTGTCTGGAAAATAAGAAACAATTCCTTGGATAGATTCGGATAGAGCATCGAGTTCTTTAGAAGTCGAGTTGCTATCCAAACTTGGGGTGCAATAAATAAAGCTTGTATGAATGATGCGCTTATGGACTGTGAATTTAAATCACATTAAAATTAAAATTCGTATTTAAACATGTGCCTTATTGTGGTTGAAGTTGATAAGCGACATCATTTCGTACATATATAGCGAGACCTTGAGGGTAAAATAGAGGCACTAACCTATAACCAGGCAGGTTGAATTCCGTGTAATCAGATTTTCACACACCTGGGTTTCGCTAAGTGCCAAAACTGCTGACCTGTTTTTCACAGCACAGACATTTTTTCTTAGCCCCCGAATGGTGCTATAGCCAACTCTAAATTCTCTCAACATTACAAAAACCAAACATAAAAAACCAAATCAGACAACTAACTATGCTGATATCGAGTTTAGATCCCAAAACAACTTCACAATACAATTTACTATTAGTGTTATGCCTTAATACTAAATGTATTGATCCGCTCCTGAATTCCAAAATAAATAACAGCAATCTATCTGATGTTCGTTTAGTTCATTCAGTTACACACAATTATGGCGTGACCCACAATGTATGTACGTATGTGCAACGCGAAAAAAAAGCAAACTGTGGTTGATGGGTGAAGGAGAAAGAAGGAAAATTTACCGCTGACTGGTAGACAATTATTGTTTTTCCGTGGGTGCACATTTTTTTTCTTGCTTATCAATTCACTGATACAAATTTTCACACGCGGCAGCGCGAGGTTTTTTTGTTTTTCTTTCTAACGCAACACAATCGATCACTGCGAGGCGTGGATCAGTACCCTGTACGCTGCTGATATGCTTATACAATACACCGATGCCGTCTTTTTCTCGCCTTTTCCGATCATAGCTTCATCTGCTTCCGTACGCTCTATGCGTTTTGCAATGTCCAAGGCTAGTTCTAGGCTAATGGATCTTTCTCCAGGCAACGATTCTGCACGTGTTTGCCTCGTAAAACAAAATCGAATTGATTCCTTAAGACGGTTTTTAGGTACGTCCCGAAATTACAACTGGCGGCCAAACGCCTTAAACCTTAAGTAAACTACAGTGTGGGTCACAGATTATTTGACCCACACCTTATATTTACATTTAATCGAGTATGGCTCCTTAACAATAAAAGTTATTTGGAAAGTACAAACACAGAAAGGTTTATTAAGTTTTTAACTTGAACATGACATTTGAATCAATTAACTTTATTTTAAAACATCATGTTTAACTTTAAAAAAAGAAATAATTACATTTTCTAGTACTACAGCTTATTTGACCCACTGTGTTCAGAGATCACCTGCCTTAGAAAAAATATCGAGATAACGGTGGTTTTTGCTTCTTTCTTTTATTTGTTTTATATTCAAATAGAATTAACAGTTTTAGTTATTTTTCGCAAAAGCAATACGTGTTACGAAGATGGGAAAACGAACAACAGTGGAACAGCGTGAAATAGTGCTTCATCATCATAAAAATGGACTTTCTCGGCGAAAAATAGCCAAAATTGTTAACATACCAGATGGCATGGTCAAAGCTATTATCCACCGTTTTGTATTGGAGCTCCGAACAAAATAATTAGTGCATCGGATGAACGATATATTGTGCGAAGAGTAAAGCAAAATCCAAAGCTATCGGCACCAAAACTGGCTACTGAGATGGCGAATACCCATGGAAAACCTTGTTGCCCCGAAACCATTCGCCGGATCCTTAGAGATAATGATTTGCATGGAAGAGTAGCACGCAAGAAACCTTTTATCAATAAAAAAACTCGACTTAGCCGTTTTCAGTTTGCAAAGGAGCATATAACAAAGGATTCCACGTTCTGGAAAAGTGTTATATTCGCGGATGAATCCAAATTTAATATATTTGGATCCAACGGGCGGTCTTATGTGTGGCGAAAACCGAATACAGAGCTTCAAGATAAAAACTTAGAGCAACAGTGAAGCATGTAGGAGGGCATGTCATGGTATGGGCCTGCATGTCTGCAGCTGGAGTCGGCAAGCTGCAATTTATTGAGAGTACCATGGATGAATTAGTGTACCTCAATATTCTCAAAAATAATTTGCTCCAAAGCGCAGAAAAACTAGGCATAAAGGATGCATTTCGATTTTATCAAGACAATGATCCGAAACATACACCGGGCATTGTTCAAACTTGGCTAATTTATAACTGCCCTCACGCCATGAAACCGCCAGCACAGAGTCCAGATTTGAATGTCATCGAAAACCTTTGGTCAATTTTGGACACAAAAATACGCGAGCGCCATATTTCTAACAAAAATGACCTAAAGACGGCTTTAGTTGAAGAATGGGCAAGAATACCTGTGGAAACGACAAAAAAAAACTGGTGGATTCTTATCAAAATCGGCTTAGGCAGTTATAAATCAAAAGGGAGGACATACCAAATACTAAAATTATGCAAAATGTGTCTTTTTATTAATAAATAATAATAATTTTACTTGATTTTTAAAATGGGTCAAATAATCTGTTACCCTGAAATATTGATTTTAATTTGTTTTTGTTATTCTGTTTTCTAGTTTTAATTAAAAATAAATATTTTTTTTTTGTGGTGATAATTTGTCGCTGAGCAAATTATAAGACTCCTGGCCCATGTAATGCAGTAGAAAAATCTTCTTCTGGCCAAGTTCTACTTTAAAAAAATATCGAAAGCTCCTTCCAAAAGTTATATCCAGCCATTCCATTTACTTTTTTGATCGAAATTTTCAATTTGAAAACTGACATTAACATTATTGGCAACTTGAGTAATTTTTTTGTACAGCTTTTAAGTTTTAGATAATAATTAATTGTACTTTTTTTTTGTTTTATTCTCGTCACCAACAACACCTTTGAGTTCTATTATAACACTGACTGTATTAAGAGCTTTAATGTAACAATACACAAAGCTTATTACTTATCATCTTATACAGGGTGTCCGCTAATTCGTGTGCCACACTTTGGGATGTGATTCTTGGTCATACTTTAAGAAAACATTTTCTACAGTAAAGTCTGATTTTCAACTTTGACATCACTTTTTGACGATTTAAAAAAGGCTAACTTTGGAGTACCCTGACCCATGTTAAGATCAATTTCTCTGTCGGCACTAATGGTAGAAACCTTATTTTATAATTATTTCTTAGTAAAAATACTAACCTTTAAGACCACGTTAAAATTGAGCTGATATATTTTTAGGGTTGCCAGATATTCAATTTTGAATGGTGATTAATTTTTCGTGCCCGAGCAAAATTTCGACTTTGAGTTCAATTTCTTTAAATTTTCTTTTATTTGGCACGTATGCATTTCCGTTCTCAGCTGCGGAACCATCATCAGCGAGCGACAATTAAACAATTACAAGAGTTCAGGTACAAATACATATTAAGGTACATACCTACATAATTTAGTTAGACTCTCTAAGAAAAAATAAACATTTAAAAATAGTAAGAGAGCAATGAAAACAGTTTTTTATTTTCTCTTCTTTATTGCACTGAACAAAGGAGAGTCAATTTGCCGCGGACGTCTCCAACAAGCTGATACATACATTTGCCAAATCTAATATGATCATCGTTCATACCAACAACAACAAACTTAGATTGTGCTTGGGATCCACAAAAGACCACAGACCAACTCATCGATGCAGTGGCATTTATGAAATCTCTTGTTCTAACTGTGATAAAAAATATATTGGACAAACAAGAAGAGCTGCTGAGGTTTGATTCAACGTAGATACACATACCATTACTTCATTTGACAATAATTTCCGACTCATAAAGAAAGTAACAACCCACACAAACTAGACGCTTATGAATCCATATACTCGTACATCCACTTGACCGAAAACCTAATGAACTTGGAAGCTGGAGCAATTGACTCATTTGTTCAGCGCAATAAAGAAGAGAAAATAAAAAACTGTTTTCATTACTCTCTTACTATGTTTAAATGTTTAATTTTTCTAAGAGAAACTAACTAAATTCATTACATATGTATGTATGTACCTTAATATGTAATTGTACCTGAACTCTTGTAATTGTATAATTGTCGCTCGCTGATGATGGTTCCGCAGCTGAGAACCGAAATGAATACGTGACAAATAAAAGAAAAGAAAATTTAAAAATTTTAAAAAGTCGTTTCGTTTTTGTTTTTTCTTCTTTTATTACGATTTTTGCGTCAATAAGGTGTTAAAAAAAAACTTTAATTGAAAATCAGACTTTACTGTAGAACAATTTTTTCTTAGAATATGACCAAGAATCACATCCCAAAGTATGGCACACGAATTGCCGGACACCCTGTATATTAAAATTGAAATTAAAATCATTGAATGCCTACTTTGTCTTTTAAAGAACTTCCTATAAACTTGTGTTGGCGGAACTGCTTAAGCACGAGTAAAAACATTTAAGCTTAGAAAGCGTTACTAAAATGTTTTTAAATTAGAATTTTTTTAAGTAGTATCATGTATAAACTTAAGACTATTTAAAATTTTGAGCCTTGGACATTAAGAAATACATATAAAAATTTTATTTACGTAGTTTCTTGCACGAACCGTGAATTCTAGTCGTGTTTAGCTGCAATTACTTTAAAATTACACAATACCTGAAAAGTATCTTGTGTTTATATAATATTAATAATAAGGTCCTTTAAAAATTTGGTTTTATTCCTTGTGAAACTACTATTCTTTTTATTATATTTTATATATACGAAATTTTTTTTCATAATAAATAAATATATATAAGGTTCGTATTAAAAATTATATTATCGCAAATAAAAAATTAGAGTTATTCCTTTTTGATTAGGATTCCCTAATAAAACTTTGAATTCTTTATGATACACATTTTTTCTTTAGTGTAAAAACACGAAGGATTTTTTTTTTGTACGAGTAATAAAAAAATAGGAAATGATTTAGAACAGCCGAAGTACTCGTCCTAGGTTATATCGCAGTTTATGTATATATTTGAATCAATTGCAATTTCACGACCATTGTTTTTGCTTTGTATGTTAATGAAATAAAATTAAATTGATATATATAATATATATAAATATAATGTATTCTTTTTTATTTATGCATATATTACCATATTTTTTCTTTCAGTCGAAACGGCAACCAGCTGGTAATGTTTTTAATAAACAGAAACGTATGGTAAACTAGTTTATTTCATCAGTGACCATATATATATCTTCCTTCATCATCAACGAACTTGCATAAGATTTTAACAAAAAATTAAGGTATAATAAAAACAAAATCGTCGAGAATGGGGCTCTATGCATGAAAATTCACAGGTGACAGTGTTACAAATTTTTCCTTTGATAAATTTTCAACCCTTTTCTGAAAAATGTCCAATGAATAATTGTCAGTTAAATGACTGTGAGAAGTCAGATTATGACAAACATTATTTATTTTTGAACGAACCATCAAAAAGGTCATGATGGAAAATCTCTAAATCTAAACGCTATGGTAACGAAATTATATTTTCAGCAGACCAACGAATTTCTGCCATCCGATTGCAGAAACTTTTTAACCAACTTTAAATCGAACTTTCAGAAAAAATATTTCCATCGGCATCTACTCGTATGTATGCAAAAAGTACAGAGATCTAATTCCAATATGGTGTTTTGCACAAAGTTAAAGTGAAAAAGAAGTTCGGTTTTAGAGTCAAGGAAGTGATTCCTTTTTGTGAGATGCTGTAGCATTAGTTTGGATATATTCGGTGGCTAGATGCGGAAATTCACATGATCGAACTTGAACCGAGTCTTTACAATGCTAAAAATAAAATCGATCGAATAGAAAACGAATTTTACAAAAAAAATTTCGCACGAGTTTTTAAATATTATGCTATCTGCATTCAACTCTATCCTTACAATATGAGACTTCTTAAATACATAGTACATAATATTGAATTCAAAAATAAATATAAATTTATGAAAAATAAACAAGCCGCTGCAAAAAGTTTTTCAGGGGTGTACTGCCTCTTGTGAGGAATTGACAAATCCTCCAAGAGTATATCTCTTGTGATAAAAAGTGCTGCTCATTAGCCGTTTGGAATCGGCAGAAAATTGTAGGTCCCCTCCGTTCCTGGTAACACGTACACAGGAATGGTTGAGAGTTGTAAGTCACTAGATCCTGGTTCACTTCGAGCTGTTGCACCACCAAATTTATTTATTTATTTGTTAAAAAAAAAATATTTTGAGCGGTTATCTTAAAAATTAATTTTGTTGGTATAAAACATAAATCGTTTAAAAATAAAATTGGTTTTCCAATTTCGACCGTTTACATAGGTACATATAAAAATTTTGTAATAAAAAAGTTATTGACGCATTTTCATATTAAATAAAGAAATTATATGAATAATTATTTAAACTCTCAATGAGTTTCCTTTTAGCGCTTTATGTAAAATGACTGGGTGTCATTTTAAAGAAGAGAATAACTGGTTTTAAACAAAAATAGTGATATGGCTTTTTTGAATCTTGCACCCCACACCAAAGTTTAAAAAAATATCCTATAGGAGTCTTGTAATCGATATCACAATGCATTTACGGACCTTATTCGGAATTACCCCCCCCCCCCCCACCAAAATGAACTTTTTTTTAACGAATCGATAAAAAAGTGTTTGCTGTTGATAAAAAACATCAAATTATGGAGGAGAAACACTTTTTTATGGTAAAAAAGTGAAGTATAAGCGGACCGCCCACAGTACTGTTGGCCCTTATTCCGAATTCCCCCCCCCCCCCCACCAAAATTAACTTTTTTTTAACGAATCGATAAAAAAGTGTTTGCTGTTGATAAAAACATCAAATTATGGAGGGGAAACACTTTTTTATAGTAAAAAAGTGAAGTATAAGCGGACCACTCACAGTACTATAACTAAAACTACTTTTTTATTATGGGATATTTGCTTTTTTTTGCTTGCTTACGCATTACAGCGTAAAAACAGTGAGATATGCATGGGGGGCATGCTGCCCCCCTGCAACCCCCCTGCTTGGGCACACTATAGGATTTGGGGTAGGTGCGAGGTTGGGTGTATGCAAGGTTTCTTTTGCATTTACAGAATCTGGATTTAAAGAAACTTTGAATTTACCCTATGGCCTATATTCATTTTTTTATACTTCACTTTTTTAACATAAAAAAGTGTTTCTCCTCCATAATTTGATGTTTTTTATCAACAGCACACTTTTTTTTATCGATTCATTAAAAAAAAGTGCATTTTGGTGGGGGGGAATTCCGAATATGGACCGCATTTACTATTATAAAATACAAAATCGAACACTAAATTATTATTATACAGCTCATCCTGTAAGTATAAGCAAATTTTAGTATTTTTATGAGCTCGTTAATAAGACTTATTCACTTTATTTATCCACTTATTTATTTCCCTGATTGAAGCATTTTGCTTTTCTTACTACAAAATAATTATACCGGAAACAATTCATTTCTCTTTTATTACAGCCAACTATATTATTTCACGACTAAAATCAAACTGTCTTCTGTCCGTAAAACATGGTTTTTATACTTCTTTGAAAACTCTGGATTTCGCTGGAAGGTTCTGGTATCTGCTTCTGGATGTTTCGGTTTTACATAGGGGAATTTATGCTTTCTTAAGGGATTTTCAATTTGCGCGGGTAGATTTTGGTGGCCTGTGTTGGCAATGTTGTTTTGGTGACGTCTGTAAAATTTGTTGAGTAGTTGATGCCAAATCACTATGAACTTGTCACTATGAACGATTAAATAGAACGTCCAAATTATCAAAATGCGCATACATTGCGCGCGTTGTGCCTATTTTACGGTGAACACCGTGACACTTTACAGTCGACCCAACAACCAAAATTGCCGTATATAGGATGACAACAACCTACACGAGGTTCACCAGATAAAAGTGTACCTTCAAAAAGATACTTTTTGATGTGGATTGGTCCGTATTTTTTCGAAAACGACGTTGGTGAGGCGGTCACCATCAATGGCGAGCACTACAGATATCTCCAGCAGAGGCAAGGTGAATCGGCCACCTAGGTCATGCAATTTGACTCCGATAAACTTTTTCTCGTGGGGTTCCTTGAAGTCACAGGTCTTTGCGAATAAGGTACAATCGACCGATGCTCTCAAGGTGAACACATACCATCGCTTAATTTCATCTGGATTTATGCGGAAGAATTAACTAAAATTGGACCACTCGGATCCGTACCATCGTAAGAAGCCGGGGCATCATTTGTATAGATGTCATCTTACATACATAATGGCATACATTGGCTTTTCAAATAAACAAATAAATATTTGTATTTCAACATATACCCGCCCTTATTAAAAAAACCCTCTCTATGTTTTTAGCAGATGACATTGTAGTGAGTTAAAAGATTTCGAAAGGTCACCAATATTAGTAGAAGAATGATGTTGGAGGTGCTCCATTAGAAAGTAGCTATGACTCAAATGGAAAAGTCGTTATATTGCCCACTCTTAGGATTGAGCGTCCAGAGTAAATCCATCTCTGAACACGGCTTACATTACCTATTCGTTCTACACCTGTATAATTGCCTTCCAAATTTTGTGAAAGCTTCGTTGACAGTCCCGAATAAAAAACCACACAAGGTCTCCCGATTGGAATCTCGTTGGTGTTGCTTTTGTGACGTATCGCGTTTTTATCAGGTCACTTGCCCTTGTTCTTTCTTGAATTTTAATGAGTTTTTCTTCGAGTTTTTCCACGTACTCGTCTTTTCTTTGTAGCTCATTTGTATAGCATCCAAATTTTATTTCACTTGGTTTTGTATTCCCAAACAGTACTTCCGATGGTGTATGTCTTATTGAGCTATATCGATAGGCGATCAAGATCAAGGTAGTCGCCTTAGCTTTGTGTTCCTTGGTTCTGTTGAATTGTTTAACCATCCCGTCAGATTGTGGATCTAGCGGTGTTCTCGTTTTTTTTTAATTTCAAGGTGCGTTCAAACCTCGTAAAAGATCTTGGTGTCGAAGTTATTTCGTTGCTCTGAATAGAGCAAAAGGTACACCCAACCTGCTGACTAAGTTAAAAGCACTCTGATCCTCGACTGTTTTGGTTTCTTGGTTTGGGATGGCAAATGCAGCAGGCCATTTGCTGATTGATAGGTTTTCATTTTGGGTTTCTGGAAAAGGGCCTGCGTTATGTATTGCAATCTTCTATAATGTTGTACAACATTGAACTGCTGCATTTTACTTTGAACTTCCTACCTAGTACCTTGCTTGCAGCACGAGTATAATATTTTCGGCACCCTTTTTCGACGACCTTTCTTGCATGTAGCCAGTATTTTTTCCAGTGTATTATTGATCCCCAAATGTCCTCCAGAAACTTCATTATGCTTCTCTTCTTTTGTATTCCTTTCGATCGAGCTATGATAAGATTAATCACAATGATTTTTCATCTTTGGGCTCCCACTTACGTCTTATTAGTCCTTGCACATGTAGGGAGTCCCACCGTACTTTTACTTAATGCTCCTTTCACTCAAAAGAGGGTTCCATATTCGAGTCTTCTTATTGGACAATCTTTAGTACTTCGTTACGCCAATAAATAGGATTAGCCCTTAATCGCTGGATCGCAGCAACTTACTTTTTTGGATAAGGCTTCTGCAGTTGAGTGAACCTTTCCTCTTCGATATTTAATCTGGAATTCGTATGTCGACAATATCTCCATCGAACTTGCCACTTGACCTTCTGGAGTTTTGAAGTTAAAAGCCAATTAAGTTCAAGGTCGGTCCGAAGAAGGTACATCTGTCCATAGATATAATTTTGGAAGTGGTTTTTTGTCGCTATTTGAGCTAGAAGTTCTCTTCCAGTTACAGATTTATGTGTGGCAACTTCTATGATCTTAGTTATTGTGGACACCATTTCCTACTATTTCCCATAGGTCTGCCTCAACAGTAGCTACAAATTTTTCTGTTTTTTTTTCTAGGAAAACCATATTATAACCGCATTCTTCGGTGTTTAAGTCTAATCACAGTTGTTAGAGAAACGTGTTTTATTAATGAAATTTTGCATTTAATCCAGAACCAATGAATTGTTTGGCTTTCCTGACAGTTATTTCGACAGGTTTTTCGAAAATAGTTTAAAATCTAACTTGATTCCTAGATGCATTGAACATAATAAAAAAGAAATAAAACTAAAGAACATAACAAAACAAGTAAAAATAAAATGCACGACTGGGTCGCACGAACTTGCTCCCATGTAATAGACCAGGAATTTTAAATACGAATGTTATTAGAGAAAACTGTTCATAAGGATAAAATTAAATTTTTTAAATTCTTTTAGTAGTAAGAGACAAAAACAGAATGCAAATATGAATTTATGCCAGAACAAAAATTATAAGTCGTTGTAGTGAATTCTTAAAAGAAAAGCTTTTATATACAAAAAATCGGTAATGAGTAATTCAAAATTTAAAAAAATGGTTCTATGGTAGGTACAAGCTGTAATATCTTAATTTCAAATTTTTTTTTATTAAATTAAAGATCGTTAAAATTATTTGAAAGATAAAATTTTTTATCAAAATTCTAGGCCCCGTTTTCGAGAAAAATACGATTTTTGAAAACCATTTTTTACATTTGTATGGTGGGTACTTTTATTTTTAGGTAAAATAAAACTTTTTTTCTTACATCTTGTAGATTATATTGAGAAACTTTTATTTATTAAATTTAAAAAAAAATCTAGCATAAGGTTTTTGAAATATAGTTTTGAAAAAAAAAAATTTGAAATTTTTTTTAAAAATCCAAAAAAATTTTTTTTTTTAATTTGAATACGCAATTCTATTTAAGTTTTTGAGGAGCTTTAGCACAAAAAAATGATCAAAATCGGTTGTACCGTTTTCGAGGAAATCAAAAAAAAAAAATGGCTCCTTGGGATGTACCCTCAATAACCATTTTTCGGAAAATTTTTTTCAACCAGAACCTACCTTTAACTAAACGAAATTTTTTTGTGTTTTTTTTTTTTTAATCTGTCGAACAGTTTTTAAGAAAAAAAAAATTACAAAATTTCGAAAAAAATTCGTATGGCAGGTACCGTTATTTTCGGTCTTAAAAAAAAAAGAAAAAAACGTGTGGGGGGAAAAAATTAAAAGTGATATCTACCAAGAAAATCGGCCGAGTCATTTAGGCTGCAGTCGAACCGACAGACAGCCCGAAAGACAGACAGACAGAATTTCGAGACCCACTTTTTTAGTCTTCGCTATTATCGTAATGTCAACTTTGATCAAAATCTCGAGTTCGATTTTTTTTACACGAATGCATAACTTGCCTTATAGTACCTATTAGTCGCAAGTAAAAATAAAGAAGAATGAGGAGATTCGATATTGGACGCATTAATTTGTTTAATAAACAATTTATGTATGCAATCGTGAGCCTGTCGAGTACAAACGAGTGTACGAAAAAAAAGACAAAGAGAGTGCTTTTCTGCGAAAAAAGGAGATATAGGCTGTTTTCGAAAACGTCAAATCAACGTCAATTTGATTGTCAAATGATGGTCATTTTTTGACGCAAATATTGCTGTCGTCAAATATGTAATCGTCCTGCTTGCACAAAATCTATTTGTTCAACGTCAGTGAATTTTCTTGCAAATGCATTTGACGTTTATGAACACGGTCAACAAACTTAAAAATGGATGCTAAAAAATTTTCAAAAATTGTGGTTGAAAATTATTCGAAAAATTTAAATACGTGTTACTATAGCAAAAAAAAATATTTTTAAACAAAAAAAGAAGGCGATTTGGTTTAAACTCTGAAGTTCGAGTCGTAAAATTCCAAAAAAGCCTATTTCGTATTGGGTTTTCGAACAGTTGACTTTTGCAGTTTGCGTTTAGATACATTCTGCAAATGCATTTTTCATGCAGATGACGTTTTTGAAAACGCCCATAGTTTCGCGAAAAAACACATATAAGTATAGGTAAAACATTGCAAAAGACTGTTAATATGAACATAATATATTTAAAAAATACATTTTAAACAACGATACAATACAAATATATTATTTATTCAAAATTTCAAACAACCATCGCGTCGGCGGCGTTCGTCGGCATAAATACAAATATGAAAAAAGACAAATTTGTCCGCCGCGCAGCTGAAAATTTGGTTGCAAAAACTAGAAAAAACGAGTTGGTGTTACTACTTAAGGACTATTCACATAAGATCGACCAACGACCAACGAATAAAAAAACAAATGGGATTTAAAACATATATACATAAATCTAAATTCTTCACAAAAACTTTACAAAAGGGTAGAAATCTAGTTTAATTTAGTTTTAATATATTAAAATTTGCTTTGTAATTGTTAAAATGAAAGAAATTTAAGAAAATAAATTGGTCGTCGCGAATTGAAATATGATTGATACGAACTGACAAACACTATTCGCGTTCCACATACCATCCACACTGCAACGAATGAATTGTCCGCGCGCGACTAACCTCTAATCTAACTAATTTTTATTTAAATATTTAGGAAATTACTTTTGAAAAAAAAAAAAAAAAAAAAACATTAAAACAATAAATGGACTTTATTCGGAATTCCCCCCACCAAAATATTGAATTTGAAAATTATACTTATATGTATACTTCATGCTTATACTTAACTTTTTTACCATAAAAAAGTGTTTCTCCTCTATAATTTGATGTTTTTTTTATCAACAGCAAACACTTTTCTATCGATTCGTTAAAAAAAAAGTTCATTTTGGTGGTGGGGGGGGGGGGGGGTGAATTCCGAATAAGGGCCGACAGTACTGTAGGTGGTCCGCTTATACTTCACTTTTTTACCATAAAAAAGTGTTTCTCCTCCATAATTTGATGTTTTTTATCAACAGCACACTTTTTTTTATCGATTCATTAAAAAAAAGTGCATTTTGGTGGTGGGGGGGGGGGGGAATTCCGAATAAGGACCCAATAAATAAAACAAATTAACTATTAAAATACAAACAAAAAATCATTATTTCTACTCACAAAATTGAGCGACAAAACTTGAAAAAAAAAAAAAAACAAAATACAAATGCCGTATAATTTTCAAATTCAATATTTTGTGTGACCGCCTTGAGCATCTATCACTTCTCTTAAGCGACGACCGACGAGGCATTGATTTCACCATTTTTTTTAGTGAAGTATAGAGGAATACTTCCCCACACATTCTTCACCTGCGCTTTGAACTCGTTTTTATTTATTGCATTAACATTTTAAAGTTTTTTTTTTATTTCTTCCCACAAATCATCAATGAGCTTCAGGTCCGTTTATTCAGATAGAGTCCTAAGCTGATTCTTGGCGTTATAAAGCCACCATTCCCGTACAACACGAAATGTGTGTTTGGGGTTGTTGTCCTGTTGGAAATAGAACTCTGATGGTAGACTCAGCTTTTCCGCTGATTGGCTCATGTTTCTTTTGAGGATGTAAAGAAACTTCCATTTATCCATAATGGTTTCTATAAACTCGAAAGGTTGTGTACTGTACCACTAGCAGCCATTGAGCCCCACAACACACCACAACTGCCTTCATGTTCGACGGTGGGGCAAAATCTTTTGAAGTAAACTTCTTTTCCGGCGTTGGGGGTAAAAAATTTTCTATGGATCTGTCAGTGACATGTCAAAACAACACGCTAAAGCGACATGGTTCTTACAATTATTGTTCGAACTTTGTTAGAGGTTATTTAAAACACTTTAAAATCACCTTTTATTTTGCCGAAAGATAATGTTCTTTTAATAGCACAACCACAACAACTAACCTACACAACAATTAGATAAATAATTTCATTAAAAAATTAGATAATAAAAGCTTTTTTTTCAATGAATTATGTGTCCGAACAATTTCTCGATCGAAAACCACTTTCTTTTGTATAAAAAACACAAACAAATAAATATTTTTTATAGTTTTATTTATTTAAAACATAAAACACTTTAACCTAAGCAATACTGAATACTTATATACTATTTAAATTGAAAAATAAGCACTATTATTTACAAAACACTTAAAGCGAAATATAAAAAAACACTTGTAAATAAACTATGTATCTGCTTTAGTGCTTTCTGTCAACTAGCATTGCCATATACGAAGAATTTTAAATTCTGTGTCAAAATTAAATTAGCATTGCCTACAATTTTAAAATCCGTGGGCTCCAACACAATGAATGAGATAAAAAAAAAGAGATGTAGGGTGGTGAAACATCGCCGTTATTGTAAATGCAGTTATAGCTTTCATTGAAATGCATCATTGGAACAAATCAGTGGAATGCTGACTTCATTTTTTTGACAAACCAGTTATAGCAATCATTGAAAGATTGGTTTCAGTAAAAGATCCTTTCAGTGGCTACCAATTATATGCATTTGAGATTAGAGTTGATCATTGAAAGGAAAACAGACATTTGAGAACAGAAAGAGAATCGAACACATTCAGTGGAACGATTGTGTTCCATATTAAAGAAACGAAAATCAGCTGTTAATTGAAATTGGTTTCTATCAGTGAAATAATAAAAGTGGATTTAAAAGAAAGTTCAAATCAGAATTTTGTATTTTATAGAGTAAAAAAATTGTACTATTCATCAGCTTCATTTTGGTATCAATTAAAGCCATTGCAGTTTGTTTATTCGCCTTAAAAAGCCATAAAAAGCCATCTACTCGCCAGTGTAATAACTAATTTTTGGATCATTGAAATAGATCCCGATAGAAAACAGGATCCCAAATTGTTTTTGTAATACATGTTAAAACTTAATCCAGATCCGGATCCAGATAGATTTGTGAATAATAAAACGCACCTATTATGATTTTAACAGAATAATAATATGTGTTTATTTCTAAATCAGGTGGAAAATATATCAAAGACATAATAAATCCAGTGTAATTTGTACTCAAAAAATGTAAAGAAATCGCAAGAAAACAACAACAAATACTTAAAAAAAATGGATACACATGAATTTTTTGAATTAAGTCACAAAAATAACAAAGTTTCTTACATTTTTCCGCTTTTTAATTTGTCTTTTTTATCATAGAAATTTGTCAGCAAGAAAAAATACAAATTTTCACAAAACACTAAACTACGTACACCTACCGAATTGAATTGAAAAATTAATAGAAGTAGTATTGTTTGTAATTCTAAGTTATTATACACAAATTATAATTCATTTTTTTTTTTTTTTTTATATCTTAAATATTCGCCATTTTTCTAGACAAAACTAAATCTTTCTTATGGAGCTTCTATATCACTATATAAGGAGTCATTTAATCAACAATTTTTGCTGCTTAGAAGCTACTTTAAAGCTTAAATAGACAAATTTGAATATGTTCGTTAAAAATCGTTGTTAACATTGTTAAAGAGCATATTTATAGAGCACAACGCTCTTAAAGATAATAGAGGCTTAAACTGTTCTTAAAAGGCCATATAGAGTAGAGACACACTTTTTTAAAGATTTATTAGTAGCTGCAGCTGATATTCAAAAAGAGCCATACCAAGGTATTTAAATCTTTAAGAGCTATAGTCCAGTCAAAGCGTCATGAAAAAGGGCCTGACCTTGCGCGCAGGGGCATGGTCAATTTTTTTTTTCATGGATCGATAGGTGCTTATGAGAAAAGCTTAAAACCAAATTTGCACTACATGACAACTTTTTTTATCAAAGTTATTGGTAAAAATGTATTTTGTGTCATTTTTTGGTCATTTGCGAATATCTCGGCTCCACTGTCTCGTACAAACAAAAATTAAACATGTATTTATTCCTAATAACATTATCTATTATGTTCTAAAAAAACATTTGTTTAAACAAATCAAAAAAAAAGTTATAGTAAGTTAAACAAATTTTTTGTTGTTTAAAAATCACTTTTTCGTGCTTATTAAGAAAAAAGCTCATTTAACGATGAAATTTTTATTTTTTATTATTAAAGTTCTTGCAATTCCCTACAATTTAAAAAAAAAATCAACACTACGATGAACGAAAGCCGAGTAATAAATTATTGAACATAGGTAAGTCAGCGCACCCACGCATTTTATGATTTTATGTTTTAATTAATATCTCAGCCCCAGTATGTCGCAAAGTGAAAATAAAAAACCGTATTGCTAATAACAATATTTTCTATCAACTTGCATTTAATTTAATATGTTTGAGCAAAAACATAAAAAGTTATCGTTGGTTTTAACGTTTTTTTTCTTGTTTTTAATACCTTTTTTTCATAGTTATTGAGAAAAAAACTGTATTTCACGGTAAATACTCTTCAGTTTTGGATTTTTGTTTTATAGTCCTGCTAATTTTCTTCAAATTAAAAAAAAAAATTGTCCATTACGACAAACGAGAGCCAAGATATTCATGATTTAAAAAATTAAGGAAAGCTTACAATTTAATATTTTAACCTTAGCTTGTAATTTTGGTGTCGCCAGCAACAAGAAGCAACAAATAGCCAAGATATTCATGATTTAAAAATTTACTAAAGCTTACAATTTAATATTTTAACCTTAGCTTGTAATTTTGGTGTCGCCAGCAACAAGATATATTGGTATCCTTCAAACACCCCACACATACTTACACATACTTGTTGCTTCTTGTTGCTGGCGACACCAAAATTACAAGCTACAAGGTTAAAATATTAAATTGTAAGCTTTCCTAAATTTTTAAATCATGAATATCTTGGCTCCCGTTTGTCGTAATGGACAAATTTTTTTTTTTTAATTTGAAGAAAATTTTTTGAATTAAGTCACAAAAATAACAAAGTTTCTTACATTTTTCCGCTTTTTAATTTGTCTTTTTTATCATAGAAATTTGTCAGCAAGAAAAAATACAAATTTTCACAAAACACTAAACTACGTACACCTACCGAATTGAATTGAAAAATTAATAGAAGTAGTATTGTTTGTAATTCTAAGTTATTATACACAAATTATAATTCATTTTTTTTTTTTTTTTTTATATCTTAAATATTCGCCATTTTTCTAGTCAAAACTAAATCTTTCTTATGGAGCTTCTATATCACTATATAAGGAGTCATTTAATCAACAATTTTTGCTGCTTAGAAGCTACTTTAAAGCTTAAATAGACAAATTTGAATATGTTTTCTATCAACTTGCATTTAATTTAATATGTTTGAGCAAAAACATAAAAAGTTATCGTTGGTTTTAACGTTTTTTTTCTTGTTTTTAATACCTTTTTTTCATAGTTATTGAGAAAAAAACTGTATTTCACGGTAAATACTCTTCAGTTTTGGATTTTTGTTTTATAGTCCTGCTAATTTTCTTCAAATTAAAAAAAAAATTGTCCATTACGACAAACGGGAGCCAAGATATTCATGATTTAAAAATTTAGGAAAGCTTACAATTTAATATTTTAAACTTAGCTTGTAATTTTGGTGTCGCCAGCAACAAGATATATTAGTATCCTTCAAACACCCCACACATACTTACACATATTTGTTGCTTCTTGTTGCTGGCGACACCAAAATTACAAGCTACAAGGTTAAAATATTAAATTGTAAGCTTTCCTAAATTTTTAAATCATGAATATCTTGGCTCCCGTTTGTCGTAATGGGCAAATTTTTTTTTTAATTTGAAGAAAATTAGCAGGACTATAAAACAAAAATCCAAAACTGAAGAGTATTTACCGTGAAGTACAGTTTTTTTCTCAATAACTATGAAAAAAAATTATTAAAAACAAGAAAAAAAACGTTGAAACCAACGATAACTTTTTATGTTTTTGCTTAAACATATTAAATTAATGTCAAGTTGATAGAAAATATTGTTATTAGCAATACGGTTTTTTATTTTCACTTTGCGACATACTGGGGCTGAGATATTAATTAAAACATAAAATCATAAAATGCGTGGGTGCGCTGACTTACCTATGTTCAATAATTTATTACTCGGCTTTCGTTCATCGTAGTGTTGATTTTTGAAGTAAAACTTCTTTTCCGGCGTTGGGGGTGAAAAAAATTTCTATGCAGCTGTCAGTGACATGTCAAACCGTCACGCCATCCGTCAAAGACAGCGACATGTTTTTAGCATGTGCAAAGTAAAACATGAAGTTGGATACGATTTAGAATTTACATATTTCAAATGGCTGCATTCAAATTTCAAAGATAAACATAAAACTATAGGTTCAGACGCGCAATGGCTATGCAACCGAATAATTAATGACAAGCATATTGCAATCCAAATAAATTTTACCAACACCTAACCCTCGCATACAAAGTACTGGCCAAAAAGTTGGGTATATCCACTACCATTTGTATTCTTGCTGTCATAGACGGCATGCCATATGACCATCAGGTTGCCTGAAAGTTTTGAAATTATACTTTTTAATAATATTTATTCGCTTAATCGCACGCGCCACCGACATTTGTTTTGGCATTTATAAATTTGAACGTCACCCGACTAATCAATCAAATACTTTAATAATTAATTTTACAAGAGTGCCGCTGTCAGTGTACTTGCTTTCCAAGTTGCCTGGATACTGGAATTAATGCCAGGTGACTACTAATTTTTAAATTGTAGCGAATTACAAGAACTTTAATAATAAAAAATGAAAATTTCATCGTTAAATGAGCTTTTTTCTTAATAATCACGAAAAAGTGATTTTTAAACAACAAACAATTTGTTTAACTTACTATAACTATTTTTTTGATTTGTTTAAACAAATGTTTTTTTTTAGAACATAATAGATGATGTTATTAGGAATAAATACATGTTTAATTTTTGTTCGTACGGGATAGTGGAGCCGAGATATCCGCAAATGACCAAAAAATGACACAAAATACATTTTTACCAAAAACTTTGGTAAAAAAAGTTGTCATGTGGTGCAAATTTGGTTTTAAGCTTTTCTCATAAGCACCTATCGATCCATGCCTCTGCGCGCAAGGTCAAATGACGCTTTGACTGGACTAAACGTTTTTTTCTTGTTTTTAATACCTTTTTTTCATAGTTATTGAGAAAAAAACTGTATTTCACGGTAAATACTTTTCAGTTTTGGATTTTTGTTTTATAGTGCTGCTAATTTGCTTTAAATAAAAAAAAAAAAATAGTCCATTACGACAAACGGGAGCCAAGATATTCATGATTTAAAAATTTAGGAAAGCTTACAATTTAGTATTTTAACCTTGTAGCTTGTAATTTTGGTGTCGCCAGCAACAAGAAGCCCAAGACAAACGTTTTTTTACCATTGCCTCTATGAACCGTGGTTTCTTAACAGGACTATATTTAGTTTACAAAAAATGCTTCTTGGTAAAAAAAAAGCCCCCCTAGTATGAACTACGCAAAAGACCATGTTTAACGAACTCTAGACACATTAAAAACCAACATTGTGGGAAAAGTGATTTAAAATTATCTTAAAAGAATCGCGGCCATTTAAATGATATTGTTTTTTTCACAATTAATGGCAAACTCCTAATTTTATAATGAAATAAAATATTCATCAAAAATGAATCGCTGTGTGTTTAAGCTTTACTTTCAAAACCGAAAAATGAATGATCCTGTACAATAAAACAATATTACCGCAAGCGAAAAAAAACGCAAGAAGTTTTGAATCTGATTGTCTTGAAAACACTGAACATTATTTATAATGGATTTTATTGAGCCCGATTCGATTTGGGAGCGTAGGTTGCTTGTGCATTTTTTTGTTGATGCATTTATAGAAAAATAAGAAAACTAATTCAAAATAAATGTATCAATAACTTATTTTATAACCATAGTTAAAAATTTTAGCTTATGTTGCAAAAATTTGTATTTTATGGAGGAGTACAGAATATTTAAATTTATTTTTTGTACGTTAGGAAGTAATAAATAAGAAAATAAGGAGGGTAAACGTTATTAAAAATTCATTTGTCTTGTATACACCACCCATAGAAAAGGTAACTAATTGGTGCGATGGTTTTTAAAATGATATCCCCAACATGATATCATCTTTTTACGTGTGAGTCTACTATGACGACTAATTCATAAAAAGAATTTTCTGGTATATACCATCTTCATTTGTCTAACGATCAGAAGTTGAAAAAATTTCCTTTTCATTTATTTATCATAGATTAGAAACAAAATCCTTTTTTACAAAAAATATTATTGTACCACTATCTTGCTCAAATACAAGTTCCAAGAGTAGTCCACGAATCCAAATTGCAAATTTAATGACAGATTGCTGGAAGACTTAAAATTGTGCGTTAATTTTGCATGCTGCTGCTCTGTACTGGGTAAAAACAAAATATATCCATTTGAAAATTTGATTGGCCTTTCAACTGACGGGGCTAGTTTTATGGCTGGTGAGGTTAATGGACTTCAAACCAAATTGACAGATTGAAAAGCAATGTCAATATGTATTTTTACTTAATGCACTTGCCATTCGCTGCATATGATTGCAAAAAATTCCTAGAGAAGTTGAAAAAGTGTGTCGCAACATACATATAATATACTCGTAAATGTTTTGCTTGTAGTGCCAACCGCATCAAGCACTTTAAAGAATTTGAAAAATATTGCGTAGTCCCACCGCACAAAATATTGGGTATTTTTCCGCTGAGCGAAAATTTTACGAATTAAGTTTAATACAAACTAAATTAAGTTAAATTAAAATAGCGTTTGTGAAAACATATATTTATATTTATAGTTATTAAGTGAAAATAATAAGTGATGTTATTTCAAAAAGCTGTGTATGTATGTATGTACATATATAAGGTGACATTGATGCCAGTGCTGATATGATCACAGAAGTGATTTTTCTTGGGATGCGTACTTTTATTCCTTACAGAATTAAGAGCTTAAAGTCGAAAGAAAAGTCTTGGTTCGATACAAGCTGTAAAGAAGCTATCAGGTCGAGAGAAGTAAGTTTCCGCTCTTACAAAGCCAACCCAACCGAGGAAAATCGGAAAAAGTTTAAACAAGTCAGAAACTAATACAACGCTGTTATAAAGAGAACCAAATTCTTACATGAACAGAAATTAAGGCAAAAAATTCTGCAATGTCCCAAAGGCAGTAGAAATTTCTGGTCATTTGTCAAGAACATAAAAAATTCAACTTCATCTTCGGTTCCAACGCTCATCTACAATGACAAACCAATAACTAGCTCTTTAGAGAAGGCAAATGTACTTGCAGCTCATTTTGCTGCTAGCTCTACGTTGCCTGTTAGCAACAATGCCCCTCCTGTACTTGAGAACGTAAATCATTCAATGTGACAGATATATTTCCGCACTCGTACAGGTGCAAGAGCCCTTCGAGATCTTGATATAAACAAATCCGCTGGTCCTGATGGTATACCCCCCATTCTTCTGAACAGGTGTTCTTCATCGCTGGCAAAACCATTGCGTAAGCTTTTCCATCGCTCCTACTGTTCTGGACTCTTCCCTAGAAGGTGGAAAACAGCATTTGTCCAGCCTGTTCCTAAAAAAGGTGACCCTTCTTCCCCCTCGTCCTATCGACCAATCGCACTTACGTCCCTTCTTTCCAAGGTCATGGAATCGCTGATAAATCATCAGCTCAAGAAATATCTCGAAGATCGAAAGCTTCTTAATGACCGGCAATATGGCTTTCGCAGCAATCGTTCCACTGGTGATCTGATGGCATATCTCACCGAAGAGTGGAACAGATCTTTACATTGTTTTGGAGAAAGTAAGATTATTGCGCTTGATATTTTTAAGGCATTTGATAGAGTTTGGCACCAGGCTCTCTTATCGAAAATGCGTGCGTTTGGCATCAACGAAACCCTTATTCTTTGGATTAGAAATTACCTTCTAGATCGTTCAATACATGTTGTATTGGATGGTTTTAAGTCTGATCTTCACAAAATAAATGCTGCTGTTTTCCAAGGCTCCGTTTTGTCTCCGACTCTCTTCCTCATTTTTATAAATGATCTCTTGTCTGAAACTTCTAATCCACTTCATTGTTTTGCCGACGACTCCACTCTCAGCTTTTCATACTCGTTCCCAAACTCACCTGCATCTCCTTCGGAAGTGAATTTGGAACGGTACCGTATGATAAGTTCATTAAACTTCGATCTTTACAGCATTTTTAAATGGGGTACAAAAAACCGTGTGGAGTTTAATGATTCGAAAACTCAATGCTGTCTATTGTCGTTGAAGCAAAATATTTTTTTTTTTTATATAATTCATTTTTATTTACTTCAATCTTATAACTATCTTAATGCTAGACAAAAATTCATAAAACTAGCCTACTTACCAATAACTTACAACTAACTTACTGACCTCATGCGGGCACTCTAAGTTAAACTATATCCTTATGATTAAACTGCCTTTCGGCCTAAGAATTTAATGATCTTTATTGTGTATTTTATTAGGAAATTGAAAAAAAAAACTAATATTCGTGACTATTTTTTGTTTTCCTTACATACTACTTAAAATTAGGTCCTTAAAATAAAACTTAAAACTAATTAAAACTACCTAGCAGTGGCATGGCGTGACGTCCATATAACCCGATTCCTATCGGGTTACCTTTTAAATTTTCTGGTAAACAACAATGTTTACTAAATAACAAACGACCTTGCTGCACAAGAATGTTTACTATATAACCCACTTTATATACTAAATATGTATCTATTCAATAACCTCCCCAAGCTGCACACTCCACCAACTCAATTGAACTTTATTCTCATTTTTCAATCAAATAAATACACACCACACCAGCACCACACACGTTATTATCATGAGTAATTTCTTCCACACTTTCTGCCCACATAAGCCAAAGGAACCCGAAATATTTCGGGTTATAAGATCTCTCGCTGGATAGAACAATGTTAGTTTTCTTTCTCTGTCTTATTTATGGTTTTTCTGAGTTTGGGTCGACTCTGTCTAATGCCCGCTGTCTTATGCTGAATTGTGTGAGTTTTTTCTACCGCTGCACTTTCTTGGATTAATTGAGTAGGTCATTCATTTATTCATACATACATATTAATGAATTCACAGTGAGAAGACTGAAAAGACAGGCTTTCAGATTTAGCACTTATTTCCACAGAAAAGCGGCTTCTTTTAAAAATAAGGAACAGACCTGACTTCTATGAAATAGTTTTAGCAGATTTTATAAAATAATGATCGTAGAATAGCTTTAGAATATATGTAAATAAGAGAAGTTTTTTTTAGTAGGTAAAACTTTTCATAATTTCTTATTTGCTTAGGAACGCGAACTTTTGCAGTTTTTCTTAATAACATACATTATTATATTTATTGTAGCCAAAAATATAACAATTCTTATACTTTAATCTATATTGCATAATTTACAGAGATTTGTAACATACATAAATCATTTATTTGTAAACTTTTGTCCATAATTATTTATTTTTAATTGATATTTTTTATATCATGATATTGAATTACTTGAAAAATTTAAATGATTTGTTTGCTTATTTATCTCATACATATGTACATAAATATACTTTTGTTTGGAAGTTCCTTATTTTTTTTTTTCATAACATTACCTTAATGTACTGCATTGGCATTTGCCAGAAACGGTTTCTTTCGAAGCCACTTTATTATGCTTTAAGATTATTTATAATTTATAATTTATTATAATTATAATTTATTTATCAAATCATTGAAGTATAAAAAATGGCATGAATTGCTTCGCTTGTTTGTTTTGGAAATCAGAACTGCAATTCATTTTTTAATTTAGGATACATATCGATATTAGAATTAATTATCGTTTGCAGGTAATTAGTCTAAGCTTCGACTTACTATTTGAAATTATTCACGCCACGCCACTGCTACCTACTCTACCTAAAATCTACTTAAGACTAGAACAACCACAGGAGCAAATCTATGTTTATGTTAATGTTTCTATCCTGATCCTTTTTTTTTTAATTTTTTTTTCTCTGCCGTATTTTTGTTAAGGTGCCACTGTGCCTATTCTACTTAAAACTAAACCTGAGAATAAAATACAGGTATGCAAGCCAGCCACGGCTCTAACACCCCACCCCGACTAATGTTGATTGAAGCCACCAAAATATGCATTATTCAGCGCATTGTTAAAGAGTGTGGCATAAATGTCAATTGCCTCATTTGGTAAATGTCTTAGTACAACGTTAGATATACCATCAACACCCGCTGACTTCTTATTCTTAATAGAACTAAAGATGAGCTGGAGATCTATCTTCGTCATTAACAAGGGACTTGTCCCTATTCGCTCGGCGATTATTGCATTTGCCAAAAGGTCGTCATTGAACCGCAAGAGACCGCGGTTCTCAGATCGCCATTGCGTTATTTCATTTCGAAGATAGAAGTGATGCTCTGTTTTCCAGGTCGTTGTTCGGGCGACTGCAAGCATTCACCTTGTACACTTGCTGAAACGCAGCCCCTACCGCATATCTAACGCATACCTACCTCAATTATATAGAAGTCATCGTCCAAGACGTTTTCCTCTGGATCTATTTGCGCTGTCAGGAGTACGTCTGTGTTCTCTATTGTTCTCTGGAGTTTAAGACACGGAAGGTCGTTTTGATTATTTTTCTTAAATATCTTATTGATTTCAGGAAACATACTTGGGTCGCTGGATAAGTTTTTAAGTCTTGTCAGTATACCACTCTTATGTCTATGTAGTGCATCTATGGTCGCGTTTCTGTAGACGTTCATTTGGTCACGTTCCTTGTAATTGGGTATTGTCCGTTCCATTTTTCGTTTAATAGTTTCGTCCATCTGTTGTAGATGTTGGTCGATTTCTGTATTTGTAAGGTTTCTGTTATTTGGCGGGGCTATGTCACTCGAACGAATTTCTCTCGCTAAGGCGTTGGTGAAACGAGGCCAGCGCATCTTACTGTAATTGTATGAATGCGCTGCAACGTATTCCTACAACTCCACGCTTTCGTTCGGAATCTGAATTACAGCAGCCAGTCATCACTGTCGTACTCGATTGTCTGTAAGCAGTTTCAAAGGTGATTACCCACTTTGTCTGTAATTATCAGTCTGGTATCGTACAGCAAAAGGTCCAGAAAGGAACCGCCTCTTTGGATACGACGGCCTTTCAGTCAATACCATATTCAACGCTGTAAAGATTCATCAAATTAAAAAGATGATTACCTCTAAGATTATTTGTTTGATTTCCCCAATCTTGATGTTTCGCGTTCAAATCACCGGCCATAATAAAGTAGTTTTCTTCCAAGCTCAGTTTAAGTGTTCTAAAAAGAGTCTCGAGCTCTGAATCAAAAGTAGTAGCCTGCGGAGCTTCAGCCGCATAGGCCGCAATCACATACATCCGCTTCCCTTGAGTGAGAGAGATGCATATGACACAAACCTCTAGCGTCTGGAGCTTTCGAAGATCATTGTACATGACTTTATAATTAATGCCTTTTCGTATGAAGATGGCGACACCACCTCCTTGAGTAGATATTGTTATTTTTATGAGTCAATTTATGTTTCAGGTTTATCTTGGTTTCGCTAGCCAAAAA
Organism: Chrysotoxum bicinctum; assembly: GCA_911387755.1. Taxonomy (NCBI): domain Eukaryota; kingdom Metazoa; phylum Arthropoda; class Insecta; order Diptera; family Syrphidae; genus Chrysotoxum; species Chrysotoxum bicinctum. The sequence continues at coordinate 108,954,394 of OU426988.1, forward strand.
CGAATCTGGACTGAGGTCTTTCAACAATTGGAACAAATTAGCTCTACGTTCAATCCTAATCAGTGAATTTACATTCACAGCCAGGATTTTTAAGCGCGTCTCCGGCAGCGCGCCACCTCTGGCGCCTTAGGCTAGGGGGCCTGTGGGGCAACCGTTGGCGGGGCCTGTCTCGTACTTATTTCTTGACGCCATTTGGGTGTAAGAAAAGTTAAGATCAACGAATCTTGTTGTTGGAGCCTGTCGAACTTCGGCTTTTTGACTGGCCTGTTGTTGTTTTATTTGTTGAACCTTAGGGCAGCCCCTATAGTTAGCGGGGTGCGCCTCGTTTCCACAGATGACACACTTGAGCTGGGTTAAATCTTCAACCCGCTCAATCCCTTACTGACATTCCCCCCTCAAGTGGGTTTCTGCGCACTTGACACAGCGCATCCGCATATCGTAGTTAGGTGCGACATGGCCGAACCTCTGGCACCACATGCACTGAAGCATGTCGTTGTGTCTTTTTAATGTTTCCCAACGTACAGCCTGGAAGTCGAGCCGGGAAAAATTCCTCAGACTTTCAAACTTACTGTGGGGCGATAATGTTACGAGGAACATTGGCAACCCGTAACCCCCCCGTCTTGACTTCACCGTGGTTATTGGCTTGACCCCGATAAACTTGAGATCGTCGCTGGCTTTCTGATGGAGCTCATCTAAGAGCGCCTCCGGTTCCGTGCAGGAACTTATGCCCTTCAGGAGGACCGTTTTCAATTTTTTGCTTTTAGGGGTGAAGCTGAAGAATTCAGCTGTAACTTCCCTCAATAATTCTTTAGCTGTTTTATATTCGGATAGTGAGAAGCACTGAACCGAGTACCTTTTTTCTTTTTCATTAATAATTTTAATAAGGAAGTGGCCGTTTGTGGCCCGCTTGCACACCTGTTTTATGAACTTTAGGTCGACTTTAAAGGTCCTAATTGGTGACACCTTCTCCTTTTTCGGCTGTGGCTGTTTCTGGTGTATCTGTACTGCTGCTGCTGTTGCTGCTGCTGCTGTCTTGCTACTGCTGAAGTTGATGGGCCCTCATTATATGGGCCTGCTGCTCTTGATATTTTTTGAGCGCCTTACTCCGCTTCTGCAGTTTTCCTTGCGGGCTTTGGCTGCTGCTGTTTTTGCGCTTGTTGCTGCTGTCGTTGTTGCGTTGGTTTTTTTTTGCAACCTGAACCACCTGTTTGCCCGTTGCTCGTTGGGCTTGTTGCTGCTGTTGTTGTTGTTGTTACTGTTGCTGCCGTTCTGCTGCTTTTTTGGCTTGCAGCTGCTTTTGGGCCAGCTTCTCCTTGGCCTCTTTTTGATGGAGCGCTTCCATTTTACTTCTTATCTGGCTAAGGAGGGGCTCCATCTCCTCCTTCAGTTTGTCAAGGTGCTGCTGGTACTTGTCAATTTCGGCATCTTTCGATCCCGCCGCCCTTTTCTCCTTCTACATCTGCTTCTTCTCCCAGTAAATAATGTCGTTTACTTCACTGTTGTGTAAAAAAGCTTCTTAAAATTTATTTCGTTCTGTGCGGGATTTGATCCCACGACCCTCAAATCCACCAGCCGACGCCACTACCACTAGGCTATCGAACACTTGGTGGAATACGTGTCAAACTGATAACTTTACTACTAACTTTAATTTTATAACAATTCGAAAGTAACTTGGCACACTGTAGTCTTTCCTGCTCGAAAGTCAAAGATCGACTGTTGAAGCAAAATATACCCCTATGCCATTGTCCTTAAATGGCACTTGCATCGAAGAAACCGAAAAGCTCTCAGTATTTGGTACGTGTGTTAACGACGATCTTCGTTGGAATGATCACATTATCGAGACCGCCAAAAATGCTGCTAAATGCTTAGGATTTCTATATCGATGTTAGAAATTTTTCACCCCTTCTGATCTGGCTACAATCTATAAGGCGTCCAAAACTCGAGTATAACACACCTTTGGGCAGGTGCAGCACAATCTTCTATCCATTTATTGGATAGAATTCAGAACAGAGCGTTAAAACTGATAGGAAACAGAGCTATCATGGATTCATTCCCATCCCTTGAACACCGTCGGAATGTTTCATGTATTTCCCTGTTTTATCGCTTCTTTCACGAGCAATGCTCACTCGAAGTAGCCAGTTGCATTCCTCCCCTTTATCAATTCACCCGTAATACCCGCTTTGCTAGGAATGCTCATCAGTTCACCCTTGAGCCTAACTTTGGTCGTACCGTCAAATATAGAGATTCATTTTTTAGTCGCACAACACGATTATGGAATAACTTACCCGGCACAGTTTTCCCTCGCCATTTCAATTTGCAAACATTCAAAACCAATGTTCATCGTCACCTCTCTAATTTCCCCATCGACCGTGCTGTGTTTAACACTATAAGGGTCTATAAACATACCCTTGAGCGCGAGTGCATAATATAAATATAGAATATATGCTACTATAAATCTGATAAATTAATTGTTCTGTGTTTTGTTTGTTTGTGTTTCCTTTTTTATTTTGGTAATTTTTTTTTAGCTACATTTAGCCATTTTTGTTTGCAACTTTGGACAAATTTTTTTTTTTTTCAAGTGGCAACCGTGCATGTAACTGTTTGGGTTTCTCCATAAATCGATGAACTTCTCCCACTAAATATGCAATGTCTGGTCTTGAAACCTGGCGGTAAGGGAACAGAATTTCACAGCTGATATCATTCGAATTTACCAAAAAGGTACCAACATCAGCGGGTGAAGCCACAAATTTCGAGTTTTCCATGTTGAATCTATGAAGTATTCGCTCAATGTATGATGCTTGCCCAATGCTTATGGTTTTTATAGTACGGTTACGTTCAATTTCAAGTCCTACGTAGTAGTGTCCATCACTTAGTGTAATTTGAAACTTTATTTGCAGCTTCTCGATCATTAAGTCATTAACATACTATAAAAAAAATTACTTTTTCAGAAGAGTCGCAGCTAAAAAAAAAATACAAGGATCAGATTGTGATTGTTTCATATTACATCCCTTAATGAAATCAATAAATTTTTGTCCATTGACGTGATGACTGCTTCAAGTCGTATAAACTTTTCTTCAAACGACATACTTAACCCTCGGTACAGTTTATTCGATCTGGAACCTTCATGTAGATTTCTTCGTCGAGGTTTCCATTTAACCCATTAACTCCCAAGCGTATTGAAAATTGGAAAAATGATATTTTTATGGTATTTTCTCTTTATTGAGGTTAAAATAAGAATATTTATACGAAAAAAGTTTTTGAAAAAAAATTATATTGTTGGTAATGAAGGTGTACTTTATATAGTACAGTGGGGTCATACATATCATTTTAATTTGAGTTTACATGGATATTTTTAAAACAGTTTTTATTTATACACAATGTTACATTGCACATTTCACAGCACCATTTTGATCGTAGATGGTACTGTTGACATCTGAATTGATTTGGTAATTTTTTGGGGAAGTGGTATTATGGACTCTCCGCAATGCTTCGCTTGACAGTTAGTTTAGGTTGTCCTTGTCCTGCATTCAGAGTGTGGAACCTAAGGTATTAAAGAGTTATTGCTCTGATGAGTTCGAGTAGATCACCTTTATAATTATTCGTCAGCTTGTGGAGCCTCCAGGCATTGGAAACAGTGGACGAAAACATGGAGTTGAAAATGTTCCACCACCAATTCTTGCCTCGAATTTCATTGGAATAACAGTCATCATTGTCATTGAATGAAAAGTTGTGTTGGTGTTTTTGCCCTCCATACAATATAGTTTGATTTACAATAAGTTGTCATACCTCGGGATCAAACAAATTTTCAAAAATGTCTTATTTCGTTCAGGCCGAATAAATCTGAAGTGCAGTTTTGGATTCTACGCAAGAAATGTTCGGTTCGTTGGAACTCAGCTGAGAAAATTGATTTTCTCCATACCGGTGGAGCAATCGACTTCTTCAACTCTGATAATGTCATCATCGCTGTCGAATACGTCGTCGTCAGCCGTTAAATAAGCTTCCACAAAAACCTCCACTTCACCTGGAACATCTAGTGGTAATCCGTTGTTATCATATTGTCTTCATCTATATCCTCTTCGTCCGTCACGTAGTCCACCGGTGGAGGAATCATGACGATATCAGCGTTGACGATATGTGCATTATTATGCAGTTCTTCCAGAGCAGAGTGAAGATTTTGAAAACGTTTACCATAAAAGTGTTTGACAGGGATAGTTTGAAAATCCATTCTAATCCCTAGAAAAATAATGCATGTATGATCCCATTGTACTTTTAAAAGTACATCAAACTTTGGCATTGCTTACCTCCGTATATACAGGGTGTCCCACAGTCACCGCCCCAAATGAAAACCATGGATTCCTGAGGTCATTTTAAGTCGAAAAACTTAAGAGGTCATTTTCTCGTTTTCGTCCCGTTTTCGAGTTATAACGGTTTTTATGGTTTTTCCCTTAATTGGCTTTATCTTTGCCAAACTACGTCCGATTCGTAAAATTTTTTTTATAACCAATCAAGAATTTATTACAGTTTTAGTTTGTCCAAAGACTTTTTTTTTCTGTGGACAACCGTTTCTCCGCAATTTTGCATCAAACCCAATTTTTTCGTTTTTAAGTAGTTTTTTTCACTTTGATATCATTTTATTCAAAAAAACATGTTAATGAGTATCAATTTTTTTCACTTATTAAAGCCCAGTTCATTTTCTTAAAAAAAATATTTTTTTTTCTTAAAAAGAATACTAAATGTAATTAACAAAAAATAAACAAACTGAGTGAATTAAAAAAAAATAATAATTTTTAAATACAAAATTAACTTTTTCTGAGCTATTGTGGTTAAGAAAAGGACAAATAGATAAAGTTAATTAGTAAGACCGTTAACTTATGTAAATAGTAAAGATTTGCATTATGATTTGAAGGTTGTAAATATCTTTCTCGCGTGATCTAGTGTCCGCGGTTCTTTCACTTGATACTCCATTTTGGATTTGTTATTCAAGTTGTAGTTTTTTTTTCAATTATTTGCGAACAATGGATTACACTAATCAAGAATATCTGGAAATGTTATTAATATACGCTGAAATGGGATAAATTGATCTATTTGTCCTTTTCTTAACCACAATAGCTCAGAAAAAGTTTTTGTTTCATGGCATATTGTTAAATGGCCATTTTTAAAATTCATTTTACTGTACTTTAAAAAGTACAATGGGAGAGAATGGGTTAAGAAAGCTGCTTTGACATCGAATTGAACGACCTCCATGTCGCAAATAGCTAAGCAACCAAGTTCAGCATCATATGGAATAATAGTTTTCTTGTGATTTTTATATAAGCTTCTTTCATTGTCTTGTCCATTTTTGATTTCATCAGCCTGTGTTTCTTTTGATTCTGCATTTTTCTCTTTTATGACATCTGGTATAGAACCTTCACTGGATAAATCAATATTGCTGCATTCATCTTCATAAATCTCATCGGTGAAAGAAAAATACTCCTTGCTAATAAAATGTTCATTAAATTTAATAAATTTGAATAGAATCATCTTGGATTCTGGATCATAGAGCCCATAGTTTTTATTTGAAGACTCGTAATAAATTATATGAACTCTTTTTGACTTTGGATCCCATTTCTTTCTATTGACATTCTTCGGAATGTCAGCAAATCCAACAGTTCCAAATACTTAAAGATGATATAGCTGGGGTTTTTCTCCAAACCAATGTTCGTAAGATGTCTGATTGATATCTTTTGCAGCAGTTGTCCGATTAAATATATAAACAGCAGTTCTTATAGCTTCTGACTAAAGTGACATTGCTAAGCCAGTTTAAATAAGCATGGTTCGTGCAGATTCTTGCGCTGTTATATTGGCTCTTTCAATAAAACCATTCTGCTCAGGAGTGTAAGGGGCAATTCGTTCCATAGTGATCCCAACTTTTGCCAGAATTGATAAAACCTCTTTGTTTATAAACTCTGTGCCAATATCACAACGTATTCTCTTCACATTGCAGTTCCATGCATTTTTGCATAGTACCAAAAAACACTTTAAGAAATATAGGTACCGTTTTGCTTCATCTTTCAGGAGCATAAAGTAACGAACGCCATCTTTTCAAACAGTTTCAATTGGCCCACACTAATCAACGTCAATACATTCGCCCTTCACTAAAGTAAACTTGTTTTTACTAAGAGGATGTGATACTCGATGCATCTTTCCAAGTTGGCATTCCTCCGAAAAGAAATCTTTTTAATTTGTCAATTTGACACCTCTTACCAAACCTTTTGAGCATAAGGACTAGATGCTTGCAACATTAACATGTCCTAAACGTCGATACCACTGCTGTAGAGAACATTCTGAAGCTTTGACACTTGTTGAAAAAGAAATCAGTTTGATTTTTTAATTTGCAGTCACCCTGCGGCAAGTGTGGAGAGAACCACATAAAGGGAGAATGCAAATTAGGACAAGAAAGGGTCAAAGACATGACCCTACACTCCGCAAACTTTTTGGTATTCCATCTTTCAGAAAATAAAACAAAATAAAATGCACGACTGGGTCGCACGAACTTGCTCTTATGTAAAAGACTAAGAATTTCAAAAATAAATGTTATTAAAGAAAACTGTTTATAATCAAAATTAATTTTTTAAAAGGCTAAAATAACTTCTTTAGTAGTTGGAGGTAAAATAGGATGCCATGTAATTCAAGCAAATATTGATTTATGCAAGAACAAAAATTATGTCTTTGTAGTGGTTTCTTAAAAAATAAGCTTTTATTTACAATATTTTTAAGAAAAAATTTTGTTACGCCAACTCAAAGTTTTTATTATTAAACGAATAAAAATAAATTTCCAAAAAAATATATAGCCGTTTTTGAATTATATAATTTTCAAAAAAAAAAAATTGATTTTTTTTTTTAAATTAAAAAAAATATTTTTTTCAAAAGTTTTTTTTTCAACTTTTTAGAAGCCTCTTTAAGAAATTTCATTAAAATTCGTTTTGCCGATAATGAGAAATTCAAAATTCGAAAAAATCGTTCTGTGGTAGGTACAGTCAATAATATATTGATTTCAAAATTGCTTTCATTAAATTATAGTAAAAATTAAATGAAAGAAAAGCAGTTTTATCAAAATTCTCGGAAGCGTTTTCGAGAAAAAGACGATTTTCGAAAACCATTTTTTAACATTTGTGTGGAGGGTACAGTTTTTTTTTTAGGTTAAACATTTTTTTTTCTCAAATCTTGTAGATTATATTAAAAAACTTTTGTTTATCAAGTTAGAAAAAAATCGAGAATGGGGTTTTCGAAATATTGAGTTTCCAAAAAAAACATTTTGAATTTTTTTTTTAAATCCAAAAAATATAATTGAAAATTTCAATATACATACATACATATAATAATATTTAAACTTTGGAGGAGCTTTAGAATAAAAAAATGATTTAAATCGGTTGTACCGTTTTCGAGAAAATCAAAAAAAAAAATGGTTCCAAGGGGGCAATCAAAAATAACCATTTTTTGTATTTTTTTTTCAACCATTACCTAGCGGAAACTAAATGAAATTTTATGATTTTTTTTTTAATCTGTTTGACAGTTTTTAAAAAAAAAAATATTTATAAAATTTCGAAAAAAAACCGTATGGCAGGTACCGTTTTTGGTCTTAAAAAAAGAAAAAAACGTGTGGGGGAAAAATGATACCTACCAAGTTTAAAGAAAATCGACCGAGATGTTAAGGCTGTAGTCGAACAGACTGACAGACAAACAAAATTGCGAGACCCACTTTTTTGGTCTTCGCTATCATCGTAATGTCAACTTTGATCAAAATCTCGAGTTCGATTTTTTTCATGAATGCATAACTTGCCCTATAGTACCTTTAAGTCGCAAGTAAAAAGCAAAGAAAAACAGATTTAGAAAAATGTCCACCAAACGCGTGCTCTTACAGCAACTCCCGTTAAACCTCAAATATTCTACGCCCAAATGGCGGCAGGAAAGGGAAATACAGTACAGACTACGCCAAAGGCAGGCCCACAGGCCCTCGTGCCTAAGGTTTGGAATACGCCGAAATCAGAAGCATGTTGCTGTCCATTTCTGGTCAGATAGCAGAACTTAAAACCCGATAACGCAGCAGGCGAAGAGGGTAGACCATATCTACTCTGTTTTGCCGAGCTTCACGCAATTTATAGGCTAAGGGCGCGTTGCCGGAGAGGCCTTTTAGGATCCTTGCTGTGCATGTTAATTCACTGATAAGGACCGAACGTAGAGCAAATCTATTCCAATTCTTGAAAGAAATAAGTCCAGATGTGTTAATGGCCAGCGAAACTAAGTTAAGTCAGAAACATAAATTGACACAAACAACAAAGACAATATCTTACGAAGAGATCGACTTAACTACACTACAGGTGAAGGCCTCCCAATCTTTGTTCGATGAGGAATTAGAAATAAAGTAACATACAACAGTGTGTTTTGGAAGTTTGTATATTTTCGTGATGAGTAATTTTCGGGTGGATTATTGCAACAGTCGTGGCTTAAGAAAGAATTTCCTTGCTGCATAATGATATCTCTGAATTTAGCTTAAAGGGTTATACCGTCGTCGTTCTATGAAAACTCCCTAAGCCCATTTTTTGTTTTTTGAGATATTTGCATTTAAACTTGGAAATTAATATGAAAAAATCCAAAAATTATCAGAATAGCACGATCTCAGGCCTCAATTGTATAATGGGTTTGGCGTAGCCATTGTGCAATAAATTTTATTGCAAATGGTTTATTCGAAATGAATTAAATAAGAATTGAATCACATTTTTTTTTAAAATGGACTTAGGGAGTTTTCATAGAACGACGACGATACATTAGTGCCACTTTTCTTCCCACACCACGGTCTTGCATTGTACATTCGAATCGATGTTTCTTAGAGGTTCAACCTTAGACGCCTGTTCTAATAAGAACTTTAATTTTATGTTGTTAAAATTACTGTCTGTAAACACATCATACACGTTTGTTTAGATACTCGTAGCAATCTGACTTAATGAATTCGATGCACTATCTCACTCCCTATTAAGAATAGATACCCATTTTCCTCGCACTGAGATCGTTATTACGGGCGATTTTAATGTTCATAATCTTCATATCGATACCTTCCCGTAAGAATGTATTAAGCGACATTTTTTAAATTGTTCAGGAAACGAAAAAAACGTCTCATTTAGTTATTTTTGTGTGTATTTTATTGGAAAAAACAGATTTGGAGAGGGATTTTTACAATACAAAACTTGACATCATTGCAAAATCGAAATTTCAATCAGATAAGAAGTTTTTGTCGCTTAGTACATTTTCGTGGTCAAAGCATTGGCGCTTGATACAATGTTAAATGGCGCTTACGATGACAACAACAAAAAAACACAAAATAAATGGGAAAAAGTAGTAGCCTACTTGATAGACAAATATTTAAAAGCAAAGACAACCATATCTGGAGTATTATAAGCGACAAAAATGGATCAAGGTCTATTCGGATGAGTGTGCTAAGCGAAAATTTCGGTTAAACTAAGCGACATCTAACAATTTTTTTTCGTGGACGTTTGGTTGCTTAAGACAATAATATTTTTAAAAATGTCGCTTAGCATAATTTTACTGGCGGATAATACAAATTTCAGGGAGCAACATTATTCCAGTGAGAAAACTTGGCGGTTACTACAATTTTATTTTCTCTCTAGTTTCTTTTGCATACATGATAGGGCAGTAAAACCCAGGCCAAAATGTGGCGCTAAACTTCTAGTATAGTTCCACATCAAAAAGTCATTTTCGAAAAAATTGTCGCTTAATACATTCTTACGGGAAGGTATCGATATGTAGAAATCTTTGCTGAGTTAAACCAAGTACGCAAGTTTGTGCAAAAAGATCGTGAGACTGGTATGCTAGTGGACACCACTCGTCGTACGGTAGGAACTAGAGCCTACGATTTTGAACGTGTATTTAAGAAACACGTGTACACGGAATCCGTGTAGGAAATATATACCAACTTCAAATCCGTGTTCTTAAAACACGTGTAATTATTCACTTTATTATCCGTGTAAACGAATCCTTAGTACACGGATGAGTCTGAAATTATAATTGGTCTTTGATTTGCTATTTTATCTCACATTTGATGCGTAGTTAGTAATAATTGAACAACGAGGTATACCTAGACCGTTATCAAGTGCAAAACACCAGCAACTTGTTTAAATTATTTCCGTTATTTTTGCATTGTACAAAATTATTGTTTGTCAATAGTCACCCGTTGTACCTAAGCAGAATAGCAGAACTAGCAAAAAAGTGTTTAGCAATACCAGCTAGCTCAGAGCGGTCCTTTTCTACAGCGGGAAACATTGTTACCTCAAAAAGGAATTGCCTTTTACCTGAAAACGTTAATACTTTAGTTTTTTTTGTACCAAAATAGAGGACTTATTGAATAAATTTTTTTTCTTAATAATTTGTTAAGAACTATGGTATAATTATGTTCGTTTTAATAGCATTTTTATATTCTAGAAATGGTAACGAATATTTTAGTAACACGTATAATTAAATGCACGGATTCACGTGTATTTAATTATACGTGTAATTAAAATAACCCGTGTAATTATAATTACACGGCTTCAAATCCCGGTCCAATAATTACACGTCTATCCGTGTATTTCATTATCCGTGTAATAGAGAGCTCTAGTAGGAACAGACGAGAATGTGGCTGCTGCAGCCGAGTGTGTGAGTTGAGACACGAACATCAACTCGCCATCGATCTCAACAGCTCAACATTTCGCGCACTAGCCATGAGGAGAATTCTGCACGAAGATGTCGGATTATTTGCTTGGTTTGACAATGTGGTAATGCGAAGCCAGCCGAGGCAGCCACTTGAACACCGTTGTGTTCCGTAATCAATGGGAATATTTGCTCTTACTAGATAAGCCATAATACATGGAAAAAATTTAATTTTGTTCATTTTATTGCATTTTTAAAAAGGCACTTGTATTTGGCCCTCCCTTTATTAGCCTATTAACACCTCTAGGCACGTCGGACCACTGCATCATATCAGCTAATTTCTCATGCTCCACCAACACAGTTAAAGAAAAAACTCCAAAGAGAACCGTTTGACAATATGAGAAAACCAATTGGGACGGCGACGGACTAAATAACTTTTTCGATCCTTTAACTGGTCTCTATGCTTCCTCACTAGTGACATAGATTCTAGTGTCGATACAATAACAGGTATTATTCTCAATGGAATGAAAACTTTTATCCCTAACAGGACAAAAGCAGTTAGTTCCAAAGTGAGTTTTTGGTACGACTATGGCTGTAAAGAGGTTATCAGTTTGGGAAAGTTAAGCTTCCCATGTTACAGAACAAACCCCACTGAGGAAAACCGGAAAAAGTACAGACAAGCGAGGAATACCTGCACTGCTCATGGGACAAAGTTGTTACATGACCAAAATATACGTCAAAAATACTACAATGTCCCAAAGGAAGTTAAAACTTTTGGCCTTTTGTAAAAAATGTTAAAAACTCTTCCAAGTCACCGGTTCTATCACTCGTTCACAATAACACTCCTTTTGTCAGCTCGCAATAAAAAGACTCCTCCTGTGCTTGGGCTTTAATGGTTCTATGGGACAAATCTTCTTTTACACTCGTACAGTAGCTAGAGTCCTCAAAGATCTTGAAATCTTAAATCCGTTAGTCCAGATTGTATATCCCTTTAGTTCTGAAGAGGTGTTCTTCTACGCTGTCAAAACCATTGCGTAAGCAGATAGAAAAGCATACTCTGTGGGTATCTTTTCGACTAGATGGAAAACAGAATTTGTCCAGCCGGTCCCCGAAAAAAGGTGAATCTTCCTTCCCCTCGCCTACCAATTGCTCTTACGTCCCTTCTTTTCAAGATCATGGAAACGCTGATAAACTAACAGCCTTAGAAATATCTCGAAAAACGAAAGCTCTTAAATGACCCACAGTACGGCTTTCGTAGCAAAAGGTCCACTGGTGATCTGATGGCATATCTCACTGAAAAGTGGAACCAATCCTTACATCATTTTGGAGAAACAAAGGTAATTGCACCTGATATTTCTAAAGCACTTGATTGTGTTTGGCACGAAGCTTTTTTATCGAATCTTGGTTGGATTAGAAATTACCTTTCGGACCGCTTCAAGTCTGATGTTCATAAAATAAATACTGGTGAGCCCCAAGGCTCCGTTTTGTTTCCAACACTTCCTTATCTTCATAAATGATCTTTTGTCTGAAACTTCTAATCCACTTCATTGTTTCGCTGATGACATCACCCACAACTTTTTATCGTTTCCAGGCTCTCAACCCTGCTCTTCGGCTGTGGGACTGGAAATGCAGCGTATGCTACGCTCATTAGATTTCGATCTCGACAGCATTATACAATGAGGAATTAAGAACCGTGTGGAATTTAATGCTTCGAAAACACAATGCTGTCTTCTATCTGCCAAGCGAAATATACTACCTTGTCATTATCCATGTATGGCACTTGTATTAAAGAAACCGAAAAGCTTTCTATTACCGGTATGTGTAACTGACCATCTTTTATGGAATTGTCATATATTTGACTTTGCCAAAAACGCGGTGAAAAGCAAACTTCTATGATGTTGCACGGACGCAGCACAACAGAGGTTGAAGCCACCAAAAGACCAGACAGCAATCAACAATAACCCATATCCACCCCTTCATAACCACACGAGCCAACGACCGTTAGCACTGCTCAAGCTGACGTAAATATGATAAATAATAATAAGAAAAAAAAATTAGACCTAAGACACAACTGTTATTCAAATGTAAAAAGAAAACATAACCAACCTAACGAAGCGGAGCCCCTTTTGTGCTCGCAGATTTATAAAGCCCCTTTTAGACGATCAGTTGTTTCTTCAGTTATCAGTTCAGTTTTCAGTTCAGTTAAAAAAGGCAGTGTATTTAGACGATCAGTTGTTCCTTCAGTTATCAGTTCAGTTGTCAGTTCAGTTAAAAAAGGCAGTGTATCTAGACGTCAGTAAAGTGTTCGGTTGAGCTTTCATTTTACTTGTGAGCAGTCGAAAATCAGAGAAAATACATTGCGTAATGGACGATGAAAGCCTTATTGCAATAGCTATAGTTTTGTCGCTTAATAAATCACCGCAAACTAAAATTGAAATGACGACTGAACTGACAACTGAACTGAAAAGTATTTACACATCAGTTTAACTGATAACTGAACTGAAAACTTATGGGAATTTCATCAGTTTCAGTTTCAGTTTCAGTCTCAGTTAAACGCTTCAGTTTTTGTATTTAGACATCAGTTTAACTGAAAGCTTAACTGATAGCTCAACTGAAACTGAAACTGAAATGATCGTCTAAAAGGGGCTTAAGATAGACTTAAGAAATTAATTATTGTAAATATCATATGAACATATTTTGAGTGTAATTAAAAATAAACTATTGTATATATATAACCGTACTGTCAAATAAAGAGATTCTTTCTTTAGCCGCACTATTAAAATGTGGAATACTTTGCCCTTCTCGATTGTTCCCCTCAATGTGATGTACAAGCTTTCAAACCTATAACTGAACAATCTCATGGCCGGTGATTTAAATGCCAAACATATAAATTCGGGAATTCAAGTACAAAATCAATACAGTATTGAGACCAGTGTTTCCAAGGAGCTGTGCCTATCTGGATCTAATGCTGAAGGATTCAATTTTCTAAAATCACACCAAAAAAATTTTAAGAGTAAAAAAATTTCTGTTTTTTATATTTAAAAAAAAAATCGATGAAAATTATTCAATTTCTGATAGCTAATTTTTGTAATAAAATCGTTTTTAAATTTTTTCGATATTTAAAAAAAAAAAAAAAACTAGGTATCTGAAGTTTGCAAGTCATAGTCCATCTCAACACTATCTCGCAACTGCTGTTTTACTGTTGGTCGCTCTATTTTTAAAATTATGTAATAGATTAAGTAGGATTTAAAATTTACAGTCAGTTAACAGTGTTTTTAATTGTCGAAAATCAATAAAAAAATGCTGTTATGTCTATTCCGTCGAACATTTACACCTTCTAGCTTTGGAATTGAGTTTTCTATTATGCCATGATATTCTATATATACAAATAAAATATTCTAATAAAAATACTAATAAAATATTATGCTTTCTATTTTATTCACGATTTCATGTAAATGTTGGCCACAGCGGCGCGGCGCCTCAAATGGTCCATCCGCTTAGTCCAATTTTGGCATACTCTTTCTAACATTTCGGCCGGTATTTCACGAATAAATGCTTCAATTTTGGCTTCCAGTGCGTCAATCGAAGCGGGCTTGTCGCTTTAGACATGAGCCTTAACATAGCCCCACAAAAATATTCTAGAGGCGTTAAATCGCACGATCTAGGCGGCCAATTGACCGGTCCTAAACGTGAAATAAACTGTTCACCGAACTCGCCTCTCAATTGGTCAATTGTTACGCGTGCGGTGTCCTGTGTGGCATGTGGCACCATCATGTTGAAACAAGTCAAGCTCTTCCATCATCATCTTTGAAGAAATAATGTCCAATGATTCCACCAGCCCATAATCCGCACCAAACAGTGGCTTTTTCTGGATGCATTGGTAGCTCTTGCAATGCTTCTGGCTGCTCTTCACTCCAAATACGGCAGCTTTGCTTGTTCACGTATCCTTTCAACCAGAAATGAGCTTCGTCGCTGAACAAAATTTTTCGATAAAAAAGTGGATCTTTGCCCAACTTTTCAAGAGCTCATTCACCAAAAATTCTGCATTTGTGGTAGGTCGTTCGGCTTCAATTTTTGCACCAGCTGTATTTTGAAAGGCTTCACACCTAAATCCTTCCGAAAAATTTTCCACTTAGTGGAGTAACAAAGGCCCAATTGCTGCGAACGGCGCCGAATCGATAATTCACGGTCATCACTAACACTGGCCGATACAGCTGCGATATTTTCCTCAGTTCGCACTCTACGTAAGCGTGTTGGTGGTTTAATGTCCAACAATGTAAATTTGGTGCGAAATTTAGTCAATTTATTCAAGAATATAATTGAATTTTAAAGGATATAATTGAATCCCTAAATCCAAATAATCCCTAAATTTAAATGTCAAAAGTTACAAAAAATATTTTATTTTTAAATGTTTCCTTTATTTTATTTTTATTTTTCGTATTGTAATATCTCAAAAGCGTGAATAGATCCTCTTAGAATATCTCAAAAATGTTAAGTGCTGGAATTTTTTTGGTGCCGTGAAATAAGGCCAAGTGAAATAAGGCCAACTTTCAAAAATTGGCCTTATTGCACTTTGATAAAGTGAAATAAGGCCAATTTTCAGTAGTTGGTCTTATTTCACTTTGACAAAGTGAAATAAAGCCAAATGGTTTTGAGAAATAAGACCAAGTTGGTGCCGTGACATAAGGCCAAATTTGTTTGTGACTTAAGGCCAAACATAAAATGTTTTGTTAAAAATAAAAAAGTAGTTTTTTCCGTTAGATTCGTATAAACCATAATTGTTTATTGGGGGCCGTTGTTCTGGGTTTTCTTGAGCAACAGTACTTTGGGTGGCCCGCTTCGCGGGTTTTCAGGATTTTAACTCATTTTTCGGGGCTCACACCCGCTCACGCAACTCCGTTGCTCCGCTTAGGGTATGTTCAGTCGCCAGGCAGGCGCCTGTAGCAACAGTTTTCTTGGGCAACAGTACATAACTGTTAGTTGTTTACTCCAATTAATGTAAAATACAAAACTGTTGCTACAGGCGCCTGCTTGGCCCCCAATAAACAATAAATTATGTATTATACGAATAAATAATACTTATAAATGAAATGAGCGAAATGAAATAAATATAAAAATGCAGTTCGGCCTTATTTCGCTTTGTCAAAGTGCAATAAAACCAACTGTTGAAAGTGAAATAAGGCCAAATGATTTTGAGAAATAAGACCAAATTGGCCGTCGTTCTGGGTTTTCTTGAGCAACACTACCTTGGGTGGCCCGCTTCGCGGGTTTTCAGGATTTTAACTCCCTTTTCGGGGCTCACACCCGCTCACGCAACTCCGTTGCTCCGCTTAGGGTATGTTCAGTTGCCAGGCAGGCGCCTGTAGCAACAGTTTTCTTGGGCAACAGTACATAACTGTTAGTTGTTTACTCCAATTAATGTAAAATACAAAACTGTTGCTACAGGCGCCTGCCTGGCGACTGAACATACCCTAAGCGGAGCAACGGAGTTGCGTGAGCGGGTGTGAGCCCCGAAAAGGAAGTTAAAATATTGAAAACCCGCGAAGCGGGCCACCCAAGGTACTGTTACTCAAGAAAACCCAGAACGACGGCCCCCAATAAACAATTATATAAAAACCCAGAACGTCGGCCCCAATAAGCAATAAATTATGTTGAAAGTGAAATAAGACCAATTTGGCCTTACTTCACTTTGTAAAAGTGCAATAAGACCAACTGCTGAAAATTGGCCTAATTTCACTTTATTAAAGTGCAATAAGGCCAATTTTTGAAAGTTGGCCTTATTTCACTTGACCTTATTTCACGGCACCAATTTGTTAACCTAAAATTAAAAAATTAAATAATTAAAAAATGAAATTAAAAAGTTTGAATGCATTTCGGCTAGTCTACTAGCCATCATCAGCAACACGACTGAAGGAAGCTTTCTCTAATATGAACATAGAACAATTACATACCTATGTATCAGGGACGAAGCGTCCATATATTGAGTGGAATGAGTGCTTCCGTTGAACTATTTGAAAAAATCGTACCTAGTAAGGAATTAAATTCAAAATTCCAAATTGTATTAATATTTTTATTATATTATTTGTATCTATTAATGAATCTTCATTTACTCTGTAAATTACATTCCAACATCATTATGACATCATTATCATCTTTTACTAAAATTACTAAAGAAAATCAAGATCTCTCTGGTTATTACAACTTAAAATGCCATACTGCAAATGCAAACCAACTGAGAATGCTCAACATCACTCCATTATTTATAATGCTCAATCTCAATAAAGTTCTTGCTAAAATGCTTAACAGCTATGCATTCTTATCGCCTCCTTAACTCAATTTCAAAACACCCTTCCACTCCAAGTCAACTGAAAATATACCTACAACATCACTCACCAATATTCACAAAATGCTCAAACAACAATGATTCTCACACAATACTCGTATATAGAATGCACAACAGCTGGGCATTCCATTATTTCGCATACTTAATTTAGATCTCAACCCAAAGTCAAAATAATTTTGTCTCGTTTCTTGCCTTTTGCCCAATGTGTGAAGAATGAGTTGAGTGAATGCATTACGAGAATTTCCTACAAGAGATAGATAGAAAAACAAAGATGTATCTATTGAGTTGCTTATTGTCTCAAGCTGATAATAAGTTTAATTTCATGGACAAAAGGAGTAGAAAAGTTTTATTTTAATATAATGTGTGTGCAAATATGAATTTAAAAGCTGGTAGTTTTTTCATTATTTTCGTGGCGATAAATACAATCCACCTGTTTTCTGTTTATTTTTTGTTATTATAAAAAAAAAGTGGTTAAAAATAGTAGGTATTTCTAATATTCATATCTGAGATTTCTTGACATTCCAGCAGAAATATAACTAAAGGTTATTTTCAATTATGAGAATTTTAAATAAAAAAAAACTTCAAGGAATCTGAAGATTTTTAATATCCTATAATAATGGCATCTGTAGAGAGATCATATTCATGTTTTAAGAGAATTAAATATTTTTTTAGAAATAAATGTGGACAAAAAAGGTTATCTACTCGTAGCTTAGTTCTCATCAAATCGTACTTAGATAATTTTGCCTTAAAAGAAAAAGGATAAATCTTTGTGCAAGGCATCAAGCTCTTTTTTTTTAATTAGACTTTACTGTAATATATTATTTATGTATATTATTTTATGTGTGTTATCATTAAGTGGAATTTAAAAGGTTGGATCTCAAAGGTCTTTCATTTTTGGTTTTATGTTCAGTGCTTCCGCTATCGAAAAAGTCAAGCCTCGTGCCTGCTATGTATGCCTGCATGACATGTCAAGTAAATAAATTACAATACAGTAAAGGAATTACACACTTTGCAAGAGCCTAACATTAGCAATTGTTGTTGATAAATGTTGTTCTTATATTGCGTGCATTCCAAAAGCAGACTTTCTTGGCTCGTTGTTTCTAATGTTGTTGTTGTGCTCTTTGAACCTCGTTTTCACAGCGTTTGGTTTGACCATAATATTTTTTATTGCATTCACTACAAGAAATTTCGTAGATCCCGGCTTTGTCAAGTTGTTCTTTTTTGTTTTTTGTTGAGAGCAGAATGTTTTTTAATTTGTGTCGGTTAGAGAAGGCAAGTTGCATATCATGCTTATTAAATGACGTTTTTAAAGAGTTGATGACCTCTGGAGTAAACGTCGCAATAACTCTTTGTTTTTCCTTTTTTTGAATTTTGTTTTGTGTAAACAATGTAGTTAAGTTGGATCTTTCTCTCTTCGTAGAATGTCGGTGGATTATTTTGTCGATAATTGTTTGGTTGTACCCATTGATTTCAGAGGCGTTTTTATGTAGTTATACTCTGGTGTAATTAGTCATTGAAAGGGGTCTACCACAATATCTCGAAAACAATAATCCAGAAAGCAAAAATTTCGAAAGTAAAAATCTCGAAAACAAAAATCTAGAATTGAAAAAATCTCGAAAAAAAAAAAATCTAGAATGAATAATCTCGAAACACAAAAATCTCGAAAAAAAAATCTCGAATGCAAAAATCTAGAATTAATATATTAATTTTTGAGACAATGGTTACAATTCGCGCGAATTGTAACCATTGTCTCAAAAATTAATATATTAATTCTAGATTATTAACATCTGTTTAACAAAACCACGACTGAGACTGACTAGTAAACTACCCCTGCAACTGTTAAACTGGTATCTCAATTTAGTGTTGTTTCAGTTCGTGTATTATCACAACGTGAGTGCTAATAAAAACAACTTATTAAAATGAAAGTTGATGAAATGATATGTTTTATACTCGTAATTTGAATATGATACCTAATGAATTTTTTTTGTTAACTATTGATTTTTTGTTGTTTATTTTCCCAAAAAAGGGAATAAATTGTTGAATAAACTAAATATGTAATGTGTTTCATTTAAGTGTAAACTCTTAAAATAGGTAAAAAAAAAATCTCGAATTTATATTTTTTTCGAGATTTTTTTCGTGATATTGTCTTTCGAGATTTTTGTTCATTCGAGATTTATGTGCATTCGAGATTTTTGCATTCTAGATTACAAGCAATTGTATTCTAGATTTTTGTCATTCGAGATTTTTATCCTTCGATATTAAGACATGCTCCCCATTGAAAGAGGTAGACTGACTAAACGGTGGGCTAACGAGTTGAATGCTGCAAGTTTATGTTGTATGGGGATGTAAGAATCACTGGGGATGAAGCGTAATGTGTTTTGTATTTTTATGGTGAATCGAAATTTCAATTCTGTTGTTCAATTGGTGCAGTTCTAAATCAAGAAAGACAATTTTGTTATTTGCTTTAGTTTCACATATGAAATTGATCTCGGTGTATTGTTGGTTTAGAATTGAAAGCAAGTTGTCTACTTCTGAACGTTTTATGATGGTTAAGATGTCATCAACGTAGCGTTTCCAAAAAACAGGTAGTAAATTTTTGTTTCTTAGTTCCATCTCAAACTTTGACATAAAAGCTTGGGCAACTAGAGGGGAGAGTGGATTTCCCATACTCATACCCGATTCGATTTTATAAAAACGATTCTTGTGTTCGAAGTAATTCATGTTCTAACACATTTCGGCTGCTTTCATATATACGTCTCTGTTTTCTGTTGGAACGTTGTGTTTGATAAGATGAGCTTTCAGTGCTGAAAATGCGTGTTGTAATGTAGTCGAAGGAAACAAAGATTCGACATAAAAAGACACCATTATTTCGTCCGCAGCTAAGGTGACAGATTTTAACAATGCCGAGATTTCGATAGTGTTTCTTATTGAACAGCTTTCAAATCTTGGTAATGTATTCATTTCGTTGACTAACCATTTTGCGATCAGCGCACACGGCGATTGAATACAAGCTACAATTTCACGCATTTTTCCCCTGGCTTATGAATTTTCGGTAGACAATATAATTTCGGTACTTCTGGGTTTGATACTAAGTTTTTTCATTTGAATTGTTAACCAAAAGTTTTACTTATTTGTTTTCTTACTAAGTTTGCGGCTGTATTCATTCGGTTTAGCGGAGAGCTTTTTATTTCCTTGTAACCACGTTCAGTTATTAATTTCATTGTGCGCTATCATATTCGCTTTTGTCCATCGCCACAGTTTTGTTTCCTTTATCGGCCTTCATCACAAAAATGTCTTTTTTTATTTATGTTCTTCACAATTTCAGTATAATTACGGAATTGTAAGTATTTCTTGTATGTTTATATTTTTTAATACAATCTTTTGTTTTCTCACGAATTTCGTCACGAACTGGATGTGGTTTGAACTTCAAACTAGTCTCAATATCAACAGTCAAAATACCGTCTAGAGGTATTTTGTTTAGTTTTATTGCAAAACTAATATCCTTGTTTAATAATTTGAGTTCTTCAGTCGAAAGTTCTGCACTTGAGATGTAAACGACAGCATCTTCTACCATTTGAGGTTGATGAAATTTAGTTCGCGATGTTCTGCTATTTCCACTGAAAATCGTAAATTTTTTATTTTGTCTTTGACGTTTGCACTCAAACAGGGAATCAGTTACGGCAGTAACAATGTGTAAAAAATTGTACCATTTTGTTTTTGTAACATCATTATCACGGATTTCGGATGCTAACTTTAGATGCAAATTATATAGTTCGAGTTCTATTTTGGATAAAGCGGCATATTTTGATTTTAGTTTCCAGCTTAACCAATTAGTTTGTGCTCTTTGGACTATTTTTTTTTGTCACTTTGTTCGATACGGCGCATTCAGAGAACCTTGGTTTCAACGGCTTCAATAAAGAACATTTGGCGAATGACACCATCGCCAAGCAAGGTGTGATCAGTTCCCTGAAAGTTACGAAGGTGGAGCTCAAGCTCATTTTCGTTTCACTAAAAAAAAAAAGTCAGCAGGAGTCGATGGTGTATCCAATATTGTACTACGACATCTACCTCAGGAAGCACACTGTTTAACAACGCACTGAATAATGCATATTATCCACCGCAGCCGTGGTTCAGCCTCTCCCGAAAAAAAGGGAAAGGACAACTCCAATCCGGCAAATCTCCGGTCGATAAGTCTTCTACCGAGTGTCAGCAAGGTATTCGAGAAAGTTATAAATAAAACTCTGTCCAAGTGGGCGGAGGACAATCGTATCATACCGGATAATCAGTTCGGTCTTAAGGCGGGACCTGACACCATTCATGCCGCGTCTTAACTAGTTTCTGATATCCAATGAAAGAAATAAAAAAAAACTGTACGGGTATTTGTCTGGTTGATTTGGAGAATACCTTCGACCCCTTTAAGCTAGAAGGTCTTTATTTTAAGTTGACCAGGCTTGGCATAAGTAAACCGTTTTTGTATATACTAAATGATATGCTCAAAGGTAGAAAGTTTATTGTAAAGAGTGACAACATAACTTCCACCACGGCATTCAACATTAAAAATGGTCTTAAGCGGGGAGCGGTTAACTTGTCGATTCTATTCAGCATTTACACCAGCAATCCGAGAGGTAATCTAAAGTGCTTTGCACATGAGACTCGAACTGCGAATTGCGAATGGTCGCGAATTTTGACATTTCGTTCACATGAGTAGTTTTTTTGGTCGCCGAACAGTGCGAAAAGAAAAGAAGTAAGTAAATTAAAGTAAAATGAGTGCTAAGCAAAATTATTTTAAGAAAAGGTGGCTTTTATGCAGTTTAATTTGTTACCAAAATTTAAAAAAGAGAAAAAACTTATATTTGCATCTTCTAAATATGAATCGTCATAGATTTGGAGAACATTTTACTTTGATACCTCAACTAGAAAGAGGTTGAATTCGTACGAATTTTTTAGTCGCGGGTTTTTGGAATGCGTTCACTAGTTGTGGATTGCGAATTTACATTTGACAGTTCACAGAAGATACGTTGTTGGTCGCGTACAAAATTTTAAAATGCAAAATATTTCAATTCGTAATTATTTTATGCAGTGTTTTCCTTTTAAATAGTTGATTCGATCATTAATTTACTTCGTCGTAGAATAAAAACAAAACAAAAATTGATATTAGCTGTGAAAATTGCTTAAAAAGATTTATTCGCATTCGCAGGTCGCAGCTCATGTGCAAAGCACTTAACTCAGGCAATCGTGTATGCCGACGATCTTATAGCGTACAGAACGGCTCCAAAAGTTGAGGTCATCAGAATTCTCTTGATGCGTGACTTCGACAAGATTCAACGGTATTGTAATGACTGGAAGTGGAAAATCAACTTTCAGAAATCAGAAACCAGAAACTCTTTTGACTCCGTTGGCTGGAGACAGACATATAAATGCTGCTCTGACCTGTGATGCTTTTTTATTCAAAGGCTGAGGTAGCGTCAGCTTGTCCAGGGTCAGTCCGAAGAAAGCACAAAACTCGGTTTTTGAAAGTTCAGAACTCCAAATAATGTCCGATTTTATTCAGCGTTAACTTAATTCTAAATAACAAATTATTTCATATACTTGTACACTTGTATCAAATTCTTAAATAACTAACACGGTATTTCATATAGTTCACAAATTTTCATATACCTAAATACTTAACACGTTATTTCATATACGAGGGTGAGACGGTGGGATTAGATCCCTAGCCTTGACTGAAGCTATAGGCAAAACGCAGTGGGATTAGATCCCTAGCCTAAGGCAGCGACAAGACACGGTCAGACGGTAGGATTAAATCCTTAGCTTTGATTGAATTGCCTGGCAAAATCGGTAGTGAGATTAATCTCTAGCCTCGGCTCAAATCGCAGCAGGGTACAAACGGGGTAGGATTAAATCCTTAGCCTCAAACAAACGTTCGTGGCAGAACAAGGGGCGGCGGTGACAGAAGGTGGGATAACTTCCCTAGCCTTGACTGAAGCTATAGGCAAAACGCAGCAGGATTTGATCCCTAGCCTAAAGCAGCGACAAGACACGGTCAGACAGTAGGATTAAATCCTTAGCTTTGATTGAAACGCCTGGCAAAATCGGTAGCGAGATTAATCTCTAGCCTCGGCTCAAATCGCAGCGGGGTACAAACGGAGTAGGATTAAATCCTTAGCCTCAAACAAACGTTCGTGGCAAAACAAGGGGCGGCGGTGACAAAAGGTGGGATAACTTCCCTAGCCTTGACTGAAGCTATAGGCAAAACGCAGTGGGATTAGATCCCTAGCCTAAGGCAGCCACAAGACACGGTCAGACGGTAGGATTAAATCCTTAGCTTTAATTGAAACGCCTGGCAAAATCGGTAGTGAGATTAATCTCTAGCCTCGGCTCAAATCGCAGCAGGGTACAAACGGGGTAGGATTAAATCCTTAGCCTCAAACAAACGTTCGTGGCAAAACAAGGGGTGGCGGTGACAGTAGGTGGGATAACTTCCCTAGCCTTGACTGAAGCTATAGGCAAAACGCAGCAGGATTAGATCCCTAGCCTAAAGCAGCGACAAGACACGGTCAGACAAGTAGGATTAAATCCTTAGCTTTGATTGAAACGCCTGGCAAAAATCGGTAGTGAGATTAATCTCTAGCCTCGGCTCAAATCGCAGCGGGGTACAAACGGGGTAGGATTAAATCCTTAGCCTCAAACAAAGTTTAAGACAAAATAAAGGGGAGGTACCGAGAAGGCAGAACAACACACACACAATTTACGGCCAGAGCCAAAAAGCTTTGAAACGTCTGGATAGTACACTACGTACCCTATCAGCGTGTTTCAGGGATAATCTGCAACCTTAGTACTCTATATTGGTACCTCAACAACAATAGGCGAGAGAGAATCCGATTTTGTCTCGATTTTCCACCTCCCTATATCATATCCATGGTCACCAGCAAATGTGAATACTTACAAAATAAACACAATGCATTTCTCGTAATTTGTTGTTGTACCACCGACGACTAAACTTCCACGTATGTATGTTGTATGTACATCTCCGTGGGCACCTAAAGGTATCCAATGGTTTTGGTATGTTAGGTGGTTCGGCAGAAAAGGCTGCTTTAGGTGAGTAGCTGAGTAGTTGCGTCGGCGTGCCGCGGTGGGTGAAATATGTAACTTCGTTACGGACCAAGGCTAGGGGAGTTTTTGCCCTGACGTAAAGGTTGTTTTATAGAAGCCGGCTTGACACCAGAGGAGGTGATTTGCTACATGGCTCTCATCAGGTCGATGATTGTCTATGGATGCTTACGCCGGCCGCTTCCTTGGAATACACAGAATACTAGAGTCGGAGTACAAACATTATTGTTCCAACAGGGTTCTATACAATCGAGCCAATATAAACAAAATAGTTAATTTCTTACTTAAGTTGATTCAGGGTCACATTCCTAGAGCGATGACCTAGGACCACAATTGACTATGTGGTTTTTAGGAACTTAAGAAATGATTCCTCAGAATCCGAGCTTTAACAGGGTAACCTCGTCATGCATGGACATGGACACTCATTTGGAACTGTTCGCAAATTTTTTTGAGTCGGCTTATACCTGCCCTTCAAACACTTTTCTTACAAAATTTGATGAACAAGTTGATATTGGCGTCATTCAGTTGAATTGTTATGACTTATGAGTTTTTATTGGCTCTTTAAACCCTTAAGGTTAATGATAGTTGTGGTACAGATGGTATTCCGTCTAGTATTCTGAAAAGATGCAGTGATTCTCTTTGTTGGCCTCTGGTAAAATTATTTAACAAATCATTATCTGAAGGTTTATTTTTACCTGAGTTGAAGGAAGCATTACTTGTCCCCATATTCAAGGCGGGTTCTAAAAATCTAGTTGAAAACTACTGCGGAATTTGTAAGCTCTCAGCTATCTTCAAGCTTTTTGAAAGTTTAGTTAAAAATAAAATCGAGTTCTTGACTAAAGAATGTTTGTCAGAGTCCCAACATGGTTTCGTATCAGGACGGTCTACTGTAACAAATGTATTTGTTTTCTCGCAATTTGTCGTAAATGCAAATGAAGATACATAGATGTTGATGTAATTTATACAAAGAGTTACACTCGAGTTTTGAACGTAGAAATGAAAACGCCTTATAAATTGTAGCCAGATCAGATATTACAACGGTATACAAATCCTAAGCACTTTGCAGCGTTTTTGAAGGTCTTGAAAATGTCATTGAAGTCGGACAGAACATACATATGAACCTGTAGATAGAATTAATATGGGAAATTGTGGAAAATCTCACGGAGACATCCAATTTGGATAAAGTTCAATCTACACTGCCAAGCTGGGCAGCATGTTGATTAGTGCTAGCTCAAGACTTAAGGAATCAAACGGAGGGCACGGCACAGAAGTAACCGAAGTTTGTCGTAGAGCCATTTTGTCGCGTTGAGAAAAGAGATCAAGTCTTTGATTTTCATTTTCGAAAATTTGTCGTCAAAAATGCCCTTCCTTATTATTGTACTCTCAATTTGGACAGAGCAGGATATTTGCAGCGGAAATGGAGGTCTGCTTCCTTTTTTCGCTGATCTTCCAGCCATGACAGTGAGTGTTGTGAAGAATAACTAACTTCGCTGCATGGTCCCCTATTGGCTAGTGATCCCGGCTATGTTTTGCCTGGGTATGCATATCAGATTAAGTGTTCACTCTATAAGTGCCAGCTCGTCCGCCCGTTCATTCCCATAAATGCCACAATGACCCGCAACCCACATAAGAGTGACATTTTGTGTAATATTAGCTGTGTAATATTAACTATGCCATGTTTCATAGATAATGGCAATATTGTTAATAACAATCACAGCTTGGTTTGTTTCATTCCATTTCAACATTTCCCTTTGTGTACCTTTTTTTTGAAGTAAAACTTCTTTTCCGACGTTGGGGATAAAAAATTTTCTATGCAGTTGTCAGTGACATGTCAAAACGACACGTTATCCGTCAAAGACAGCGACATGGTTTTTACAATTATTGTTCGAACTTTGTTCGAGGTTATTTAAAACACTTTAAAAACACGTTTTATCGCCGAAAGAAAAATATATATTATAATGAAAAAACCACAACTAACCAACTAAACAATAAAAAACATAATTTCATTAAAAAAAAAACCCAATAAAAGCTTTTTTTTAATGAATGATGTCGCCGAACAATTTCTCAACCGAAAACACAAACAAATAAATATTTTTTATGGTTTTATTTATTTAAAACATTAAACACTAAAATTTACAAAATAATTAATGCGAAATAAAAAAAACACTTGTAAATAACTTTCTGTTGTCAAATATAAGCTAGCATTGCCACATGCGAAGAATTTTAAATTCGGTGTCAAATTAAATTAGCACTGCCTACAGTTAAAAGAATCCTGTGGCTCAAACATAATGAATACGTTAAGAAAAAAGATGTGAGCGTGATGAAACATCGCCGTTGTTGTAAAATCAGTCTCAAACTATGAAAGCAGACGAGGAATACGTAATATGTATTATATCATTTCTCGTCGTTACGTTAAATGAAATTGAAATTAATAAATGAAGTAAGAACAGTCGCGCACATTCAATTTTTAGTTTCACATGTGTTTGGTTGCTGAAATGAAACATATGGGCTTATGTTATGTTGTATTGAAATTTTGATATCGGCAGTGTCCTTTCACGATTTATGATGTGCATCCAGCTAGCTAATCATGTGCGTTAAAAAAGCGCCATATACGCGTCATAAAGAGCGCCGTACATTTGTTCAACCTTGGTAGCAATCAAGTTATACATGACTTTCTTGATTTTCTCAGTACATTCAAGAAAGTGCCACATAGACCAAGCTGTCATTCCAAAACTAATTGCATCATGTGTAATTGAAACAGTTTTGAGTTAAAATTTAAACTCCCTAACTTATTTTGTAAATCATTTTCAATTCAAAGAAATATTTCAAAAAAATGTATTATGAAGTGATTTCGACAATTTGCAAGACTACAGTGAAAAATTACTTTTAAATTGAGTTTTTTTTTTCAGCTGAAATTTAATGTCAAAAACCAACGAAAAGTAGATTTCCGTATCGTTAAAAGGGGAACACACCCAAACAAACAGTACCTAACATCTATGTCCCAAAACTCTTTTTTTTTTTTTAGAGACGATAGGTGAGGAATGAGTTGTTTCATTTTTTTTAGCGATTCGAAAACTAATCGGTTATATAACCAATTTGTAAATTCATTATAATCTTAGTCAACAATTAGTTGTTATGTTGGTTTGTACAAAATGTTTGTACGTTTATAGTTTAGAATCTTACTGAGGCTTTGCTTGAGGGAAAATAAGTTTTACTTCTAGCTCGCGTACGTTAGTACACACACTCTTTTTTTTTATAAAATTAAAACATTACAATATTATTTCCAAAATTAATAAACTAATTTCGTGTGCTAGAGTAAAGTAAAGAGTTTGTTGATTTCACAAAAAATCTAGGTATAGCATTTAACAAAGCATTGACTTGAAATAACCACAGCAGATTGATACTGGGTAGGATTTATAGAAATCTCTGCATGTTATGGTCAAAGCAAAAAGTCACCACTATAAACAAGATTTATTATAGATAAAACTTTACTATTACAATATGATGTTTGGGTGTGAGATTTTTTGTAACTATGACTTCACGAGCACAAAAGGAAACTAAATATGGCTTACAACAGCATCGCAAGATATATTTTTGGACTTAAAAGATATGAACACGTATATTCATTCTCCAAATCAGTTTATGGTATTAGTCTTGATGATCTTTTTAAGCTGAAAAAATGTTGGTGGTGATGTTGATGGTTGTTTGTTTTTGAATATACATAAATGTACATAGTTACTTTTTCTTCCTTATTTTTATTTTTTTTTTCTCTTCAATAATACTGCTTTTGTAATTAATTTTTTATTTTTATAAACGAATACTTGCATTTAATTATTTTTTTTTTTAATTCTGTTGGTAACCCTTACATCAATTTATGTTATGTAACTAGAATTTCCATTAAAGCTTGTACTATTTAATAAGATATTGTATATTACTGTGTATGAGTTATTAATAATAAAGACTTGATTTGATTTGAAAGTGAGGTCTGAGTTTGTTTCGTATTTTACTTTTTACTTGCGATGTAGGAACTATAAAGGGAAAGTTATGCATTTAAAAACCAATTCGAACCCGGGATTTTGATCAAAGTTGACATTATGATGGTAGAGAAGAAAGTGAGTCCGGCAGTTTTGTCTGTATGTATGTACCTCGAACTACAACCTAAACCACTGGAGCTATTTTTTGCAAACATTGTACTTAAGGGTCTTCGGTGATTCCCTAGAGGAAAAATTTAAATTTTTTTTAGCTGCAAAACTAACGGTACCTGCCATATAGCCCTTATGCAAAGTCTTATTTATCTCGAAAACCACTATAAGAAGTTTGCTATTTT
Organism: Chrysotoxum bicinctum; assembly: GCA_911387755.1. NCBI lineage: Eukaryota > Metazoa > Arthropoda > Insecta > Diptera > Syrphidae > Chrysotoxum > Chrysotoxum bicinctum. The sequence goes on from OU426988.1 coordinate 108,982,854, forward strand.
GGGCTTCAACTATATTTTGGGATTCAAAGTTCCTTTATTGAGGACGAAATTTATTAATTATTTTATTAAAACACCAAAAATAAATAACTTTTTATACAAATTTGTTTTGAATTGTATTCGTCAAATAAAAAATTATATACCGAATGCATTTCGGACAGACAAGCTGCTCATCATCATGTCAAAAATTTATACCGAATGCATTTCGGGCAGACAAGCTGCCCATCATCATCATCATATTTGACGAATAAAATTAAAAAAAAAATTTGTATAAAAAGTTATTTATTTTTGGTCTTTTAATTCATAAGGCAGGTTCTCACCAACTTTCCTGACTTCTCGTATAGGAATTGAAGTATTGTTCGTACTTGATACGTATGGATACCTACATACTTTATAAGAATTTTATTATTTTAATACTTAAAATAATCTGAATATTTATCCATATTTCATATGAAAAAAAAAATATTTATAAATGTTTACTTCAAGAATAATTTTTAATAATTGATAATTGCAGTGAAGCGCATGGATGATTGCGATGCCATTCCCTGGAGTCAGCAGGTCGACGAAGATTTATGTGAAAACTCATCATACACAACCGAAAACAAATCGGGTATGTACTTCGCTAGTAATTGTTTTTTTTTGTTGTGTTGTATTAATTACGTAGTTTATTCCGCTATTTAGAAAATAATTCAGTAGCACAATTTCAAAATCCACCTTTTGTGCTTCAAGCTGATACATGTAGAAGCCAAAAGCAGAAACACAAATATACTAATGGTAAGGTAATATTCAAGGTGGTTAAAATTAAAACAACCAAACCAATTTTGATGAATATAAGGGTACGTTTTCTCTTCTTACAAAAATTAATTAATTATTCTTATGAAATACGATATTAAAATAATGATAGGAAAGTAGTGGAGCCAAATTTCAAAAATTATTTTTTTTTTCTTTGAGAAACTAAAATATGGTCAAATGTGACTTATTGGTCGTGTTTTGTTAAGACAATCTTAAATCTTAAATTTTATTTTTGATTTTAGGGCAATTTTTAAAAATGTTAAAAAGATGATAAAAATTATTTATTATTAATTAAATATACGAATAAAGATGTTCCACATACACATACATAATATCATTCAACTCTATTTTTAGAAAAAATATTTGTCTCAACCATATGTATTTTATAACCTTTGAGTGAATAGTGATTTTACAGGACAATCATTGCGCAAAATATGTTTGAGGTTTTTAACCAAATTTTACATGATTATTGAGAAGTCCCAAAAATCGGTTTCTTCGTACCGTGCGACGGTACTATTGTGTATCTTCCTGTCCACTGTACATCGGGGTGAAACTATTTGCCTTTTACCATTTTTATATATAAATATAATTTTTTTAGAACAGACTCCAGTACAATAGGTTAGGTTAGAAGTCCTGGGAAATTAAAAGAATTCTGAATGAATTTAAGGATGTTCTTTAGTGTTGGGACAGAGATATTATCCAATTCAAGGAAAAAGCCCTCCTCCAACTCTTCATCGTAACACCCCCTACACAAGTCCGACTAGTTAATGAACATTCTGTTCATGTGGGTTCTCATAAAGTTGTGACCTGTTAAGTCTCTAATTAGGATGGATGGAAGGATTGCTTATCTTGAGTAAATTATCTGTTTTGCAGATGATATTTAGGATGCACCTGACCAAATATAAGAGTTATACTGTAGTTTTGGGCGTACATACAGTGCCTTGCATAAGTATGACCGCACCTGTAAAAATGCGTTTTGTAGAAAATTAAAATGAGAATGACACCTTACTATTTTTTTTATTGAATGGCATTACTAATGAAGTAAATTGAGAAGAAAAAAAGTTCCGTTATGTAAGAGTACTTGTTACAATTATACTTTATATTTTACTTTTATTTTGTTAAATACTTTAGTATTTTATTATTTTTTTTGTCATTAAATTAATAATTAAAAATCATTCAATAATAATAATTCAAGAGAATAAGATTGTTTTAATAAATTAATATTTTATAATAAAAACCATCCTAACAACTTCAGAAGTGGGATTCTTTGGAAAGCTGGAATATTAAGAAATCAGTACGACCAATAAACGAATAAATATGAACAGAACCGAGTTGCAAAATTGGCTTGAAAAACATAAAATAGAATTTTCATCAACTGCCACTTATACACAATTAAAAAAGCTGTATGAAGACAAATTTTCTGAACTAGAAGAAGAGAATTTTGAAAATTCCAACAATTCCGGAAATAGTCAAAGAGATGCATTTAACCCTTTGATAAGCCAAAAAGAACTTGGAAACAACAATCAAGTCGGGGAACCTGCATCAGAAAATCGGATTCTATCTCTTACAGCAGAGGAAGCTGAAATTGATATACACTTGAGAATACTAGAAAAACGTCAACGTTTGCAACAATTGCAACAAGAACTGGCTCTTAGTCCGAATATTTTTCTTCCCCCAAAATTTGAAGATATTCAACATACCATCATACCGTTTGCTGGTGATGAAGCTTGTGATGCCCGTAAATGGATTGAAAATTTTGAAAGAGCTTGCGATTCTGTAAGTGGTGATGATATATTTCGTTTAAATTCAATTCGACGTTTGATGAAAACGGATTCCACTGCCGAAATTTTTCTTCGGGTGGATAATTCAACAAATTATGCGGCGTTTCGCAACAATTTTTTGTCAAACTTTGGACATTCATACTCTATTTCTGAAGTAATCGATACTCTACGAAAAACAACTTTTCAATCATCGAAGCTATCTGTTATGGGTTATATTCTTAAAATGCAAGAGTTGGCTGCACGTGCCAATATTGATGAAACACAAGTTATTCAATTCATAATTGAAGGTTTTCAAGATAATTCAGTAAACATTGCTGTATTGTATCCAGCTTGCAGTTTACAACATCTGAAGCAATTGTCTCATCAATATAGTAAATTGCGCTGTAAACGTGAAGCAAATGAAGCATTCAAATCTTCATTAACTACGAGGGTGTTTTCTACAAGACCAACTTTTTCAAAACCAAATATTGACTGTTCCAAAATATATTGTTTCAATTGCTCAAATGTTGGACATTTTGCAAATTCATGTCCTTATCCCAAACGTGAAAAAGGTTCATGTTTTCGATGTGGTTCCAAGGAGCATAATTTTAGAAATTGCCAGCAAAAACCTACTAATAGAGTGGCTCTTTTAGATGAATTCAACTCTAAGAACACCGAAAATGGAGAAACAAAATATAACGATCCTTTTTCCGAGTTAAATTATGTAAGTGTTACCTTTTTGATTAATGGTTTTAGGCATAAATGTAATACTTTCCTTTCACTTTTTGATTCGGGTAGTCCAATTAGTTTAATAAGAAAATCTGCTGTTCCAAATTATTTAACCAATCAATGGACTCAATATTCTGGTTTCAAAGGATTGGGACATTTTAAGTTATATTCTTTCGGAAAAATTAAAATTGAAATTTTCTTTCGGAAGTTTAATAAACAAATTAATATTTTTGTTGTACCCGATTCGGTTATTCCATGTCCCCTCTTATTGGGTCGAGACTTTTTGAATGCATTTAACATTAAATTTATGATAGTTGATTTAACCTTAAATAAAATTCCAAAACAAAATGTTAAAATTTTAGATGATCCAAATAAAAATGAAATAAAAATATTAAATAAAGTATTACATTGTGTGCATGATTCCACTGAGAATGAGAATTTAAACTTTTTGTCTAATTGCAACAAATGTCAATTCTCTAACGTTGTTGAAATACCTGATTTGTCAAATTGTATCGATCATTTTGTTCCGGATATTTTTAAAATAGAGGAAGATGTACTTTTTGAATCATTTGATATTAATGTTGGTCTAAGCCCAATGCACCGGAAAGAGATTAAAACATTAATTGAGAATAATTATCTAGACCTTTCAAATATTCCAATTTCTAACGAACAAAAATATGAAATGAAAATTCACTTAACTTCCGACATACCAATAAGTTCACCACCTCGAAGGCTTTCATATGAAGATAAACGTATTGTCAGAGATATGATTAGTGACCTTTTGAAAAACAAACAAATACGACCTAGTAATTCTCCTTATACATTTCCAATTGTCTTAGTTTCTAAAAAATCTGGTGAAAAACGAATGTGTGTTGACTATCGACCCCTCAATAAAATTATGGTGCGAGATAGTTACCCATTACCTCATATAGATGATTGTTTAGAAAGATTAGAAGGAAAGACATATTTTACAACCTTAGATCTTAAAAACGGATTTTACCATGTTAAGATCTCTGAAAATTCGATTCCGTATACAGCATTTGTTTCTCCAGACGGACAGTTTGAATTTTTACAAATGCCATTTGGATTGAAAAATGCGCCAGCATTATTTCAGCGGTTTATTAACAACATATTACACTCATTTATCGAAGAAGGTGTGGTTGTTATATACATGGATGATATTACAATTGCAACCAAAACCATTGAAGAACATTTAGACGTACTCCAAAGATTACTTCGACGACTTGCTGAATTTCGACTTGAACTGAAATTTAAGAAGTGTCGATTTTGCTACAACGAAATTGATTTCTTAGGATTTAAAATCAATAAGAAAGGAATCCATCCTAACAATGGACACATAGAAAAAATTAAGAATTTCCCTATTCCAAAAACGAAAGATCAACTCCAAAAATGTTTAGGATTATTTTCATATTTCCGTCGATTTGTCCCTTCGTTTTCACATATTGCTATGCCATTACGAAATCTTCTTAAACCAAAAGCTAAATTTGTATTCGATGAATTATGTCTTTCTGCATTTTCTACCTTAAAAGATAAATTAGTAACGCCACCTGTTTTAGCATTGTATAACCCGAAACATGACACAGAATTGCATTGTGATGCAAGCACTGAGGGTTTTGGAGGAATATTAATGCAAAAACAGGAAGATAATAAATTTCATCCCATAGCATATTTTTCACAACGTACAACTTATTCTGAATCTCGATTTCACAGTTTTGAATTAGAAACTCTAGCTATAATATACTCACTACGAAAATTTCGTGTCTATTTAGAAGGTATTCCATTTAAAATTATAACGGATTGTAACTCCCTTACGATGACTTTGAATCGCAAAAGTGTTAATGCTCGAATAGAATAGCTCGTTGGGCATTTGAGCTTGAGAATTATAATTACACCATTCAGCATCGAAGTGGTCTGTTAATAGGTCATGTTGATGCTTTAAGCAGATACCCAGTAACATGCGTTCAGAGTCACAAAGACGTTAAACAAATGATTACAGTTATTAATGCAGATGATGTAGATATGCAATTACAAATAACCCAAAATAGAGACGAAAATATAGTTAAATTACGAGAAAAGTTAGAAATAGAAGAAGTTCCAAATTTTGTCCTTGATGATGGTTTAGTTTATAGAAAATTAGAAAATGAAAATCTGTTGTTATATGTACCAAAAGAAATGGAATTGCAAATTATAAGAGTGGCACATGAAAAAAATTGTCATATGGGTGTTATGAAATGTCTTGAAAAAATTAAAATGCATTATTGGTTCCCAGGTATGAGAGAAAAAATTGAAAAGTATATACAAAATTGTATTCAGTGTTTAACGTATTCTGTGCCACAACATAGTTCAAATCGTACTCTCCACCAAATTCAAAAGAAACCTATTAAATTCGATACTCTTCATGTCGATCATTTTGGCCCTCTTCCGTCAATTATTTCTAAGAGAAAACACATTTTGGTTATAGTAGATGCTTTTACAAAATATGTCAAACTTTATCCCGTAAATTCAACAAGTACTAAAGAAGTGTGTGTTTGTCTAGATTAGTATTTTGAATATTATAGTCGACCTCGTCGAATCATAAGTGATCGTGGTTCTTGTTTTTCATCGCTTGATTTTGAATCATATCTACTTGAAAATAATATTGAACATGCGAAAATAGCTACAGCATCACCTCAGAGTAATGGTCAAGTTGAGCGTGTAAATCGAGTTCTTAAGTCGATATTATCTAAAATTAGGGAATTAATTCAACACTCGAATTGGTCGAAACAATTAACAAGAGTCGAATACGCTCTTAACAACTGTGTTTATTCCACAACTGGTGCTACACCTTGTCAATTATTATTTGGTGTAGAACAACGTGGTCGTGATGTTGATACTTTGTCAGAATATTTGGACAATAAACGAAATTTGTCTTCTTTTCATGATATAAAAACTTTACGACAAAAAGCTTCTGATAACATTGAATACCATCAGTCTAAAACTTCAGAATATCATGCTAATAGACACAAACCACATATTCAATTTTCAGAAGGAGATTTTGTTATGATAAGAAATACAGATACAACAGCTGGTACTAACAAAAAGTTTATCCCCAAATTCCGTGGTCCATACAAAGTGCATAAGGTTCTCCCGAATGATCGATACGTAATAAGAGACATTGAAAATTGTAAATTAACTCAAATTCCTTATGATGGCATAATTGAAGCCTCACGAATACGTTCCTGGGTTGATTGGCGGGATTCTCATACTTAAAAAAAAATCTTTTTCAAAATGGTAATACCTGTATTAATATTTTGTATTTAACTTCATGTAACCAGGGTTTGTTTTACTTCTATTATAATTAATTATTTTATTATTAATATTATTATTATTTATGATTTTGTTATTCATGTTAATATTGTTATTATTATTGTTGTTTTTTTTTGTTAAATGAGTTTCTTGATCGAGCCGATCAATATAGTCAGGATGGCCGAGTTGTAAGAGTACTTGTTACAATTATTCTTTATATTTTACTTTTATTTTGTTAAATACTTTAGTATTTTATTATTTTTTTTGTCATTAAATTAATAATTAAAAATCATTCAATAATAATAATTCAAGAGAATAAGATTGTTTTAATAAATTAATATTTTATAATAAAAACCATCCTAACAGTTATTTTCTTTTCTGGTGTTTAAAAATTAAAAGCAGATTTTCTTGTATTGCAAAAGTATAACCGCATTTTTATTTTTTATTTATTTTAAGTAAGTTTTTTAGGAAAAACTAGTAAGGGATCTGCTGCCCCTATTTTTGACCAAGATAAAAATTCTTTTTGGCATACTGTTGACAAGGTTTTTTAATATGCAATCGTCTATAGAGTTCTATTCTTCCACAATTGCCTCTCGCAGCTCAGCAACACTGACACATTGCCTATTATGGGCATACATTTTGCGGGTCAAAACTGCCCAAAGATTTTAAATAGGGTTAATCTGGAGAACTTACCGGCCACTCCATTACATGTATGTTATTGGACTCGAACCACTTCAAACTTTGACAACTAACGTGAATTGGGGCATTATCTTGCTGGAAGACATGCCGAACTCGACGAAATTGTCTTAAGTAGGGTATCAAATTATCCTGAAGCACCTGGGTGTAAGTTAAACTATTCATCTTTGTAGAGGTGAAGGCAAGTGCAACCTTACCACGGTCACAGAAGGCCCCCCAAGCCATACAACTGCCACCACCGAAGTTCTTCTGGGGAAAAAACTTTTTTTCCTTTCTCAGATCGTGCCAATATCCGTTAAAATCATCTGGCCCATCAAGATTAAACTTTTTTTCGTCACTGAAAGAATCTAAAAAAAAAACATTCATTAGATTATGCCATTTGGAATGATAAAAGTTAAGTGTAAATTAATGGAATGTTACCTACGGTTTTCAATTCCGGTTCATTTTTTGACGTGAAAATTCTAACCTTTTTTGGTTGTGGGCTGTTGCCAGATTTCGAGCTGGTACTATTTTGCCCCGAACAATCACTCTACTGCTTTTTAAGGCACGTAAAACCGTTGAAACCGAAGCTCCTAACTCCAATTCGTCACAAACTCCTGGCAAATAATGCACCGAATAGGATGCAGCATTGATTAAACGCCTCTTATCTCAACGTGTCAGCTTCTGCGGACGTCCGGGTCTTATTTTTGTCCCATAAGATTCTGGATCTTGTAAAAAATTTTGGACGACACGATCGGATCTTGAAATTTTTCTACAGCCCTTCAGCTTAGGCCACTTAACCGAAAAGCTTCAATTTTGCCTTTTTCCGTATCGCTTACATGCGTACCAGGCAGCATTGTTGTTTGTAATTGTTATTGTTGTTATGTTAACTGAATGAAACTTCAGAGAGGTTTGCATTGTGCGGTTATACTTTTGCAATACATAAAAATCTGTTTTTAATTTTTAAACACCAGAAGAGAAAATAGCGGAACTTTTTTTCTTCTCAATTTACTTGATTAGTGATGCCATTCAATAAAAAAAATAGTAAGATGTCAATACCATTTTAATTTTCTACAAAACTCATATTTTCAGGGTGCGGTTATACTTATGCAAGGCACTGTATATACTCGTACTTTATAAATTGTTGCCAGATCAGAAGGGGAAGAAACGTTCAAACATCGTCTTACAAAACCTAGGCATTTCCCAGCATTTTTAGAAATATCTGATTATGTTCCACAAAAGTTGGCCAGTAACGCATATACCAAAAAGCGAAAGCTTTTCAGTTTCCTCGATTCAAGTTCGATTCATTTATAATGGCAAAGGCGATCATTTTTTTTTTAGATTTATATTTTTATTCATCACTCAGTAAGATACAATATCTAAAAAATTAGAGCAAATATCAGTATCGCATTACCATACATTTACATATGTACATTATTCTAGTAGCTTAAATGATCATTATTTGATATTAATATACTTGAAAAGAAAAAAGCTTGTTCATTTATTTTGGTATATAAAATACAAAATATCATCACCATCAGCATCATCATCCCAACTACAATCAACAATAGACACCATCAATGTGTTTCAAAAAAAAAAAAAAAAATTCTAAGTGACTTCAAACTGGGCTGTGCAGCTTATCATTCTTTTAGTACGGGGGAGAGAATTCCATAATCGAATGCACAAAAAACTGGCGTTCAGATACAAGAAAAGAAAAATGAATTGGTATCAGGTCGCAAGATCTTTTAGATCGCGGGAAATTTATTTGTTGATATAAATATTCAGGTTGACGGAATTGTAAAATGTTATAAAGAAGGGCTTATGTTCTCAGTTTAAATAGATTATCTAGAGTAATTCCATACAGAATGAACCTTAGTTTTACGTGGATTCCTACCAGTTAAAGGTTTTACCCCACGGGTGGCCTACCACCATTGGAGCCAGATTTAGTCCTAGCCATTAACCCCTCCGTAGCAAGCTACTTCGGTAACAAAGTTGTGATATGTTGCAGCATATGCACATCTCTTGTTTTAAGACGAGACCTACCAACGCCTCTTGAACCCAAGAAAAGAATCCTGAGTCCCATTCGTTTCCGCATTTGGAGTAAACCACGCCACCACGATCTCCCACTAGGGGGCCGACCTCAAGATAGCAGGAAAAAGAGAACTGACACCCGAAGATGTGCACTATTGTTCTCAAAATCCCGGGCACTATCACCCGTGGTACCAGTATAAGGCTACCGGTGGAGCCTCGCAACGTCATCAAATCCCCCCTAGGCGACTGCGGAAAAGAGGACATGGCCTAATTCCTACTCAACCTAGGGGTTATGGATATGAATCAGTCACTTCCAGATAGGTTACTGCAAAACCCTGGGCCTAGCAACCCTAGGATACACATATTGAGAAAGTAAGTTGAGGCCGGTCAACGAACATCTCATGCATATCCTAGTCTTTAGATCCCCTTTTACGGTTCACACGGGTGACGCCCCGGTCTTTAGCCACCAGTTGGTGAGCCCTTACGGTTCACACGGGTGACGCCCCGGTCTTTGTTCCGAAGAACTCTGGATGACGCTCCACTTCACGCTATTAACGAAGGACGCCAGGTACAAGTACCCGGAACCCCAAACCCTTTCTGACACCTCTTGATACCTTTTAAACCTTTTTAAACCGTTTAAAACCTTTGAAGAACTCCAGCCAGGCTCCGAACCAGCCGAAGAACTTCCAACATCCGACACATCCAACCACCAGACCCACTATCAAAAGTTACTTACCACACGATCGCTTGGAAATTACGCATGGTACACACGGGAGACATGCCACCAAGCCTCATGTATATAGTGAGCAACCTTCAACAGCAGTCCAGCAATCAGACATGCCAGACACTTGTGACACCTCTTGCACCCTCAGACAGATATGACATTGCTGCCACTTCTGACACCTCTTGCAACCTTAACACCCCAGACATCCTTAAAATCCTCTACATCCTTCCAGAAAAACTTTCGAATCCTCATCCGCGAACGGACAAGGACGCTACTAATTTAACTGCCTTTTAGGTGAGACCTAGGACCCCCAACTGCATGCCCAGTCAAGAATCCACAGCCCCACCCCAACTACCATCAAGATCAATCAAAAGGTTCTCATTGGTCTCGTGTCCCAATGAGAACCATGCCAATTTAACTCAAATTCCAACATATACTCCCTTTTTTGGTAGGACTTTCAGACCCCCAGCCACCTAAGCAGCCAGAGACCCTACGGTCCCACCCAACCTTACCAACCAAGATCAATACTACGGGATGCATTAAATTTCTGGCTTAGGCATGTCACCAGAAACCTAACCATCACATATCGTCTCAATCCTGACTGTCCCTAAACTCCCTGCTGGGTTTTCTTAGTTACCTATTCCACCTGCTGATGCTTCACAGCAGGAGGATAGGCGTAAGCCCCCCCACCACGACAAGGTGAAACCCGTCGAGGGGGAGTAATTCCATACATTGATTTCGAAAAATTGGAAATGTGGTTGTATCTTCTAATTCCATAGACATAACGTGCAATGCTATTGAACGCTACATTAAGTCGCCGTTTGTGCTCGTAGTCACAATTACTGAAAATCTCTCTACCGAAAAGCATTATAGGAACAATCAACGCCTTACCTAACATTAAACGAGTTTTCAGCGGTGTTATGTGATGAGATGCCTAAAGCATGCGAAGACCACCGTAAACTTTGCCTAACGTAAGTCTTATATGGGTGTTCCAGTTAAATGTTTTATCAATCGTTATTCAAAAATTTCTTGTGGAATCATCGAATTGAATGATAGTATTATAAGGATAGATTTCTAGGAAATATGAAGTGTCAGTTATTTTGCTTGAAATGACTAAGCATTGTTGTTTTCTTAGGAATTAAACAGTGCTCATTTTTAAAAGACCAGAATATAATTTTATCCTCATTATTTCCATGCACGCCATTTTCAACCATACCAAGTTGAAAATTTTTATAAAGTTGAACGTTATCTACATAATATGTGAGGAAGATTATACAGGGTGTCCGAAAATTCGTGTGCCATACTTTGGGATGTGATTCTTGGTCATATTATAATAAAAAAATTGTTGTACAGTAAAGTCTGATTTTCAACTTTGACATCATTTTTTGACGATTTAAAAAAAGGCCAATTTTAGTGTACCCTAACCCATGTTAAGGTCAATTTTCAATTTTTTTATCTTTTTACTTATATATACATATGTACAATTTTATATTTATTTTATATTATAGTAGTCTGTAAGAGTTGAAATCTCTGTTTGATGAATAAACTAAACTAAATAAACTAAACTAAATAAATACTAACCTTTAAAACTACGTTTAAATTGAGCTGGTGTATTTTTAGGGTTGCCAGATATTCAATTTTAAATGGTGTTCAATTTTTCTTGCCCGAGCAAAATTTCGACTTTGAGGTCAATTTCTTTCAAAAAATGCGTAATAAAGTTTTCTTATTTTTGCCTGATGAACAAAACAATAATAAAAAAAACTCATTAATAAGTGCACCCAAAAACCAATACATTTTATGATTCTTGAGAAAATCTAGAACAGGTAAAATTAAAAAAAAATGATTTTTTGCCCTGAGGTGTAATGGGTTTGAATAAAACAATAATTTGTGTAGCTTTAAGTATTTTTTTTATTTTTTGTACACACAAATCAGTCATAAAAAGTGTTCAAAGTGCCCTCCTACGTTTTGAATGCATGCTATAGCCCGTTTTCGGATTTAATTTTGAATGTTTACTTTACTGTCAGTGATCCTTCGGAAATACGTTCTTCTAATTCAGTTAAAGTTGTTATTTCAGATGAGTTAACGATTTCTTTCATTCGTCCCCATACAAAAAAAGGCAGTACAGTAAGACCGGGAGATCTTACAGGCCAGTGAATTGGTCCATTTCTGACTATTAATCGATCACCGTATTCTTCATCCAACCAATGCTTAACTTCACGACCATAGTGGGCCTGAGCACCATATTGTTGGTAATATGATGAAGCTAGTTGAAGCAGTGAAACTTCCTCCAATCGGTCTAGTATTATTTTGTAAAAACTCCAGACAGTTAATAGAATTAAGTCGGGGTGGTACTTTGAAAGGCCCGATTAATTTATTTCCAATTACACCTGCCCACACATTGACACTGAACCTGTACTGAAATGATCTTTGCCGTCTTGAATGTGGATTGTTCGAAGCCCATGTATGGAGATTGTGGAAATTCGTAATACCATCTCTTGTGAATTGAGATTCGTCTGTCCAAAGTATTCTATTTATAAACTGGTTGTCATCCAAGCTTCTCTCTAGCAACCAGTAACAAAATTCAAGTCTCTTTTCAAAATCAGCAGAAAGCAGTTCTTGCACAGGTATGTGGTGATATGGATACATATTTTCATGCAGTATACTGGAAATTCTGTGTTTGGAAACATTAAACTGTAGAGCCAAGCGTCTTATGCTAATGGAAGGATCGAATTTAACAGCTGTCATTATTCTTTCATCGACCGAAACTCTTGTGCTTGCAGCTCCCGCATAAGGTCTTGCAGTTGAAAGTGATCCAATTTCTCGAAGCCTTCGAAAGGTATTTCCAAAAACATTTCAAGAAGGAGGTCTTCTGTTAGGATAAAGTTCCTTCGCTGTGCTCTTCTTGAATTTCCATTGCACAACTCATAAACGAATAAAAATGTCTGCGTTTTCTTCTCTCGTAAATGAAGGCATTTCAAAAAGCACTCTTATCCAATTGTAATCCTGATTTAACTTGATAATCTGATGAATGAATTTGTTTTTCTATGCTTTTATACCACTTATTTAGTTAATTTACCCATTAAACATTCATACCCCAAATTTAACTCTCCCTGAGAAGAGGTAAGGTAACTAGGGTTTTGACAGCAAGTCAAGTAGGCATAAGTACACTTTTAACCCTTTTCATAAGTGCACAGTCTTAAAATTTACCTAAAAAACTATTAATTCTTGGAAAGCCACTGCAATTGCCAAGTGCTGTAATAAAAGTAGGTAAAAAAACCAAAATTCAATTTTTTACCTGTTTTAGATTGTATGTATGGGTACACTTTTGATGAGTTTTTTTTTTTATTGTTTTGTTCATCAGGTAAAATTAAGAAAACCTTATGTTTATCACGCATTTTTTTAAAAAAATATGTACCTCTAAGTCAAAATTGAATATCTGACAACTCTAAAAACATGTCAGCTCAATTTAAACGTAGTTTTAAAGGTTAGTATTTTTATTAAAAAAAAAGTAAAAAAATGAGGTTCCTACCATTAGTACTGACAGAACTAAGTGCCCTGATTGCAAATATCGAGATCCAAGACGTTTTGAAGCCGGTCTTCTACGTGCAAGAAGTACGCTATTCTTATCGCGTCTTGCAGGCAGAAGACTGTCTGCAAAACGTCTTAGACCGCAATACTTTCAATCAGGGGGCTTAACTCTACATTTTGGGAAAGTTGTTATCACAATGTATGATGCACTTTTATGCACTATACCACTAGAGCATGCAAGACTTTCACATTTGTAAATAACTACTAAAGGCCTATATAATTATTCTAATTATTTTTTGTTATCAATCACACCCAAAAATTGCTGTGGGTTCTCGGTCTAAATAGAGGATTACTGCCTTGATTGTTAGGGTTCGGATCAATACAACGTCAGTACTAAAGGCACAAAACTTTTAGTGATATTGTATTGAAAAGGCTTTTTAACTAATCTTATACAGTGTTTTTTCTTAGATTTCGTCTTGTTTTGGTTTTAGTGTTATTGTATTGTAATATTCGTGGGCTGAGAGCGAATTTTCTGACTGCGTATATCCACACTGTTTCTAACAGGTCAGCTGTCTTGGCACTAAGTGAAACCCAAGTAGGTGAGGATTCCGATCCTGCTGAATTTTTTTATTCATTTTTATAGCTTAGTGCCACTATTCTTTTCCCACCATGGTCTCGCCATCTTAATTAGGAATGATGTTGCATATCAGCTCTTACCACAATATGGTCATTGCACCAACTCCTTTTCGAATAATATATGTGGTTTAAATCTTCCATAAATAAGCACATCATTCACTATTGTTTTCTTTATCGAAGCCCAAATCTGGATAGAGTTACAACTTCTCACGAATTTGACGCTCTGTCCGACTCAATTCAAAGAATTGTTTCCCCATATCCTCACACTGAAATCGTTATTACGGGCGATTTCAACGTTTACAATTCTTCTTGGCTTCTCCATTCGGGCCAGACAACACCCGAAGGAATGTGTGTTGAGATTTTTGCTAAGTTTAACCACCTTACTCAGCTGGTCAACGAGCCCACTCGAAAATCGGACGTTAATGGCCGAGCAGAAAATACTCTTGACTTGTTTCGTACCTCTGACCCTGATAAATACACAATAAGTGTATTGACGCCTCTAGGCACATGTGACCAGTTAGAGAAAGAGCTCCAAGCCCAAGGATAAATCATGGTCTGATTTGAGCTGTAAAGAGGTGATCAAGGAAAAAGAGGTAAGATTCCGGTGTTTTAGAGCCAACCAAACTTAGGAAAACCTGAACAAGTTCAAACAGGAAAGTCTGCAACGCCCATATTCGACGGACCAAATTTTTACATGACTAACAATCAAGGCAAAAAATACTGCAATGTCCCTAAGGCAGTAAGAATTTTTGGTCATTTGTAAAAATATGAGAAATTCTTTCTCTTCGTCGGTTCCTACGCTTTTTGTCAATGAAACTCCTTTTGTTAGCTCTATTGAGAAAGTTAACTTGTTTTTAAGGCAGTTCGCCGCAAATTCCACCTTGTCGGATAGTGTCATGACTCCCCCATTCTTGAGCGCGTTAATGGGGCAAATCTTTTTTCGTACTCGTACTGTGGCGAGAGTCCTAAAAGATCTCAACATTCATAAATCCGCTGGTCCGGATAGTATTCCCGCTATTATTCTGAAGAGGTGTTCTTCCTTCTACGCTAGCAAAACCTCTGCGTAAGCTTTTCCATATTTCCTATTCTTCAGGGCTCGTTCCGAGTGGTTAAAAAACAGCATTTGTTCAGCCAATTCCCAAAAATCTTCTTCTCCCTCAATTTATCGACCGATCGCACTAACGTCCCTTCTTTCCAAGGTCATGGAAACGCGGATAAATTATCAGCTTAAGAAATATCTTGAGGAACGAAAGCTTCTTAATGACCAGCAGTATGGCTTTCGTAGAAATAGGTCGACCGGTGATTTGATGGTTTATCAAGTCGAACAGTGGAACAAATCTTTACATCGTTTCGGAGAACGCAAGATTATTGCACTTGATATTTCAAAGGCATTTGATAAAGTCTGGCATCTTGCTCTTTTATTGAAAATGCGTGCCTTCGGTGCCGACGAATCCCCTCTTCTTTG
Source organism: Chrysotoxum bicinctum (assembly GCA_911387755.1). Lineage (NCBI taxonomy): Eukaryota > Metazoa > Arthropoda > Insecta > Diptera > Syrphidae > Chrysotoxum > Chrysotoxum bicinctum. Next base: position 108,998,497 of record OU426988.1, read on the forward strand.
GATTAGAAATTTTCTTTCGAACCGTTCAATACAAGTTGTATTGGACGGATTCAAGTCTGAAACCCACAATATAAATGCTGGTGTGCCCCAGAGCTCCGTTTTGTCCCCGACCCTCTTCCTCATTTTTATTAATGATCTTTCTACAACTTCTAATCCAATTAACTGTTTCGCTGACGATAGTACTCTTAGCTTTTCTCATTCTTTTTCTGACTCTCATCCCTCCTCTTCGGATGTGGAACTGCAACGACAAAATATGATAAGCTCATTAAACCACGACAGCATTGTACAATGGAGAATAAGAAACCGCGTGGAATTTAATGCTTTGAAAACTCAATGCTGTCTTATATCGTTAAAGCGAGATATACCTCTCTTGCCACTATCTATGAGTGGCACTTGCAATGAAAATGAACATCTAGATGTTCTCGGTATGTGCATCACGAACCACCACTTGTGGAACGATCACTTACGCGATGTCGCCAAAAATGCTGCAAAATGTTTGATCTGGCTACAATCTATAAAACCTATATACGTCCAAAACTTGAGTATAACTCCCATCTATGGGCTGGTGCTCCAGTAACTTACTTAAGCCTCTTGGACAGTATTCAAAATATTGTCTTTAAAATGATTGGTGACAGTAGTATCAATGACTCATTTACGTCACTCGAACATCGTCGTAATGTTTTTTGCCTCACCCTTTTTACCGTTATTTTAACGGACTATGCTCTAGTGAAATAGCCAGCTGCATTCCTCCCCTTAAACAATTTAACCGTAATGCTGTCACTTCTAGGAATGCCCATCGGTTTACCCTTGAGCCCAACTTCGGTCGTACTGTGAAGTACAGAGATTCGTTCTTTAGCCGTACTAAGCGAATGTGAAATGTCTTACGACGCTCTGTCTTTCCCTGTCATTGCAATGTTCAAGAATTCACAACCAATGTACACCGACACCTGCTTTCCAAGCCCTCCCTTTTTTCTTAATGCTCACACTGTGTCTCTAGAATATTAAGGGAATATAAAAAACCTTTGAGTGTGCGCTAATTATAAAAAAATAGGTTTTTTTATAGCTTCTGAAAAGTATACATGTTTCCATAATTTATCAATAACTCTTAAATAATTATTCTTTTCGGTGTGAAATATGTCTAGATGAATTATTTCATTCTTTTTGTTTGGTGTAACTATATATTTAAACTTCGGTTTACGGGGATTTATACCATATTTTGCTAAGTAACAAACTTCGCAATTGCTTATTTTTTTTTTCGGGATTAGTAAGGAGATAACGATCTACATTGGTTTTGAAATATTGAGCCGGATAAGGCATTCCACATTCATGTAGAGCGGCTAAAAAAAGAATCTCTGATGAGCATTCACAGATGTACCGGTATTACGTTTTTTGTATTGTTTGAGGGGAGGAATGCAACTGGCTATTTCACTAGAGCACTGTTTATGAAAATAGCGTTAAAATAATGATAGACATGATACATTGTGGTGGTGCTCGAGAGATACAAATGTTTCAGTTAGACAACGGTCGCCTATTATTTGTATATGTCTTTTTTGAATTTTTTGAATTGAGCACCTGCCAAAATATGGCAATTGTACTCGCCAGATCAGAAGGTGTAAAATACTTTTTGCATCGACGAAGAAAACCTAAACACTTAGCATTGTTTTTGGCGACGCACGTCAAATACAAGTATGTGAACACTCCAAATAAGATGGTCAGTGATGTTTAGTCTCCTCGATGCAAGTGCCAACCATAGAAAGTGGCTTTGAGGGAGGGTTATGCTTTAGCGACAGTAAACAACATTGAGTTTTGGAAGCATTAAATTCTACACGGTTTTTGATTCCCATTGGACAATGCTGTCAAGATAAGAATTTAATGAGCTCGTCATAAGCTGCCTTTGGAAGTCGACATCCGAAAGACAAGAATATGAATCTAAAAACAAATTGATATGTTGTCTAACTTGTCGACTTCCATCCGCCACTTATTCGTTTTTGAGACATGATGGAGTTTAAATAGAAAAGACAGTACCAGAAAATCTATATGTTTGCTTAAGGGCATTTTTTGCATTCAGAGAAACATAGTCAAAACGACGCCAGCCATATTAAATTGGGACGGTGTTGTTAAATGCAACTTAAAGCTTCTTTCTACTCACACCATTTAAATATCAGAAAATCAAGTTACCATAGAACAAAGCGGGAAAGTTATGGGTTTTACCAAAAGTCATTTTGGTCGCAAATGTCCGTAGGCTATCATGTGTCTTAACTTATTTCAACATTGAACAACCATCAAAATCAACGCATGGTAAACATTTCGTATCAATTACAGTATTACTTAATAGCCATTTTTCGTGTTCAACTTAAAAAAGATTTGCAGATTTGTATGTGCCTAGCTGCAAATCTTCGTTAATACGAGCAATTGCATCTTAACCATTACAATACGATAGCTCAAATAAATGTGAACGTCGTGATAGTACATATTTATTTCCCCATTTTTAAGAACCGAGGGTAAGTCATTATGAAACAGCGTAGAAAGAAGATGGCCTAAGATTGAACCCTACGGTACACCAGCGTGAGTAAAAAGGAACTTAGAGAACTTTAAATGGCAGAAAATGACTTTCTGTCAGATATTCCTAAATAAGGGATATTTCCGAGCTTTAAAACCCAAAAAAAATGATGTAACTTTTTTAAAAGTGTTCTGTGAGAGACAGTATCGAATAACTAAGAAAAGTCAAAATAAAACCAACTTTGTTATTAAGTTTTTATCTATTTGCACTCTTTTGTATAGCTGTTATGTGATCTAAAAACTACACTGATGAGTAGGTAGTGTCAGCAGCTGATAAGTATCTAACAAGGTAGTAATTTATTCAATTACTAGTTTTTCAAACGCCTTTGAAAGAAACAGCAGAATAGAAATTGGTCGGTATTACTTCGTACTTGAGATTGACTTTTAAGGAATTGGAATGACTTTAAAAGCTTTCCAAAGTTGAGGAAAAATAAACTAGTTAGAATAGTGTTGAAAATATGGGTTATGAAAGCGAAATAAAAGAAAGAATTATTTTAAGTAATTTGGCATGTATGTCGTCGAGATCAATAGCTTCGGATTTAATTCCAGTTTTCATCAACTCTTCTGAAACTAAAACTTGTCAAAATGTAAGCATTCCTATTAAAAACTATATCCGTAACATTAGTTCAATATTTCTTGCCCGGCAAGATTTAATTGGTACAGAGACATCAAATAGGTTTTTGACTGTAAAGGAAAAAAAAATTGAACCTGCTCATTAAGACATTAACATTTGAACGATGATACATATTTATTTTGAAGGTTAGAATTCAAAACATTAGATATTAAGTTCTGCAAGTTAACAGAGTTGAAATCTCTAAACGAAAAAGTTTGTTTGTTTAGATTTGAATTTATGTCGGGATTTTAAAATGCTAAAATCACATAATGCTTTGAAAAACCTGATGCATCGAGCTGTCCATAATAGTTCACATAACAAGGCTGGTTAATACGAAAAAAAAGATCTAGTAAAGTTAAGGATGTTGAACAGGTTAGAACATGGTTCTTCCGGTTTATAGGAAATATTCTTTGAGAGACCAAGATATCGTTACCAGTTTTGACATTAATGTTATTAACATCTAAAACATCTACATTCAAATCTCCAGTTATGATGATGTGATAGACGTTCACAGTTACCTAGATCTTCTAAAATATCTGGAATATAATTTGGATCAGTACATGCGTCATCTAAATAAATAAAAAAAAATTAATGATATCTCACTCACAGTTTGTTTTATTCAAAACTTGGAGAAAGGGAATTATAAATAGAAAATCATTTAGGCAGAAGTTTTGAAGATAGCAAATTGCTTAGTAGTATCATAATACCTTTACACCAGCCTGTTTAAAGTTTTGCGCCCCTGTGTTTCACACTATGATGAACAAGTTCGTTAGCGATGTGGTTTCATATGGAAATTAATTTATTGTAAACAAAATTCACAGATTTTGAACTTTGTTATCATGCGTTTCAATGTGTTCTATGCTGAAATGCAATTTTTCCATTTAATGTTTCTTCGAGTTTTTTTTTTAAAGTGATTGCTTTTGATTTGGTTAGATTTATTTTCAAATACATACTTAAAAGCGGTCAATACGCGAAGAGAACGATATAGACAGCAAACATCTTATCCGTTATAAAGGTGGCGGTAGTTTGTATTCCTTCAGGTAAAAAATCAATGAGGAATCTTAAGAAATAATTTGAATTGAACGAGTTTCGTTTCTGCCTACATTCTTACTTTAATATTTTAATCAGGAATTTTAGCTTACGGTCCCAGCAACTACCTGGATAATAATTTTATTTATTTTGAAAACTATCTAGCAGCTGCTTTTATTTGAGTTAACCTTCTTTTCTTGATTTAAGATCGATTTTTTCTTTTCCAGAATTTTGTATGTAATTGAACTTTTTTTTCCCAGCTATCTGCTAATATCTTGAAAACCTGGCCTGATGAGGGAAAAGATTGAAAAAACTTCATTTGAAGTACAAACAGCATGCTAAAAAAGACTTTCTGTAAAAAACCAATATTTGTCAATCAATGTTACCAAATAAAGTTCATAAATCGAATAAATTTCGTCAAATGTTATATTAATCAGAAGAACGGTATTCTTAAAATTTCGTATTTGGAAAATATATACATGTCTATGTATGATTGGTTTGGTTGTAATATTTTGACTGCTTTCTTATCCAGATTTATATTCCCTTATGTAATTTGATTAAATCTTTGCATTTTAGAAATTAAGAATAAGCTTCGCCAGTCATTTGAACGAATTGACGTTATGAAAAGTAACGGAAATTATAGTGCAGAGAAAATAAACCTGCTAAACGTGTCATACAACCCTAAAAAGGATAACTACAACTGTTCCCTAAAAATGTCATCGGAAGAAACTCGAAAGGTAATTACAGCAATATTATTATATTATCATAAAATTTAAAATTTTAGCAATCATAAACTTTTCAATATAGTCTGTTTCATAAAAATTGCAATAATCTCGAATAGGAAAAATTCTTTTTTTGCTTTCATTATAGGTATACAAAATATATTCTATATTGATTTTCAATAATCAATAGAGCTGCTGATTATTGAAAATCGATACTGACCTGAAAGGATATATAATTATTTAAAAAATGGTCATGTCAATGTTTACCGCAGTAACGTAAACGATATCGTTCGCATAACCTAATAGTTGGACAGGTTTTTTTTTACAAACAAGTTGTGCCCACAGTCTTACCGATAATGGATTCATATCACAGGGTCTTTCTCTGGGCTGGCTGATAGCCTATATAGATTTCGGTTGCCTCTTTGATGATATCGCGATAGTGGGATCACTGATTGTTGGTGATTTTGAAAAATGGAGCGCTGCCCTGGCAATTAAATCTATGCTTAGGTGCCAACGTCGAATTTCGTGCAGGTCATAATATTACTTATTTATGTACTTAAGAGTCGCTGTGAATAGGTTAGAATTTTGCGCTAAGCTGTGTAGCTTTCACAATTTTCCGAATATTTGAATGAAACAACCAGTTATCAATCGTTAATAATGCTTGAAATGTTTCTTTGTGCGTCAAAGATGGAAAAATCATAAAATTTAGTACAATGCTTACGCAAATCAATGGAAAATTCATCAAATATAACTTTTTTATTTTATTTTTATATTTTCTTACTATTATTTATTTCTTTATATTACTATTTCAATACAACACCGCAACAATGACCCTTATTGCGAGTGTCGTTCAACTTTCGACCCGACAAAAGTCGAAAGCAACGACAAATTTTCTTTTTGGTATTGTGTATCTCAATCGACAGATATAATAGTTACTGTGAATAACGAATGTGCTTATTATTATTAATGAATCCTATATTTTGACATTTGGGCATGTTTCAGTGATGGTATATGTGGAAAAAAATTCCTTTACTTAGGGATCAAATAGTTTGATCAATAGATGAATCACAAGAAAACATTTTTAATTAAAACACCAACACACACAATAAGTTTGTTGTGTTCAAGCAGTATAATAAGAGAGTTCTAGAAATGGAGAGCCAAATTTATGCATTCCATAGTTAAATTTCCCTAGGTAACCAACAACAAAGCCACTTTTATCGACACGAGATTTGTTGTATTTCGAGGGAAGTTTTATTATGCTAGATAAAATATTTTCCAATAAAACTCACTATATTAAGAACTTTACGAATCCGTCAAGTTCAAAAGTGACAGCAATCAAATATCAACACGATATGACGATACTCATTCCGCACGTGTCAATATTCTTTGTGGTAGGGAATTTAATTTGTTTGTGATTGATACGTGACTATAATGTGTTTTTTGTGAATTGCGTCGGTGTAGGGAAAAAATAGGTATATTCTTATACACGTATGTAGGTACTTTTATTTTTTTGATATACTAGCACTGCCATATGGTTTTAATTTGAATTTTTGTATTAGGACGAGAAAATTGTGAAATAAATGAAATGTAAGTGATGAAATTGTCTAAAATTAAAATACAAACAATAATAAATGCAATAAATTTCAGTTAAATAAACAAGAAATGATTTCAATTGTTTAAACTTTTGATCATATGTTGAAATTTTAATTTAAAATTGATGTTTGGGCTTAATGATCGTTTTAGTGGATGCAATTAATCAATACAAATTAATTAATTTTTCACCCTACGTTTCGCCAATTACTTGTTGGCTTCTTCATTGCATCCACTAAAACGATCATTAAGCCCAAACATCAATTTTTAATATAAGAAATGATTTCCTCCGAGTTCTTTTTCGATGATACAGATGAAGATGATGAAACAACCAACGACGACCACACAATGATTGCCAGGAATAAGAGACATCTTAGAGATGGTTCCAATCCTCTGCAGCTTGAAGAAAATATGTCCGTTAATGAGTAAAAATAAATTTTCTTTTATTAACACACTACATTGCAGATTTTTGAAATACTTCCGCTTGTCAAAGCCAGCATTTGTTCAATTATTGGCGGACATTGAAAATCATCTCAAACCAACTTAAAGAAATACGGCAATACCAAACATAATAAAACTTGCCACTGCATTAAGATTCTTTGCCCATGGACCATACCATACTTTTGCCCTGGGGTTAAAATAATTATTATAATGGAAATAATAAGTTAATAAAATAAAAAAAATTACATTTTTGCCCAGAAAATTATATTCGTTGGCCAGTCGAACAGTAAAATGCAAACGATAAAGATCGATTGTCTAGACGAAAAATTTCGTTCACAATAGAGATCCACAATACCAAAAAAGATTTTCGACTATCGATAAAAGTCGTTTATCGATAAGGAAACGACACTCGCAATAAGGGCCAATAACAACATTTACAAAACTATGAATAATAAAAGAAATTTTCAAAATGGAGTGCATGCACTTCACTGGAGTGAATCACTTGTAAAGAACGTAACGAAGTAAAATTAACTTTTTTAAAAAGTTAATGCATACATATGTACTATATGTATGTATATATACAATTTAATTTTTTTTTATTTTATCAATATTTTTAAGTGATAAAAAACATATTTAAAAATGCAATCAATCTGACATTATTTATAATTTTTTTTTTATTTTTGTTCGATAGTTTGTTTATTAAATTCAAAAACGCAAATAGATACTTTCTTCCCTGTTTCTTTTTTCTTTAATTTTAATTTTGGAAAATTTGTTAATTTTGCGATTTTTACAATAAAAAAGCCTTGATCACGCAGACAAAGAAGTTAGTTTCAAAAGAATTCCACTGACTGGTTGGTGTTGCATTCTCTTTTTCTCAAGTGTTAAGTGTTATATACTTTTTGGTTGTATTTTGGTAGCTTATACGTAGATACATATGTATGTATGATTATTATCGTCTGTCGAAAGTATATCTCTTCTTTTGCGAAATTGAACTTATAGTTCAGTCATTTTAGGTTTTATCTGCGGAAAAATTCCTAGTGAGCTGAATTTTTGTATACACCTTTATTACGGCATTGTAATGAAGATGTGAAAAATCGACATTGATATCGTGCCGGCTAAAAAAGTTATAAGGTTAAAGTTACGAGTGAATAATTTTTTATTTGAATACAGAAAAATTAACTTTAGTATATAATTTTTTTTTATCATTCATTGTCGATATCTTCAGTTTCTGTGTCATTAACAATTGCATACCGCAATCTTCGATATTAAAAATGGTCTTCAGCTGTGAGCGGTTAACTCGCTGATTCTATTCAGCATTTACACCAGCGATCTAATAGATAGTCTGACTCGGGCAATTGTGTATGCAGTCGACCTAATAGTGTACAGAACAGCTCCCAAAGTCATCAGAATTCTTTTGCACTGTGACTTCAACAAGATTCAGTGATATTGCGATGATATGGAAGTCAGTTTCAGAAATCTGAAACTATTCTGCTAAGGACTCGATCCATCAGTGTGCCACTTGATGATATTTGTTTCGAGGATCTCAAGATATTTCTAATTGCCGCACTTCTAATAGCCTCGTGTAGAGGGAATAGATAGAGGAGAACCTCTATAGCTGCGGTAGGGCAGGTTCCCTGCTCCTGTAATACAGATACACGCGAGCCCTTAGACTTTTTCTAGAGCTTTCCTTGTTCTTGATAATTTGGTTCTCTTGTGCCATGCAACCGCCCCATATATAATGATTGGTCTTACCATCATAGTGTATATCCAGCTAAGGATGTTCGGTTTACATCTGCATGACTTGCCTGCAAGTCTCTTGCAAATGATTAGGGCTTTTGTGGCTTTCCCGACTATAGCTTTTAAGTGTTTGTTCAAAAGGAGTCTACTATCTGGTAGAATTCCTAGATATTTTACCCCTCTCTGCGTTTCAATCACTTCACCAGCTAGATGGATAGGTTTCATATATGGCAGAAGTTATTCCTTGTAAATGGTATGATTGTCGTCTTGGAGGGGTTTATTGATAATCCTACAGATAGACACCATTTCCGTGTAATTGTTAGTCCTCTTTGGATTACCTACAGCTATGATAGCAACATCATCAGCAAACCCAATGGAGAATATACCTTGGGAGGTAAGATTTTCTAACAATTCATCCACTACAAGACTCTTCAACAAGGGTGATAATACACCACCCTGAGGACAGCCTCTTGCTGTGATTACTTTTTTTTACATTTTGTCCTTTTTGTGACAGTATTTTTCCATCTAGTTTTGGTGATGGGTACGCATTTCCTTACAAAAGCTGTGCATACATCTCGTGGGATGTGTTGTCGAAGGCTATGTCTAAGAACGCATCTAATGTATCTTTTTTCTATATTTTGGGAATAAATATTAGCTTTCCTGTTCTCCATATACTTGGTATATACCCAAACGCAATGCTACTACGAAGAATATTAGTGAGATACGGCATAAGGTTTTCTTTTTCCTTCTACAAGAAAGCTGGGAAGATACTATCTACATCTGGTGACTTCTAGAGTTGAAATGTATTATCCTTTTACTTGAACACATGTTCCTACCTATTTACCTGTCCTCTATTTTTGGTATGAGAGGTATTCTATCTACCAAGTTAGCATTTTAGGTTTTATGATAATATTTTGAGGCATTCACGGGCACGAAAGGTCCTGTCTATACTAGTATTACTAGTGCTATATGTCTGTGTATGTAGTAGATTTTACTAACAACACACTTACAAAAATGAATAAAAAGGAATAGAGTTTACGCCTTGATATACGCCGTACGGTATACAATACCGTATGTGAGTGCATTCTAGTCGTTTTCTCTACTTCAAAAACGGTTAATTTTACAGAAAAATGCAAGAGACATTTTTTGTAGACAATTTCACGACAAACAATTTTTATTAGAGATGCCGCGAATAGTGACTCGGCCGAATACCGAATACCGAATATTCGGCCACGCTCGTCGGCCGAATACCGAATATTCGGCAGCCGAACATTCGGCCAACGATATGTTGTTTATCTATCTCCTATGTGACTTTTGACAAGGCAAAAAAGTTCCTGGGTATGTTTTCAATATTTGATCAAAATGAAGCATTATTTAATGGACTATATAATTGACCATATATGCTACATTTTATTTTTTAGGTGCCTTACAATAGTTCGTTCATAATTTAGAGTTCACAAAAATATTAAGTTCATAACATGTAGGGCTAACTTTATAAAGCTCTTTACATAATGGTCCATTTCACTGAAATATTAAAGTCGTCTCTTAATTTGATTGTTGATAAGGCCCGTTGAAAAAACTGCCATTGAAAACGAAATAGAATTACTGTTCTCCAAGATCGGACGGCAGACACAAAACAGTATCCCTATTTGACAACATTATTTGCTAAAATCTACCTTTCATCTCCCGGTACTAGTGTATATAGTGAGAGACTATTTTCAGAAGCTGGAATTGTTTACGAAGTTAGACGTATGTACATACATATATACATAATCATTTGCTACCAACGGATGCTGAAAAGGCAGTTTTTATTCACTACAATTTGCCCTTAGTAGATTTTAAATACCAAAATAAAAAAATTAATAAAAATAAGGCATTTTTTGTAAGATATCAAATTTTTTTTATACTCCATTTAATATTCGGTATTCGGCCGAATGTTGTAAACTATTCGGCCGAATACCGAATATCGAAAAAATAGGCCGAATAGGCCGAATACCGAATAGTGGCCGAATATTCGCGGAATCTCTAATTTTTATAATGACCTTTATTGACCTCTGAGCAATAGATCGCGAGATATTTGCGAAAAACTGATTTTTGTGACCTTTTGACTCTTATAACTTTTTTAGCCGGCACGATATCGATGTCGATTTTTCACTCTTCATTACAATGTCGTAATAAAGGTGTATACAAAAATTCAGCTCACTAGGAATTTTTCCGCAGATTGGGGTTTAAAATGCCTGTGTAAAAAAAGTAACCTGTGTAAGTAAAAGTAACCTACAATACAAAAATAAGAAACATATATACATACATTCGCTAAAGAGTTTGGTGCATATCATATACCCCATATAAAAAATATGTTTGCTCAATGATAGTCCAGTCAAAGCGTCATTTGACCTTGCGCGCAGAGGCATGGTCTATTTTTTGTATGGATCGATAGGTGCTTATGAGAAAAGCTTAAAACCAAATTTGCACCACATGACAACTTTTTTTACCAAAGTTATTGGTAAAAATGTGTTTTGTGTCATTTTTTGGTCATTTGCGAATATCTCAGCTCCACTATCTCCTACAAACAAAAATTAAACATGTATTTATTCCTAATAACATTATCTATTATGTTATGAGAAAAAAACATTTGTTTAAACAAATGAAAAAAAAGTTATAGTAAGTAAAAATAATTGTTTGTTGTTTAAAAATCACTTTTTCGTGATTATTAAGAAACAAGCTCATTTAACGATGAAATTTTAAATTTTTATTATTAAAGTTCTTATAATTCCCTACAATTAAAAAAAAATCAACACTCTACGATGAACGAAAGCCGAGTAATAAATTATTGAACATAGGTAAGTCAGCGCACCCACACATTTTATGATTTTATGTTTTAATTAATATCTCAGCCCCAGTATGTCGCAAAGTGAAAATAAAAAATTGTATTGCTAATAACAATGGCGCAAAATTTTAAACATTTAAAACCCACTCTAAATCAATTTTAGAATGGGAGTCGACTCTAAATATTAAGTATAAAACGAGAACTGACTTTTTGTTAATTTTAAAGGACATAAACTATACTTTAAAGTTAAAGAGCTCGTCTTACTTTAACAGCCACAAATAGCTAGTTTATCTTTTAAAAGTATAAGTTAACGACAACATAACTCATAATCAACAATAAATTGCTTCACACGAAAACTGCTGACAGAGTGTCTGGGCAACGACACCAAACGAAGCCAGCAGAAGCAACATTAAAATTCGTGGAAATCGTAAGCAGAAATGTGGGAATGATTAAACTGCAATGTTAGCAGTTAATTAGTATTTAAGGTGTAGTTTTTAAGATTAATTTGTCATTAAGTATTTCGGAGGCAGAATCGCTGCCAGTTTGTTTTCAAAAGAATAAAATAAATAAAAAAATAAAAAATTATTTTTTTTAAAAAATCTAAAGGAAATAATTTAATTGACGCCCAACGTGGGGCCATTGTGATTGTGTCACGCGAATTTTTTTTTTTAACAAATGCCCTTAAGTAGTGCAAAAAATAAAAATCGCGTTAAATTGTCCCTAAGCGGTACAGACAAAATAAAACAACACAGTGGCTACCCAAAATTGTGACAATATATACAGGTGAATTACCTTACATTAAGTGATCCTAAGTCCCTAAGTGGTACGAGATTGAAGAATAATTTTTTTTTTACTTAAAAGTCCCTAAGTGGTACGAGATTGAAGAATAATTTTTTTTTTATTTAAAAGTCCCCAAGTGGAACGAAAACTAAAGTGAAAGGAAAAAAACATTTAAAAATCGTGACAATTTAAAGAAAAAAAAAAAAACAAGTGAAAAAAAAATAAACTGTTGCAGAAATAGACAGTTTTAAATCAAAGTGGAGATACCATAAGTGTTGGAGAATTGGAAAAAGGGCCCCTAAGTAGCAGAACAGCAAAAAGGACTTAGTTGAACTACACGCCGCTCCACAAACATGCGTATCATCTTTTTATTGTAAGAATTTTAAATATTTACGTATCTTAAGATTATTAATTTTAAAAAATTAAAATATTTTAAACAAATTTGAATTCAATATTAAGAAAAAATTAAGACATCAATGGTTAAGAATATTATGAAAACATTTAATTAATTTATGAGAAACAATTTAGAATTATTTCTTAGGTCATAAAAATTTCATTTTCCTACCGTGCTATTTTAAGAAATATAAAAAAATATATATAATAATAAATATTTGCGAACATAAGTGAAATCAATGAATGCCTTGCAACGTTATTTAAAAAATATTTTAAATACAAACCTAAACGTAAAGAAAAAATTTAAAATCGAAATCAATCTAATAGATAATTAAAACCTTATTTAACACACAAAATATTTAGAAAATAATAATTAGGTGTAAAATCTTAAAAGAAACAAATAACCATGTCGAATCCACAAAATCTTGCTAGACCAGCCATTGTCCCCCAACCAGCCGTTGTTCCTCCAGCGCAACAGTACAATAGCATAAATCGTGTCGAACTACAGAACTTAGTTACCACCATGGTAGCCCAAGCCCTCCAAACGGATGGTAGGCGCATTGTTCATTCAATAATGAACCCCAACTCTGATCAGTTCGCAGGAGTTGATCAAATTATCAACCCAGATCAACAAGGAAATATTTCAGACCTTGATAAAATACCTGATGTTGTCAGAAGCTTGAGAGAGTTTTCTGGACAACCAGGCGAATTCAGTTCCTGGCGCAAAAGCGTCGAAAGAATACTTAGAATCTATGATTCTACAAGAGGCTCTCCAAAATATTTCGGTATCATAAACGTAATCCGAAATAAAATTGTTGGACACGCAGACCATGTTCTCGAGTCCTACAATACACCCCTTAACTGGGAGAATATTTCCAGATGCCTCACGCTTCATTACGCAGATAAGCGTGACCTGGGAACTTTAGAGTACCAATTAACTTCGTTAGTACAGGGTAACTCTACTATACAGGACTTCTACCAAGAAGTCTATACCCATCTTTCGTTGATTCTCAACAAAATTTCCTCTATGGAAATGGGAGCAGAAGCTTTGAACATGTTAATGCATGCTTATAGAGACAAAGCCCTTGACACCTTCATAAGGGGTCTTAAAGGCGATCTACCTAGGCTTCTCGGCATCCGAGAACCTTCCGATTTACCCCAAGCATTACATTTATGCTTAAAATTAGAAAATCAAAATTATCGTGCTCAGTGTGCAATAGCATCAAATAATAATACAAAGAGAATCCATAACTCAATGCCCCCAGAACTTCCTCCCAGAAGAACACATAATAATAATCCCTTACACAATCGACAAATCCCATTCTATCCACAGCTTGCCCACTTTGCACATGTCCCTCGTCCTGTAATGAATTATAACAATCGACCAATCCCATTCAATAATAACGGTCCTAGACAAACACCCTTCCAAAGCAATCCTTTCCAACATCGACCCTCTAATCAAGCTCAAAGAAACAACATTAGACCACCACCAAGGCCACAACCAAGGCAGGACCAAATGGAAACATCAACTATTGGAACAGCTAGAGTGAATTACATTAATAGACCGCAGTACCAACAACAACAGAGAAACTGGCCACCAGCACCGAAAAGAGCGAACCATCAACCACAACAACCTAATTACCCTAACAAATTACAAAGAAATTTCCATTTAAACACCTCATCCTATGAAAACCCTTCAACACAGGAATCAGAATTAGAACAATATTACGCTGCACCGTATGTAGACGATCATCAATATGAACAAAGTTTTAGCAATTACATAGAGCCTCTAACCACCCAAGAACAAGTAGAAGAAAATGTTACTGAAGTAATATCTGAACTTAGTGACATACATTTTTTAGATTAGCAAGCTCTTCGTTGCCATATATCGAAGTCAAAACAGACGGTGGCGAAGTGCTAAAAATTTTAATTGATACAGGATCCAACAAAAATTATATTCAGCCATCACTAATAAAAAACCCTATCCCTAATGACAAAAAATTCTATGCCAACTCCATTGGAGGAAACATAGAGATAACTCACCACACTTTCGTGAACTTATTCGGTTTAAAAGACCTAAAAATTAAATTCTTTTTGATGCCGCACCTAAAATCTTTCCAAGGCATTCTCGGAAATGATAGTTTGAAAGAACTATCAGCTGTAATCTACGCGCGACATGACTATATGACTATTAAAGACAATATAAAAGTACGGATTAAGCAACTCGCTGCACAAGCAGTAAATACTGTATCCTTGAGAACAGAACACATGACAACGGAACAAAAAGACCAAATTAAGAAACTTGCTAGAAAATACTTCAAATTATTCGATGACCCAGACGAAAAACTAACTTATACGACCGTTGTTAAAGGTGAGATTCGAACCTCATCGGATTCACCTGTTTACACAAAATGTTATCCATATCCAATGGCTCTCAAAGACGAAGTAGAGAGTCAAATCCAAAAACTCATTAATGATGGCATAATAAGACCTTCAAGATCACCCTACAATTCACCTGTGTGGATTGTCCCAAAAAAATCTGATGCCTCTGGCGAAAAAAAGTATCGTTTGGTGATCGACTATCGCAAGCTAAATACCATCACTATTGCTGACCGGTATCCCATTCCGGAAATAAATGAAGTGCTCGCACAATTAGGTCAAAACAAATTTTTCTCTGTTATTGACCTCAAGAGTGGTTTCCACCAAATTCCACTTAAAGAAAAGGATATTGAAAAAACGGCCTTCTCGGTGAATAATGGGAAGTATGAATTCACCCGGCTTCCTTTTGGGCTGAAAAACGCCCCTTCCATTTTCCAAAGGGCACTTGATGATATACTGAGAGAGCAAATAGGAAAAATTTGCTTCGTGTACATCGATGACATAATTGAAGCGTTGAAAGGATGAAGGTCTTAAATGAATTTTTTTTAAATTTGGCTTTTTTCTTACAGATGAAAGTTTTATATGGAAACTTAAATTTCTGACTCATCTGTACTCTTCTATCGCCTATAGATTCATATTTAGCCAAAGATGAAGGTGTTATATGCAACCACTTTGTTAGAAAAAGTTATAGTAAATAAACTTTAAATGCTTGTAACTTAAATGTTTAAAAATGTCGCTTAACACCTTCATCCTTTCAGCGCTTCAATTATATTCAGCAAAGACGAGGATACACATTTAAACAATATCGAAACAATTTTCAGAACCTTAGAAGCTGCAAACATGAAGGTTCAGCTCGACAAATGCGATTTCTTTAAAGAAGAAGTCGAATTTCTTGGATTCATAATTTCTTCAAATGGCATCAAAACTAACCCTGAAAAGGTTAGAGCGGTACTTCAATTCCCATACCCTAAAACGCTCAAAGATCTACGATCTTTTCTTGGCCTGTCAGGCTATTACCGCCGTTTTGTTAAGGATTATGCTAAATTAGCGAAACCCTTAACAATCCTCTTAAGAGGGGAAGACGGACGATTGTCCAAAAACCTCTCTAGCAAAAAACTAATTCATTTAAACGAAGAAGCAATAGAAGCCTTCAATAAAATTAAGAATTCTCTAGCATCAAAAGACACTATACTAACCTACCCCGATTACAGAAAAGAATTCGAACTTACAACCGACGCTTCGAATTACGCCATCGGAGCAGTCTTATCACAGGAAGACAAGCCAATAATGTTTATTTCTAGGACATTAAGTAAGGCCGAAGAAAATTATGCCGCAAACGAAAAGGAAATGCTGGCTATAATTTGGGCTCTTAACACCTTCAGGAATTACTTATATGGTTCAGCAAGAGTCAAAATATTAACCGACCACCAACCTCTTACCTATGCTTTAAGTAGCAAAAACAACAATTCGAAAATGAAACGCTGGAAAGCAGCATTAGAAGAATACAACTACGAAATCAAATATAAGCCTGGTAAGGCGAACGTAGTTGCTGATGCACTTTCAAGACCACCTATTCACACTCAAACTAATCCTCTTATAGCATCTCCCTCTCAAACTAATTCCCTAATAGCATCCCCTTCTCACATTAATTCTCTCACAGCATCCCAACATAGTGACGAAAGTTCATCCCATGAACTTATTCCGACAGTAGAATTACCAATCAACATTTTCAAAAATCAACTCATTTTACTTATAGGCGAAAAAGACAATTTCCAACTCCAGTATCCCTTCCCGAATTTCCGTAGACTTACTTTTACTCAACCCATATACACTAAAGAAAATATTATTTCCATATTTAAACGGTACCTGATCCCTTCTATAATAAACGGATTAATGACTAACGAACAAACCATGGGCATTATCCAGAATATATATCTACTTCATTTCAAAAACTACAGAATCCGCTACACGCAAACAAAAGTGACTGATATAAGCGATCAAACTGAACAAGAAGAACACATCCTAAAAACCCATAACAGAGCACACAGAAACGCACGCGAAAATAAAGCTCAACTACTTCAAAATTACTATTTCCCCCAAATGAATTCGAAAATCAATAAAATAGTTAAACAATGCCGTATATGTCGAGAGCACAAATACGATAGACACCCACAAAAACCCGAACTCAATCCAACACCTATTCCTCAATACCCAGGCCATATCTTACATTTAGATATTTATTCAACTGAAGGACATCTTGTTCTCACTGCGTTGGATAAATTTTCCAAATACGCTCAAACCAAAATTATAAAGTCCAGAGCCGTATCAGATATAGTAGAACCTTTGAGACAACTCTTATTCGCTTTCGGAGTTCCAAAACTCGTTGTATTTGACAACGAGAAATCATTTAGTGCAGCCTCTATCTGTTTCTTATTGCAAGATCAATTAGGAATAGAAATCTTCAAAACACCTCCATATTCTAGTACAATTAATGGGCAAGTGGAGCGATTTCACTCCACGCTTTCAGAAATAATGCGTTGCCTTAAAACGGAAAAAATTCACAACAACTTCCTTGAATTATTGGACAGAGCAGTGTATGAATACAATTGCTCAATTCATTCAACAATAGGTCAAAAACCCATTGAGGTATTTTTCGGTAGAAACGTTAGTACTGATCCAGAACAGTTCGAAAAAGCAAGGAAAGAAAATATAATCAAATTACAAGAAAAACAGAATAGCGATCTGAAATATCACAACAAAAAAAGACACCCTATAAAAGATTATAAACCCGGTGACGTTATCTACACTAAAATAAACAAAAGAATAGGTTCCAAGTTAACACCCCGCTTTAAACAAGAGATTGTAAAAGAAAACAAAACAAAAACAGTAATAACACAATCTGGCAAAGTAATTCACAAAGCAAACATAAAAACCTAAAGTCAATTTTCTTATCTCCACAGGTATCTTACTTCTTTAATTCACGCAGATGTCAAAATCCTTGATTATTCTAATGCAGAGATAATCGTGCTTAGAAATGGAATTGCGAGAATCCAAACCGGAAACATCAAATTCATCCATATCATAGAAATACCTCCCTATGAAGACTATATAGCAAAAACTTCATCCCTCCTATACGAACATATCCCACCTAAAAATGTGTTTTTTCCCATCCTGGAACACGAACTTAAACACACTAAGAACCTTATAAATAACATCAAAATAAACAGATCAAAAAGATCCCTAAACTTTATAGGTTCAGCTTGGAAATGGGTCGCGGGCAATCCCGACCACGACGATTATGAAGTAATGGTTAATAAGATAAATAATGTTTTAGATAATAATAATAATCAAGTTTTAATTGAAAGAATAAATAAATTAACGAATGTAACAAATGAAATTCTAAATGAAATAAAAAAAGATAAAACCTTTGAAAATGAATTAATCTTAAGTTTACTTTACAAAACGAAGTTAATAAAAGAAGAAATAATGTACTCAATAAATGCTATAGAATTAGGGAAAGAAAATATCGTAAGCTCTAACATATTGTCAAAATCAGAAATTGATATAATTATGAATAAAATTAATAAAGATAAAGTAAATGTACTATTTAAAAATATCGAAGAGGCATTAGAATTTGCCGAAGTCAAAGTTGCTATGAATGTTTCAACCTTGCTATATATTATTAGTATCCCAAGTACTGAAGATATAACTTATGAAAAATTAATTGTAAAACCATTAATAAAGAACAAAAAATACGTTAATAAAATTTTGCAAGAAAATATTTTAAAAAGAGATAATATTACGTTTGGAATCATAAATAAATGTAAGACAATAAATGAAATATCATTATGTAAGCAATCAAATATCATAGACTTAAGCAACGATAAATGTATAGCTAATCTATTAGAAAGTAAAAATGCAACATGTACCAAAACGAACAGCCACCATATCCCACAAATTGAAGAATTAACCCCAGGAACAATCCTCTTAAATAATTTTGACGGTAACATAAATTTCAACAACAATAGCCAAGCACTTAATGGAACATATCTCATCAGATTCTCTAATGTCACACTTAGTATAAAGAACATCCAATATACTGCAGAAGAAATATCTGAGATACACGCATTACCTCCAATGCTACACCAATTTTCCGATGATACAGAAATAGAAGAAATATTATCACTCCAGCTCATGAAAGAACTTCATATTAATAATACGAGACACATCAACAAGATTCAAGTTGAAAAAGAAGTCCATCAATGGGTCAACTATTTTATCTTTATATTCATATTTTCCACCATACTGATTATGAAGATAACAAATCTGAAAAACAAAAAGAAACCTGAAACGAAGATAACATTTATTCCTCCAGAGTCAAAATTGGCCTATCCCAAAATCACGGAACATCGCAGCATCTATAATCTTCCATACTTTTGAAGAAATACGAGGACGTCTTTATCTAAGAGGGGAAGAGTTAACGACAACATAACTCATAATCAACAATAAATTGCTTCACACGAAAACTGCTGACAGAGTGTCTGGGCAACGAAACCAAACGAAGCCAGCAGAAGCAACATTAAAATTCGTGGAAATCGTAAGCAGAAATGTGGGAATGATTAAACTGCAATGTTAGCAGTTAATTAGTATTTAAGGTGTAGTTTTTAAGATTAATTTGTCATTAAGTATTTCGGAGGCAGAATCGCTGCCAGTTTGTTTTCAAAAGAATAAAATAAATAAAAGGAAAAAATATAAATAAAAAAATAAAAAATTATTTTTTTTAAAAAAATCTAAAGGAAATAATTTAATTTATACTTTATCCATATTGACAATGTACATTTCATACCAAAGCAAATGGAAGGAAAAATGTTTACTGATGTTTTATTAGATTTTTTAAAGATGTTCTTTGTAAATAGACTGAATCACTGAATATTATAAATTCAAAACAATCGTACGAAAGTGCTCTACAATTAAAAAATCTGTAGATACAAATGTACATATCTTATGTATGCACGCGCGCCGCCGAGACGAGTATATAGCTAAATGAATCTGCACCTTACAACACCAAATTGAGTTTTTTATGCTGTGAATTTGCGATTTATACTTTATTTTCATCTAAAATAATGTAAATAACTTATAAACAATCAAAATCTGTACCGATGTAGTATATTAAATGAACTTTTTTCGGCGAAAAATTATTTGGTTTGAAGTTGTCTGTTCTTTTTACTTTTTTTTTGTGTTTTTGTAGTTGTGTGAGTTATGCATCTGTCAAATTAAGGGTTGTTCAACGCAAATTTGCTTAGGTTCTGTTGTAAAACCCACATTAGTTAGAAGAGTTGTCTAACGTGATTAAAATTATGAAAAACTTAGACAAAGTCTCTAAGCTAAACGACTGCGTTAAGTAGAGCCGGTTTAATTGCTTAAACGAGAACTCTTTAAAATTTTGCGCCAATATTTTCTATCAACTTGCATTTAATTTAATATGTTTGAGCAAAAACATAAAAAGTTACCGTTGGTTTCAACGTTTTTTTTTTCTTGTTTTTAATACCTTTTTTCATAGTTATTGAGAAAAAAACTGTATTTCACGGTTAATATTTTTCAGTTTTGGATTTTTGTTTTATAGTCCTGCTAATTTTCTTCAAATTATTATATATTTATTTTCACTTTGCGACATACTGGGGCTGAGATATTAATTAAAACATAAAATCATAAAATGCGTGGGTGCGCTGGCTTACCTATGTTCAATAATTTATTACTCGGCTTTCGTTCATCGTAGTGTTGATTTTTTTTTTACATTGTAGGGAATTACAAGAACTTTAATAATAAAAAATAAAAATTTCATCGTTAAATGAGCTTTTTTCTTAATAATCACGAAGAAGTTATTTTTAAACAACAAAAAATTATTTTAACTTACTATAACTTTTTTTTCATTTGTTTAAACAAATGTTTTTTTTATAACATAATAGATAATGTTATTAGGAATAAATACATGTTTAATTTTTGTTTGTAGGAGATAGTGGAGCTGTGGTATTCGCAAATGACCAAAACATGTCACAAAACACATTTTTACCAATAACTTTGGTAAAAAAAAGTTGTCATGTGGTGCAAATTTGGTTTTAAGCTTTTCTCATAAGCACCTATCGATCCATAAAAAAAAATAGACCATGCCTCTGCGCGCGGTCAGGCCCTTTTTCATGACGCTTTGACTGGACTATGAGCCCGATTTAGGACGATTTATAAATACGAAAAGGTACGAAGAAAGAAAATATTTATACAGTGTATAAGTGCATATTATATTAATTAATTAAATTATTAAACATTTTTAGAAGCAATCCATTCAGCTTTTAAGAATGTTTTAATAATTTTGCTAATTAATATATAATTAACCTATACCTACCTATGCGCGACAAACTCTTTAGCGGATGTATATTATGTTTTTATTTTTGAGATATTTATAAATGGTGTCAGAAGTCACCAGAAGGATTTTAAATTAATATTCAAATTCTTGACACATGAAACTTTTTGGACCTTATTCGGAATTCCCCCCACCAAAATGAACAATTTTTTTAACGAATCGATAAAAAAGTGTTTGCTGTTAATAAAAAACATCAAATTATGGAGGAGAAACACTTTTTTATTGTAAAAACGTGAAGTATAAGCGGACCACCCACAGTACTATAACTAAAACTACTTCTTTTGTATGGGATATTTACTTTTTTTGCTTGCTTACGCATTACGGCGTAAAAATAGTGAGATATGCATGGGGGGCATGCTGCCCCCCTGCAACCTCTCTGCTTGGGCATACTATAGGATTTGGGGTAGGTGCGAGGTTGGGTGTATGCAAGGTTTCTTTTGCATTAACAGAATCTGGATTTAAAGAAACTTTGAATTTACCCTATGGCCTATATTCATTTTTTTATACTTCTTTTTTTTTACCATAAAAAAGTGTTTCTCCTTCATAATTTGATGCTTTTTATCAACAGCACACTTTTTTTTATCGATTCATTAAAAAAAAGTGCATTACAAAATGTAAAAAGAATATACTTCCAACAGATGAGCGAAAAAAATATATATTTACGAGTACAAACATACATGTTGACGTATAGGTTACACAAATAATCCAGCTAAAGCGTCATTTGACATTGCGCGCAGATGCATAGTCTGTTATTTCATGGATAGATAGGGATAAAACCAAATTTGCCTCACAACTTTTTTTTTACCAAAGTTATTAGTAAAAATGGGTTTGTGTCATTTTTTGGTCTTTGCGAATATATGTGCTCCAGTATCTCGTACAGAAAAAAATAAAACATGCATTTATTCATAATAACATTAAACGAAATTTTTTTTTTAAACAAATGAAAAAAAGTTATAGTAAGTTAAAATCAATGTTTGTTGTTTGTTGATCATCTAACGATGAAATTTTTTATTTCAAAGCCCCTTGTCCCTTCATTTTGGAAAATCAACTCCCTACGACTAACGAAAGCTGAGTAATAAATAAATGAACATAGAAGCGATTCCATATTTACACTCATTTGAAGTATATTTAATTAAAATAAGGAAATAATTAAATGAAATTATTACTTTAAGGAATACATTTTCACCTATTCTTATTTAATTCGTTTATAAAAATTAAATGAAATGAATAAATCTGCAGGAGAAATGTTTCAAAGTGCGATCGCTGGTGCAACAGAGTTAACCTTACCTTTCTAGATCACAGTACGAAAATTTCAAATTCTGTAAATTGTGAAACATTTATTAGGGTGATTCTACAAACAATGGAATAAAATGATACAAATTTCGGTACGACATTTTTGGAAGCCAAAAGTCGTAAGAATTGTTCTAGTTGATCCTTAGAACGTCTCTTTGCGTTGTTGAAAGCGGCCAGTAAAAAAAATTAAAAATGACGATTTTAAGGACATTTTTTGAAAAAAGGATGTTCAGGGGACTGAGTTTTTTTTTAAGGGGACTGAATAAATCTTTAGTTTTTTTGTATTTTCTCTTGGGTGCACACTGAAATATAGAAATTAAATTTAATTAGCCTTCATAAACATACAAATTCATAGTTAATACATAATAACTTAGCATTTTATTAAACAAAAATAATATATTATAGTAATTTTTTTTTTCTACTTAGAATCAATTTAAAATAAATTATATTCTTTTTAAAAATTTTAAAAATATTTCGTAATGAAGTTCGAAGTTCAACATAACTTAAAAATTCTCAGGTTTCTGAATAAAATATCATTTATTTATTTATTAGCCAGGGGACTGAGACCAGGGGACTGAGGTTTTTCATGGTTTTTGCGCAAAAACGATATTAAGGTTTTACTTAAAAAATCAAAAAAATATATATAATATTACGGTTTTATCAAACCTATACTATACTGCTAAAAAAGATGCCTACTTACATACAAATTTGTTTCGTAAAAACTCACCAGAGGACTGATAAACTAAAAGGACAATCCACGACTTCAAGCACAAATGTCTTTTTCACAATACTAACAAAAGAAACAGAATCGACTTGCACCACGATTTTATTGTAAGGAGACTTGGTTCTTCAAATTGTCAGTGCTGGAAATCTGATCGACATCCTAGTTATTGATATTTTCGACTGTTTCAATATGCCAGGGGACTGATACAAAAAGCGGGGGACAAAGTTTAATTAAGTTTTTTTGTAATAAAATCAATTACTAAAAAATATTTATCTATTTCGTAGCAAAGATCTATTATTTGGCGTAACTTCGGTGGGATTCATTTTAGTATGAGACCTGAAATAATAGAACGGTAATAATTTTTCTTTGCGAAAACGCACTGGGGACACGTCAGGGGACTGAGAATCGGACACTTTGAAGAATTTTTTGAGCAATATAAAATAAGGTCACCCTAATAATATTGTTAGGCCAGATAGATATCAGTCAGATTTAATTTTGTAAAAAAAAATCAGATTAAATAATTGAACGGGTTTCAAAATATTTCTGGGGCCGCCGAAAATTCCATCGTTTGTAGAATCACCCATTAAGCTATTCGTACATATGTATATTGAACGACGTTGATTAAATCAACTAAGGAAATAAAAATAAAGATAGAAAACAAAAATAAATAACGAAATATTCACTTTTGAATCAATCACGGGTGCAAAATGAAATTATCGCGGTGCAACGCGTCTAATTTTAATGTATATAAATATCAGTAAAACTATATAAGAAACTGGAAAAGAGATCAAAGAACGTTTAATACCCTTCTTTAATAATTATTAATGTTTTTTTTTCAAATATGTCAATATTTTTCGAAAATATTGTGTATATATTATTGCCATCAATCTTTTTTTTCTGGCGCTTCCAATTTTACTATGATGTCTTAAAATTCCATATTTTAAGCAGTCAAGTTTCCCTGTCGTTTTCAAATTATTGTTATTAGTATTTCTTGCTAAAAAAAAAATCAAACTTCTCTTCTCTTTGAAAGATTTACATCGAATGAATCTCTGTGACTTTATTTCCAGTATTTTCGCTACCTAACCGGCAGTCTCCCTCTTTCTTTATGTATATATTCTCTCATTTTTGTACATTATTATATATTATTTCTTTGGGAAGTGTTGCTACAATTCGGCCTTCCTGACAATTAATCGTCCCGATTATGCCAGTTTCTGAGTTTGACCAAGGCTTGATATTCGCCACTTCCCATATTCCCTCGTAAGCAATTCGACTAAGCTGGAAACCTTCCACATCTTTCAGTAAATACCTATCATTTGCCAAAACTTTTGCTACCTTATACGTTCCTTTAAATTTGGGGGCTATTTTTTTGCATGCTTCAGGTGTACTAATATAATTTTTCACCATTACATAATCTTCTTTATATTTCTTAATGAGAGTACATTCGATTTTTTTTATTATATTCCTGTCCTTTGACTATCTTCTGCTCTACTTTCTCTCTCTTTTGCTTCAGATCTCGATCACTTATCATTTCTTTATCCTTTAAATTCTCTTCTAAAGTTTCTTTCAAAAAATCTATAACTATTCCCTTTTGTGCGACTCCGAATAATAACTCACTCTCGGAGTAGTACCTATACTTCTATGAACTGTTATATTCATTATGTAAATTCTACTTTTGGCAAAACCCCGTCTAGTGTGAACATAGTACCAGCACTGGTCATTTTGGTAATCATTGGTGCTAAGCTCCTATTGACCCGTTCCACCTGTCCATTAGCTTGGGGTGATCCTGTTACAATCTACTATATGAATTAAAATAACTTTTAAGACAACTAATCACTTCAGAAGTTCCTGTCGTACGCACCGCATACAGCCTTACATGTTTGGTAAATGCATCTATTACTAGGAACAAATTTTTTACTTTCCTTTTTTAAATGTTATAGGTCCAAAATGATCGATATGTATTGTTTCAAACGGCAAATTTCACTTTGGGATATTATGGAGAAAACCTTCATGTTTCCCATGTCTTCGGATCGCATCAATTACTTTATCGCATCGCAACCAATGTGACCCATGTCATCATGATATAATCGCATGACATTTACTTCCATTTTCTTCGGCACATAAAACAAAATCGTATCATTTAGTTTTCTATAAACTAGGCCATTTCTAATTTCATAAAGACTACTCTCCTCACTTTCTAATTTGTTTCTTATTTTATTAATCTCTTCATCTTTGTGCTGACTTATCGATTGATTCTTTTCGAATGTGTTCTCTTCGAGAATCAGAATACTTGACATCCGGCTGAGAGCATCCACATGCATCATCTTAGTTCCACTACGATGCGATGTTCCAAAATATAATCATAATTTTGCAATTCTAATGCCTGGCTATCCTTGGATTTATTTCTCGTTTGTTTAAAGTTAAAGTCAATGAATTGCAATCTGTAACGATTTTGAATTTAAAACTATGCAAATAAATTCTAAATCTTTGCAATGCATATAATGATCGCCAATGTATGTGGTATTTCGATTCGTAGTCAGTCGTTCGCTTTAAGAAATAAAAAACAGCGTGGAACTTTCCATCTTTTTTCTTTTGAAACAATATGGCTCTTAAACCAAGTGAACTTGCATCACAATGAAGCTCAGTCTCATCCCTGGGATCATATATCGCTAATATAGGAGCCTCGACTAGTTTGTTTTTTAATGTTTCAAAACATTTTAATTCTTTTTCGTCGAATTGAAAATCTACGTTTTGTCTTATCAGATTATATAATGGTTGTGCTATGAGTGAGAAGTTTTCAATAAATCTCCTAAAGTATGAGCACAAACCCAAAAAACTGTGTACTGATTTTGAGTCCCGTGAAATAGGGCAAATTGAATATCGATTCAATATTCTTAGGATCTAGTTTAATACCTTCCTTTGTAACCGTATACCCTAAATATCGTATTTCAGATTCTAAAAACCGACACTTGTCTAATCTCAACTCCAATTTGTTTTTTACCAGCCTATTTAGAACTTCTCTTAATATCTCCATAGGTTCTCGCACCGTCTCAGTCGCTATCATTATGTCGTCGATATATGTAAATATTTATCTTACCCGTTTTTATCAAGTCATTAACAAATCGTTGGAACTCTGAGGGCGTATTTCTTAGCCCGAAAGGCATTTCCATGTATTCGTACTGGCCCAAGGGAGTAACGAAAGAAGTATATTTGATTGAATTATTACTCATTCGTATGTGATGAAATGCACTTTTTAAGTCAAGTAATGAAAATATTTTTACTTCTAACTTGCTAACCTATCCAACAAATCATCAATCAGTAGCAGAGGATAGTTACCTTTTAACGTAACTTTATTTAAAACGCGATAATCTACACAAAGCCTGAAGTCACCAGTCTTTTTCCTGACCAAAACTATAGGAGATGCGTATTCTACTTACTGAGTCTAATCACTCCTTTTTCTAACATTTCATCTAAAATAATTTGAACCTTACCTTTTTCATGGTATGATAATCGTCGTGGAGAGCAATTGAAAGGCTTATCATCACTTAAGATCAATCTCATTTAACACTCATTTTCTGGTTTAACAGGACGTTCACAATATAAATAATTTGTATAAAACATTTTATTAATTTTTTTTATCTTCAGAATTAATATACATACTTATGACGACTTGACATTCAAATTAGAAATAATTTGTACAACTCCGTTAGATTTTTATGCTTGGGGATTCATGAAGAACTATGTGTAGTAGTTTTTGTTATTTTTGATTTTCTCAAAAACTACAAAACATTTTGACATCCGGTTTTTTGTGTTTGATCAAAAATTAATAAGAGCATTGAATTTTGAATAAAAAAATAATACTTAATTACGTAAAATTTTGAAAAAAAAAATTGTTTAAAAAAAATTTTTCATTTTTTTTTTTTTCAAAATTTTGATTTTGAAAATTAATTTTTCAAAAACTATTCACTCGAACAACTTTATTTAAAAATAAAATTAAAGAATGTATTTCTGGCTTTTCAAAATGCTATAGCATTACTCTGTAGGTATCACAGTTATTTTTTAATAATTTTTTTTCTGTTTTAAGTGAATTTTTTCTTAAATTGCCCCTCCCGCCTAAACGGGGGAAAATAGACCCCCCTCCCATACGATTTTTTTCTTGTCTAAGTCCAACCTACACGCCCTAGCTTTTTGTCACACCTTATGCAAATCACCCTGTATATACTCGTTCCAAATTTGTTATTTGAATGAGCCAAATATCCAACATCGGACCACCATCGTACTCTGGGAGTAAGTCCTTAATGGTACTAAAAGGTATTTTAGTATTGTGGTCGTCAGTTCCGGACTCTGTCATTTGCCTTTCACTCATTTGATTGTTATTGTCACTCCTTTGATTTCTGTCATCAGGTGAAACATTCATTCGGCTCATCTGTTGTAGCATTATGTTCTCCCTTTTGATTAACTCTTTTTCTTTTTTTAGCACTTGCACTTCTAGTTCTCGTCAGTTCGTCGCATTATTTCTGACTTCGCCACCATCATCAGCTTGAGCATTGTTGTTGCTCTCGTAATCATTTTCGTCTTCGCCGCCATCGTTGTCTTTTTCTGTATTTTCTTCCGTTGGGGGGAAACTTCCACGTTCGTCTTCTAGAACTGCCATCAGCCGCGACAACAATTCTCTCTTGCTGCCGTTGGATTTCTTTCCAAGTTTTTGCAGCCAGACTTTCAGCAGCTGTGTATAGTTTGAACCAATTCAGTTGGCCATTCTACTGCGCAGGTCTCTTTAAATTTATCTGCTCTACTCTTTAATTCTTAAAGAGACAGAAAAATCACTGAAAAAAAAAAAAATGTATATGCCGGCGTTGTTGTCAATGACGCTGCTGCGATCATACTGAAGCACTAATGGCCAAACCACAATCTCGCGTTTGGTCGGTCGGGCTTTGACATTTTGAATAAAAACAATAGACTCTTATGAGGCAATCTGAAATGTTACCTCTGGCGTTGCGACCGCTTTATATCGTAATATCGTAAACGTCAGACCAACGCCAGGCCAAAGCAAAAGTAGATCTATTTTCTATTCGGTCGGGCGTTTGACAGTTCATTGTCGGCCGTATTTTGTATTTGTTTTGAAAGTTGAAAATTGAAGTGAAATAAGAAGTAAGTAAATGAAGTTCTTTTTTTATAAATATGTAATTAAATCAAAAAAAGTGTGGTTCTGTTTTTATTTAAATAATTATATTGTTTCAGAAATCTTTAACCTGGCTGTATGAATTCTATTAACTTTGAACCACCAAACTATCAACAATCGGCGGCGCCGGCGTGGATAGCGGCACGGTGCACCATCATGAAAGCATTGGAAGCACATCTTGGGATTTTTTTGAACAGTTTGTATAATTTATTGCAGCAGATAGAAATTAAGACAAAAAACCATAACAATGTCCAGCAAAGCTGACCAAGTTCTTTGTTTTCAATTAAAAACTAACCTAACTACCTACTTATCTTGGTCAGCGCACCAAGGAAGGTATATATTTCTTTTGTTTTTCAAACATATTATATTTATATAATAATTTTTTTTCACTACCTATGTACGATGCATATAAACATAAATGCAGTCTTCATTCTGTCTGCAATAAAGATGTGCTTCCAAGAGCAAAAAGTTTTTCTTTGTTGACAAAGCCCTGTTTTTTAGTGCATTTTTAGCTTTGCTTAAGAAAAAGTAGCATGTTAAATACAACAACAATTTGGTATAGCTCCGTATTATTGTTGTATTTAACATGCTACTTTTTCTTAAGCGAAGATAAAAATGCACTAAAAAACAGGACTAATGTTGTTAAAATACGCAATATTATATACCTTGTAAATTAATAAAAAGTAACAAAATTCATTGGAATATAACAATTAAGTAGGTACTTATCAAAGATGTAATGGAAATGTCAGTCAACGCTCGAGGTTTGAAGCTAAATTTCGTTTTACAAATGCTACGGTCGCGCTTTTTGACACACAAAATCGTATATACGATCAAACGCCTATTTAACGCCGGACCGACGAACGCGAGATTGTGATTTGGCCATTATAGCTTCGCTCACAGTAAAATAGAAATGAATTTCCAGCGATGGACTTTCTTTGAATCAGATATGATCATGGTTTATTTTTCTTTCATAGCTTGATGCCTAAAAAACTATTTCATCTCTGGTGGCCGTGGCGCGATGGTTGTGTGCTCGCCTGTCAACCTCATGATCACAGGTTCGATCCCTGCCGTCGTCTATGTCGTTTTAATTCCATTAAAAACCTTCTAAATTTGTCATCAATGGGTTGCTGGTTTACTCATTACATGTTGTTCAGGCATAACACTAACAACATGTAATTGAGTTAAACTAGTATACCCAACAAAGGATGAACACGAATAAAATAATGTGAATTATAAGCGACATAGAAATAAGACACGGCATTCTCCGCTTTAGTTCAGCCACCATCCCTGGAGATAAAATATCTGAGACAACCACCTTAAGTCTCAGAAAATCGTGCCACACATCTTTCCTTTCCTTCTTTCTCTTAATTAACATCACGCCCGCGCTGTGTTGAAACATTTAAATCCCTTGAGCGCGGGTAGAAAAAAAAAAAAAAATGTAAGGTGTAAACTTTACTTTGAAAAAATAAAATTAATAATTTTTGTTTTTATTATTTGGACAAATTTCAGTGTACCTATAATAAATAAAATGCACGACTGGGTCGCACGAACTTGCTCCTACATATGTAAAAGACTAAGAATTTCAAAAATGAATGTTATTAGAGAAACTGTTCATTAAATGACTAAAAAAAACTTCTTTAGTAGTTAAAGGTAAGAATAGGATGCCATGTGATTCAAGCAAATATAGATTTATGCAAGAACAAAAATTGTAAGTCTTTATAGTGGTTTCTTAAAAAATAAGGTTTCGTAAAAGAAAATTTTGAAACATTCCTAAGAAAAAACGTTGGTACGCCAATTTGAAGTATTTATTATTGTATGAATAAAAATTAAATTTACAAAAAAAAGTATTGAGCCGTTTTGAGATATTGAATTTTCAAAAAACAAAAAATTGATTTTTTTTTTCAAAATTCAAAAAAATATTTTTCTTAAAATTTTGAATTGCAATGTTTTTTAAACTTTTTAGAAGCTTCTCTCTACGAAATTTCATTAAAATCCGTTCTGCTGATAATGAGAAATTCAAAATTTTAAAAAATCGTTCTATGGTAGGTACAGTCAGTAATATCTTGTTTTCAAAATTTTTTTTATTAAATTATAGATATTAAAAAATAATAGAAAGACAAAAAATGTAAGCATAATTCTCGGAACCGTTTTCAAGAAAAATATGATTTTCGAAAACCATTTTTTAACATTTGTATGAGGGGTACCGTTATTTTTAAGTAAAATAACTTTATTTTTCTCATATCTTGTAGATTATTTTTCCAAACTTTTATTTATCAAGTTTTGAAAAAATCGAGCATGGGGTTTTCGAAATATTGTGTTTTCAAAAAAAAAATTTGAAAGTTTTTTTTAAAAATCCAAAAAAAAAAATTGTTAGAAATATAATACACAATAATATTCAAACTGCTGGGAAGCTTTAGCATAAAAAAAAATGATCAAAATCGGTGGTACCGTTTTTGAGAAAATCAAAAACAAAAAAAATGGTCCCAAAACTACTCATTGTTTGGAAAAAATTTTTTCAACAATTACCTAGGTTTAACTAAATTAAATTTTTTGAATTTTTTTTTTAAATCGTTGGGTCAGTTTTTGAGAAAAAAAAATATTTTTAAAATTTCGAAAAAAATCGTATGGCAGGTACCGTTATTTTTGGTCTTAAAAAATCAAATCAAAAAACATCCGGGGGTAAAAATTTAAAATCCATATCTACCAAGAAAATCGGCCGAGCCGTTTAGCTGTAATCGAAAAGACAGACACAGACAGAATTGCCAGACCCACTTTTTTCGTCTTCGCTATCATCGTAATGTCAACTTTGATCAAAATCTCAAGTTCGATTTTTTTTTACGAATGCATAACTTGTCTTATAGTAAAGTCGCAAGTAAAAATTAAGTCTATTGCAAAATGCAATTGGGTTAGACAAAAAAAACTACCTGCGAGCCGCGACATAAGATTAATGACAAAAAGTTTAGGGATTGTTGTTTATTTCTATGTTTTATGATTTGTGGCTTAGTAACAGAAAGGTTCCGGGGGCGTTCTGTTTAGTTTATATTTATTTTATGGCGTTAGTGTATATTTGATATATTTTTTTTTTGACCTGTGGGGTTGGGATTAATTGTAGATTAGTGTTAATTAGTTAGATTAGTGTTTACGAGTTTGAACAATTTTTACCTACGAGTTTTAAAGAATGAATTTTTGCATCAGCGGGAATTAACGTATTTAAATGATATTTTAAACTGAATTGCAATTCAGTTTAAAAAAAACAACCAGGAGTTATACATTGAAATACATTTAAAAGTAATTTAAATGGATCCATTTAGAAAAGAAAAACCTTTTGGAAGCCAGGCGCGTAAGATAGTTGTTAAGATATATAATGACAAACTGGAAGAATCAAAGAATTCGTTTCTTCAAATCCTGTGAGTTACGCACCAACGCAAATAGTGGAAACTACTGCAATTTCTGAACGTTCAATCAGAAGGATTATTAAGGAATACGAAGAGACAGGAGTTGTGCAGTCACCAAATAAAAAAGTGCAGCATACGAGGTGGAAAACTGGACTAGACGAATTTGACATCGCAGCTATTCGGCGTGTAATGCACAACTTCCACCAGGAGGAAAAAATGATGATATCCTTAAAAATGTTGAAACAACGAGTACAGGAAGATCTGGAGTGTAACATAAGTATTACGTCTCTCAACAGGATTCTAAGAAGAAACGGATTTAGCTACAAAAAAACTCAAAACAACCGGAAACTTCTCTGTAAAAGAAATAATATTAAACTCATGCGAGTGAAGTATCTGAGAAAAACCCGGGAATACAGAACAAAAGGATATGATATCATTTATTTGGACGAAAGCTATATTCATAGCTCACATACAAGGCCACGGGCTTGGACTGATGACAGTAGCAGTGGGTTGAAGACGCCAATTTCAAAGGGAGAGATGCTGATAATGGCGCATGCAAGGCAAGAGTAGGTTCACGAAACACAACATTCAATTTATTGGATGTTCAAAAATTAGCAGAGGAAGAATTTTCAAAAATAACGGCTGAAGACTGGCGAAAAGTGTGTGAAAAAGTCATAAGAACTGAGGAAGAATACTTTTCTCACGACCTGACGTGGGACACAATTTCGGATTCAATTATAATTAATCCAGGGGACGATTCTTCAACCCACTATGAAAGCGACATTAGTTCTTAAAACTAAGTATATGCAAATGAACATTTATTATTTAAATTATATTATTGTTATTTATATTATTTTTATTTTATTATTATGTTTTATATTTATTTCTGAAGCACAAATTTATAATAATTATTTTAAGGTAAAATAAATTCTTAAAAACTCGTAGGTAAAAATTATTCAAACTCGTAAACACTAATCTAACTAATTAACACTAATCTACAATTAATCCCAAAACCCCACCGGTGGTCAAAAAATAATAAATACATAGATATATCTAATAAACACTTACACCATAAAATAAATATAAACAACGCCCGGAACCTTTCTGTTGCTAAGCCACAAATCATAAAACATAGAAATAAACAATAATCCCTAAACTATTTGTCAAAACAAAGTTGAGTTAGGCACTGTAAGATTTAAGGAAAAATCTTTACTCATTAAATATCTTGCGCACCATTTTTGTTCTCTTAAATCCTTTCTCTACGCAACCGACCGTTGGTAAACTGAATTGCTTCAAGCTCTATTCCATGTTGCTTGTGTTCGTTATAAGGGAACATAGGGAGAGGAACTAAAAAAAAAAAAAAAAAAAAAACTCACGCAATGGAACGCTCGTTTGAATTTTTATTTCAACGGACATTTTTTTTTTGCGAGGGACACTCGTTTGTTAATTTATTAAATGTAGGTATACACTCATTTTTTTTTGGTTCGATTTTACACTTAACAGAGACTAGACGTGTAGTAATAAACTAGAAGGAAATAATTTGGATACCTAACCAAAAATTAAAACGTGGCACAGTTTAATTTAAAATTTTCCAATTTTTAACAAGTCTTTCTGAATAAATATCAGTCGCCAACATTAAAAGCGAACCTTATTAACAGCCTAAAATAAAATTTAACGCCGGATGGTGCAGTGATCACATCGAAAAAATAGGATCACTTTCCTAACTCGAAGTGCCCAAAACGGCTCACTAGCGAGAAGGAAAGAAGCAGAATCTCTAAATGAGGTACAGATTCGATAAAGGGAAAAACCAGGGAAAAGGAAGCTTGATGCAGCCCACCAACTCCTTGCATTAAGCAGCAGCGCAAACACAAGCTTATCCCCGAACGCTCCTGAAAAAGAAATGGATGCTGAAGAAGTCGACGATGCCGACACGTGGCTCACTCTTAGCAGGAAGCGTACCTGTGCAAGCAAAAGCCGCAGCTGCAGTCCTGCGAGCAATAGTCAGCAGAATAACAGCCAATTTTCAATCCTGGGTCTGGGACTGAAGGTTCTCCCTTCACAGGCCAACAATTGGGGCTCACAAATCGACCACCGAATGCAGCAAGACAAAGATGCTACCCAAGTTAACACCGAAACCAATGTTAGGAGAAAAGAAGCCAGCGTTGGATCTGAAAAAACACCACGTGACGACAGCACCAACGGAACGGAGCCCTTGCGCTCGAGGGGTAAGTACTGCCCTCCTATCTTTTTAAAAAACGTGAATATTAATAAACTTATTAAAGACTTCCGCGAAAATTCGGTTCCTTTTAATTATAAAGTGATTAATCGTGGTAATTTAAGTAGACTTTTTGTTGACAATAGCCAAGTCCACCGTGATCTTCTGGAACTTCTGAGGAAGTCCAACAATATTGAGGCGCACTCCTTCTTTTTAATACGAGAGTTCATTGGGAGAAGCCCAGAGGCAATAAAGGCGCACTGCGATGCCGTCGGTGCCAGAAGTTCGGTCACTTACCGAAAAATTGTGCCAGCACTTACAAGTGTGTAAAGTGCACAGCCCCACATGAGCCGGGCAACTGCTCTGTCACTAAGCAAGAGGGAAGCTTGGCCACTTGTGTCAATTGTGGTGAGAACCACCCAGCCAACTTCAAGGGATGTGTGTCCTACAAGCGATTCGAGGCCAGCAGAAAGCTAAAACTGCGAGAAGCCAAAGAATAACAAATCGAAGGAAAAGCCTTCTCCAAAGCTATCTCGGCTGGTAACTTTATAATTCCTGGGGTTTTATACGCCAATCAGCTTGCAGGATCGCGCACTCCTCGGGGTCCTGGCCCTTCTGGCAGTCTTCCCTCCGCGAAAGCATCCGGCGGTGCAACCGGCACAAGTAAATCTTCATAAATTTCATAAACCTTTCTAAAGATCTTTTTGGAATCGAGATGAATCAGATAATCTCAAAAATAGAAAAATTCATGTCAAATCTAGGAAACTTCCAATCACTCGTTAGTAAGTGATTAGCTTATCTTGAGCTGGTCAACCAGCTCCTCGTCAGTCCGCAATAATGATTATTAAATTTGTAAATTTCAACATTCTGTCCTTAATTAATCAGGCTAGGAGAATAGAACTTACAAAAATTCTCCAAGGCAGCAAATGCACAGTGGCTTTCATTTAAGAAACCCACCTAAGCAGCAGACACAAAGTGGTTATTGACGACTACAACGTCCTTAGAAACGACAAACTCCAGGGAGTGGCACTGTGTGTCAAGAAAAACGTTCTTTACGAAATACTGAGTTTTCATTCTTCACTCATTCCCACCATCTTTATTGCCATCAAACTGAATTGTGATAATACAACTAAGCACTTCCTTCTCGGCTCGGTCTACTTCCCTACAAGTAGCACACCGACATTACTAACTGCCGAGCTTAACAAAATTGAAACACTTGCAGCTTCCTATGACGGTGCCATCATTGGAGGAGACCTAAATGCCAAAAGCCCCAGATGGGGAGATAACTGGCAGAATCTTAATGGTGGTACCCTCATTAACTGGTATCAGTCTTGTACTCCTTCGCTTACAAAAATTACACTTGAGACACCCCAACCTTTCCTCGGGGCCAATCGTTTCTGGACCACTTTTTGATCTCTAACCACTTACTAAATTTTCTAAATCCGAACTTCACCGTATAAACACTTCCCAAGTTCACAGAACATTGTCCACTTTTACTTAAGCTAGACATAGCTCACATGGACATTTGCCTCAAAGAGCCTCACTACAGCAGATCCTTCAAAAATACCAATTGGAATACATTCAAAGTTGAACTTGTTCTCGCGCTGAGAGATATTCTGCCTCCTCAAAGCTGCTGCTTGTCTAACGCAGATATAGACAGACACATCTCTGAGTTTAACACCGCGCTACTTACCTGCCTCGAGAACAACTCGTCTCATTTAGAAAATACAGAAATCTTCCGCCCGAGATAGAAAGTCTATACAACATGAAACACCAGTGGCAAAAAAAAACTGAAAGTCATCTTCCACAGATCTCTAAACAGGATCTCTGTTCCTTACAAAGAGCTTTCAACAAGGATTTCCTTGTTAAACATCATTATCAAGAACAAAGTTAACCTATGGCTAAACAAACAAATTAGTGACCGTCTGGGAAAAATCGTTCCGGGCCCCCATGCATTTAAAGAGGTATTAAGGATGCTAGGGAACAAAAAGAAAATTACGTGTAACAAAGTTTCTGTAAACAACGTCTCAATAACAAACGAAGCGGACATTGTTTCAGCCTTTGAAAATCATTTTTCCAACATATACCAGGAGAGAGTTCCTAACTCTAACGCGAACCTAAGCAACTTAGCTACATCATCCGCAAGAGAAGTCAGACAATCGAAACCTGAACAAATTTTTATTTTTAGTCCCGAAAATAACTCGCTTAATCCTTTCTCTGAATTGTTCAAGAATAGTGTAAACGTCATAAATATTATAAAACAAACCAAACCCAAAAAATCATCAGGGCCGGACGAGATCACTGATTTTGTCTTAAAAAAACTGTCTAATCTAGCTTTTAACTTCTTAACTATCGTGTTTAACAACTGTATCAACAACGGGTATTTTCCGAACTGCTGGAAGGAAGCTAGGATTCTCCCCATTTTTAAAAAAACAAAATAATCACGACCTAAACAACTTCAGACCAATTTCGTTACTCTCAAACGTTGGTAAAGTCCTGGAAAGAATAATCCTGGATAAAATGATGCTACCATCTGAGTGCCCAATTGATCCAATCTCGGATTACCAGTTTGGCTTCCGCCTTGGTCACTCCACTGTTCACGCACTCCTCAAACTATATCCAAATAAAAGGTACTAAATCTTAATCTCGTGGGTGCAACAGTGGAGTTCCGCAAGGTTCGATATTGGGCCCACAACTGTTTAATATATTCCTTCACGACTTCCCTCACCACTACACGGAAAATAACCTCACCTCTATTGGTCTGCTCTACGCACACGACACGATAGTTTACTCAAGTCACGAATTCCCAATCATCGTGGCTAAAACGCTAGAAAAACATTCTTCTGATCAATGAGTTTTATAGGAACTGGGACATCAAAATTAACTTCCCAAACACTGAAATGATTTGTTTCAGAAACGCAAGTGGCAAAGGCTCTGTGGGGGTTGGTAGGGAAAGTAAAAACATTAAAATCACCATAAACAACACAACCATCCAACCCAAAAACAGTATGAAATATCTCGGGGTTAACTTTAACAACTTATTTAAGTTCAACAATCATGCCAGAATTACCGTGGAGAAAAGTAAAAAAATGTCAAATATGCTTATGTTTCACTTCCGACACAAAAACCTAAATAAGAAGACAAAATTACTCTTTTACAAAACACTGGTGAGACCAATAATGTCGTATGCTTTCCCAATTTGGTTTACCATCCCCCCTACTGTTGCTGCAGAGCTGGAAATGTTGGAAAGAAAAATATTAAGGCTCTGTGCCAACATTAACTTCGAAAACCGAACTAAAAGATTTTCCAACTCATACCTCCACAGAAAGTAACACCATTCCGTTCCTTAGATATGTCAACAACAGCCTAATCGATGAAATTCTCGATTCTCAGAGTGGGTCCTCTTGGGACGATGTCACCTACCTATCGCCTATTGGAGCCTCCTCACTAGTGCTAGACCCAAGTGAGATAACACCACCACAGTTTTATCTCACCGTCACCCAGAACCAAAATCGTGGCTAACCCAAATCAAACTTTTAATTTTGTTTACTCTCTACTACTACTTCAGTTTCCACCTTGATCACTTTCAACCTAAACACCTCGTAACCCTAAAATTAACTTAGTTCACGTTTTTCACTAAATAGGAGCGCGGTACTCGCACCCATAGCATAAGTTATAATAAGTTACCTATCAAACCAAAATCCTAGTACAAAATCTTTCTGTGATAACTTATAGTATGTAAACTTGTCAATATAAATCGACACTTTCTTTGGTAAATACTTATAACATTCCATATATAATTTATATAATTTAAACTCCAAACATATATATATTAGTGTATACAAGACACTTGAAATCTTTGTATTCGTATTTTCCTTCATACGTCCTAAATGTATATCTATATTTGTATAAGTACAGAGCCATCGCTCCCAACTTATTATCTTGTTCACGTGATATTAATCTAATCGTACTTTTGTCATACATCCTAAATGTATATGAGTAAGCAGCTTAGAGCCATCCCTCATAACTGTCTTTTCACCCCTTCACTCCTCTAGTGAATTAACTGTATACCCAAACATATAGAGCGTCATCGCTCCCATTTCCAAGAAAAAGACAAGAAATATCAACGCTTAATGTAAAAAAAAGAAAAGATTTAAAAGCGCAGTGCGCTATATTTAGTTCTAAGTTAGTATTAGTGTATCAAAACTGTAAATATGTATATAAATAAAGAAACTTCCGTGTCAAGCAATGTATAACGCTCATGAGCACCAGCAGAATAACACTATATTCCATATAAAAATTGACATGCCACGACGCTTAACTCTAGATAAAGAAAATTTGTTAAAGAAGGCCATACGATACAGCCACTTTTGTACTTGTGTTTAAAGATAGAATAAGATGAAATAACTGTGTAAATGATACCTAAAGTCTCAATAAAATTTTCATTAATTCATTTCATTCATTCATTTTTTTTTCACGCACTCTTTTGTATTGTCTGGAGGGTCGCGATGTATAATATTATTAAATATTTTATATCAACGCGAGGGGAGGTATATATCGCACTTTTGAATTTTTAAGCAGTCAAGTTTCTCTGTCGTTTTCAAATTATTGTTAATAGTATTTCTTGCTAAAAAAAAAAATCAAACACATGTCTCTTTTCTTTGAACGATTTACATCGATGAATCTCTGTGACTTTATTTCCAGTATTTTCGCTACCTAACCGGCAGTCTCTCCCTTTCTTTATGTATACATTATTATATGGGTGATTCTATAAACGATGGAATTTTCGGCGGCCCCAGAAATATTTTGAAATCCGTTGAATTATTTAATTTGCTTTTTTTTTATAAAATTAAATCTGACTGATATCTACCTGGCCTAACAATATTATTAGGGTGACCTTATTTTAAATTGCTTAAAAAATTCTTCAAAGTGTCCGATTCTCAGTCCCCTGACGTGTCCCCCGTGCGTTTTCGCAAAGAAAAATTATTACCGT
Organism: Chrysotoxum bicinctum; assembly: GCA_911387755.1. Lineage (NCBI taxonomy): Eukaryota > Metazoa > Arthropoda > Insecta > Diptera > Syrphidae > Chrysotoxum > Chrysotoxum bicinctum. The sequence continues at coordinate 109,037,781 of OU426988.1, forward strand.
TCGCTTATTTCAGGTCTCATACTAAAATGAATCCCATCGAAGTTACGGCAAATAATACATCTTTGCTACGAAATAGATAAATATTTTTTAGTAATTTATTTTATTACAAAAAAACTTAATTAAACTTTGTCCCCCGCTTTTTGTATCAGTCCCCTGGCATATTGAAACAGTCGAAAATATCAATAACTAGGATGTCGATCAGATTACCAGCACTGACAATTTGAAGAACCAAGTCTCCTTACAGTAAAATCGTGGTGCAACTCGATTCTGTTTCTTATGTTAGTATTGTGAAAAAGACATTTTTTGTGCATGAAGTCGTGGATTGTCCTTTTAGTTTATCAGTCCTCTGGTGAGTTTTTACGAAACAAATTTGTATGCAAGTAGGCATCTTTTTCGGCAGTATAATATAGGTTTGATAAAACCGTAATATTATATATATTTTTTTGATTTTTTAAGTAAAACCTTAATATCTTTTTTGCGCAAAAACCATGAAAAACCTCAGTCCCCTGTTCTCAGTCCACTGGCTAATAAATAAATAAATGATATTTTATTCAGAAACCTGAGAATTTTTAAGTTATGTTGAACTTCGAACTTCATTACGAAATATTTTTAAAATTTTTAAAAATAATATAATTTATTTTAAATTGATTCTAAGTAGAAAAAAAAATTATTATTATATATTATTTTTTTTTAATAAAATGCTAAGTTATTATGTATTAACCATGAATTTTTATGTTTATGAAGGCTAATTAAATTTAATTTCTATATTTCAGTATGTACCCAAGAGAAAATACAAAAAAAACTAAAGATTTATTCAGTCCCCTTAAAAGAAAACTCAGTCCCCTGAACATCCTTTTTCAAAAAATGTCCTTAAAATCGTCATTTTAAATTTTTTTTACTGGCCGCTTTCAACAACGCAAAGAGACGTTCTAAGGATCAACTAGAACTATTCTTACGACTTTTGGCTTCCAAAAATGTCGTGCCGAAATTTGTATCATTTTATTCCATTGTTTGTAGAATCACCCATATATATTATTTTTTTGGGAAGTGTTGCCACAATATCTGCTATGTCATGTTTTATTTCAATGAAACGTCGGCAAGACTGCTCCTGTAAAAATAGTTCGGGTTTCAAAACATGTATCTGCTAGTAATTTAGAAGCTTCAATCAATAGACGCTTTTGGAGATTTAGAATTGAAAACTTCATCTTTTGACTTTCTAAAGACATGCAGTTTTTGTTTTAATGCGAGGCAATTCACCCGATATAGAAGGAGCAGATATGTACATCAGGAAACTGAATTTCTTTCCGCACTGAACGTATTATTGGTTCCAAATCTTTATCTTCTCAATCACTGTTTGTTTCGATGCTAGATTTCAAAATTACTGTGTTCTTGTATGAGGTTCGTGCTACAGTTAGGTTGTTGCCTTCTTCGGATTTGAAGAAATGTTTCCCCATTTATCATCTAACATGCCTTTTCCTTCTTTAGAAACAAATATAAAGAAGATGTTTTTTGAGACATTGTGTGTATACAGATGTAATCTTATCCGTGTTTGACTTTATGATCAGGTCATAATTCTCGGGAAAGTCTATTTGTACAATAGCTTTCTCATTGGACATATCTTGTTTTGCATTTTGGAAGTAATCAGACTGAGTATTTTAAACAAAAGAATAAAGTTTGAATTTAGCTATACTGTAATGTAGTTCATCGATCGCTTCATTGAAAGGTTTAATAAATTACGATCTGTTATGGTCTCTGATGCTCCAGGTCATCCAATTAACACTAGGATTTGAATCTAGGATTATATTCCAAATGCTGGATGCTTTGAATACATCGCAACTGTTAGACATGCATTCTTCATTATTTACTTTACACCATACCTCTTTCAAAAGCTCTTAGGAAAGCCTGTCGCATGTTTCAAAATTGCAAGAAGTAGAGCTTTGTAGTTTCAGTGAGTTGCGCAAACGCAGACATTATGAGGGGTATCATTGATAGGCAGAATATGTGCAGGTCTTTCTTGATAAAATATAGTCTTCCCAACAGAAACTTCGGGATATGTTGTTTTAAAAACTCGAAAGCTTCACGAATGTTCATAACCATTGTTCTCTTTTGGATTCTTAACTTCATTCCCGTTTTTGACTTAATCGATTTCACATCTTTCATATCTGGCATTTATCTGCTAATATCATCCCTGTCATAGAAATTACAAATCTGTTGTTTGATTTCGTCCGTCAATTTTCTAGGCAGTGCTTTGGCGGAATCAGTTTTTTGTTCAGATATTTCAATTTCAAATTGAGCGGCTATTTTTTTTTTACTTGGAAGATAACGTTTCACTTTTGCCACAGCCTTTCCAAGTGTGCGGGGACTGATGTAACGAGTGCGTGTCTGTTTGGCTTCTTCTCTACGATGCTTTCCAGTGAATTCTTTCTTTTGATCTGACTGGCCAGTATTTTTAAATCTATATCTGCCTCCATTTTCCCTTTCATTACTTCTCTCGCTTTGAATCACGATCACGAGCCCTTTCTCTACGTCGCACTGTGGTCCAAAATGACTTTTTTCGTTGCAAAAATCATAACTTTTGAACACGTGAAGCTATCGCAACAATTTTTTTTTTCCTTAAAGGTAATTTCCAAGGCTATATAAATTGTAAATTTAAAAAAAAATACTTTACAGGGTGTTTCAGAAATAAGAATAATTGGTTGATGTAAGATTTTCTTAGAAAAAGGAGTTAACCAGAATAAAGTCTGAAAGTAAACCTTTTAAAAACAGTCCTAAATTTTTAAAACTTTGTAAAAAAAAAGTTTTTTACTATTCAAGTGAATTCATAACAACAGTGGATGCTTAAAGTTAACGCACCAATTTCAGAATTATTTTTTAAGGAGTATTATAAAACAGTATTTTTTCATGTTGTGGGGCATCAGTTTATTCTATAAACTGTTTGACTGATATATTTTATATGAAACAGTGTAGGAAAAAAATAAACGGACGAAAAAAAAATAAAATGCACGACTGGGTCGCACGAACTTGCTCCTATGTAATAAACTAGGAATTTTAAAAAACGAATGTTATTAGAGAAAACTGTTCATGAGGATAAAATTAATTTTTTAAATTCTTTTAGTAGTAAGAGATAAAAACAGAATGCTATGCAAATATGAATTTATTCAAGAACAACAATTATAAGTCGTTGTAGTGGTTCCTTAAAAAAATAAGCTTTTATGTACAAAATTTTTAAAACATTTTTAAGAAAAAATTTTGGTACGCCAACCTTAAGCTTTTATTATTGTACGAATAAAAGTCTCATTTCCAAAAAAAAAATACTAAGCCGTTCTTGAGATATCGAATTTTTCAAAAAAAAAAAAACGACTTTTTTTTTCTAAAAATTAAAAAAATATTTTTTCTTAAGTTTTTAAATGCAATGTTTTTTAAACTTTTTTGGAGCTTTTTTATAAAAAATTTCATTAAAATCCGTTATGTCGATAATGAGAAATTCAAAATTCGAAAAAATCGTTCTATGGTAGGTACAGTCAGTAATATCTAGATTTAAAATTTTTTTTTATAAAATTATAGATCGTAAAGATTAATCAAAAGAAAAAAAATTTTAGCAAAATTCTCGGAACCGTTTTCGAGAAAAATACGATTTTCGAAAACAATTTTTTGAAATTTGTATGTATTTTTAGATGAAACAAAATTTTTTTTCTCAAATCTTGTAGACTATGTTAAAAAACTTTTTTTTGTCAAGTTTGAAAAAAATCGAGCATGGGGTTTTCGAAATATTGAGTTTCCAAAAAAAAATTTGGATTTTTTTTTTTAGATCCAAAAAATTAAAAATTGAAAATTTGAATATGTAATAATATTTAAACTTTGGAGGAGCTTTGGCATAAAAAAAATTATTTAAATCGGCTGTACCGTTTTCGAGAAAATCAAAAACAAAAAAAATGGACCAGGGGGGCTACCAAAAATAACAATTTTTTGTAAATTTTTTTTTCAACCATTAGCTAGTTTTAACCAAATGAAATTTTTCAATTTTTTTTTCAAAAATTCTGTGGGACAGTTTTTGAGAAAAAAAAATATTTATAAAATTTCGAAAAAAAATCGCATGGCAGGTACCGTTATTTTTTGTCTTAAAAAAAAAAAAAAAAACAAAAAAAAAAAACGTCCGGGGCGGAAAAATTAGAACCCATATCTACCAAGTTTGAAGAAAATCGGCCGAGCCGTTTAGGCTGTAGTCGAACCGACAGACAGACAGACAGAATTGCGAGACCCACTTTTTTGGTCTTCGCTATCATCGTAATGTCAACTTTGATCAAAATCTCGAGTTCGATTTTTTTTACGAATGCATAACTTGCCTTATCCTATAAGTCGCAAGTAAAAATAAAATAAAATAGAATATAAAATTTATATTAACAAAATAAAATAGAATACATTATAAATATTTGTTTACAATTAACTACTATAGATCTAATTTTCAGAAAAAAATTCATCGGCATCGTTATCATTTTCAACAATTAATAGACCTATTAGTTCTGGGCAGTAACTCTTTTTCAGCTCTTTTTTTTATCTAACGTGTCTTAAAGATGAAACAAGTGTATCTGATGATATAGCTAGCATATTAAATAAATCTTCATTTTGTCGTTTCCGTGAGACTTTGCATGTATTTGAGTATCGATATCGCTTGTAGTCTTTATTCCTTGATTCCTGTGCTTCTTCTGAAATGTTTCCATCATTTGTGTTACCGAATCCTTTTTTTGGCGTATCAATGATTAACCCTAAATTCCTTTTGAATATCCGCTTTTCTTCTTCTTTCGGCTTCCTTCTTGTCGGTTGTCTCATCTTCTTGGTATAGTCTTGGAAGTTTCTGTTACTATCAAATTTGATAGAGTTGCTTGTATTTTAGCTTCCATTAAAAAATTGTAGCTCGGAAACACATCAACGTTATGGCTTCTTAATGATTTTCTCATCAAATTATATTTTTCTTTAGAAAGCCCCATATCCAAGAACAAGGCTAGCGCAGTGGGACCATCGTATTTTATTGGATCCCTTTGAGGTGTGGGAATACTCTCCTTTATCCGTTGCACTCGCAATGGGCTTGCATAAAAACTGCTTTTGTGATATCCGCTTTTATCTTTTCGTGTTCCTTTTTATATTTTATACTCAGAGCTGTGGAAACATTTTCAGTCAAAATATGGCCCGTAGTTTCCAATAGATTCCTCCTTTTGGTATATACTGAACATGTATCTAAGGATTTCGAAGGCCTTCCTCTTGATGCACTTAGCACGTCACTGTCTTCAATTTCATTACATTGAATTGTAAATGTTCCATTCAAAAATTCTTCATATTTTGAGAGAAATCTTGTTTTAACTCTAAAACAGTCAATCCATTTTTTTTAAATGATGCGTATAATCTTTGGAGTTTCTTTTTCGTTTCATCGTTGTCACTTGTATCAGAATTACAAATTCTTCAGAATTCGAAACATTGATAAAATGTTCAAAAATTGTTCTGTTTGAAATATTCATATTGGTATTTAATTTGCAAACTCCACTCTTGAAAATTAACAACATATATCCATTGTCATAGTTTATGTATACCTCCATAATGTATATGCACAAGGATTATTTTACCTGTGAAATTTAAGCTTAACAATATGAGGTATCGTAAGAAAATTATTATTCCTACCTGTTTTATTAGATCATAAAATAATAATCCAAAATTAAATAATTCTTTCAACTTTGTATATGGAGTAGGCAATAAAGCTATTAATCCTTTTCTTTTGCCAAGTTAATCTATGTTTAGGTACTATTAGAATAAGATCAATAAATATTTACAATAATTTAAGATAAGGGGAATTTATTCAAAAAGGGTCGTTAAAGTGGGCGGATTAAAAAATTTAATGTTCAATAAAGTAATCAATAGTTTGTATACAATATTTTATATTTTTTTTAATAATAATTGGCATTTGTATAAAAAGGGGCGTAAAAGTGGGCGGTTTTTTTGTTTTGTCAGAATCAAGATAGTAATAAAACGATTTTTAATCAAAAAAAAATTTCACGTTCTGGACTATTTTAATTAATAAAATAATTGAAATTTTCCATAAGGGAATTTGCTTTTAAGACCAAAAGGTCAGCACTGGGAACACGACTTTTTTTAAACAAATTACAATTTCTCTGAAGGTTGCAAATAGTTGCAGCTACAATTTTGCATATGGTTTAAGAAATAGTTAGGGTAAACTATCATGGTCAATTTTCCGCGCGAACTCGCGAGTATTTTTTTGTAGCTCTATTCAAACCGAAAAAATCTTCTAAAAAAGGGTGTTTTTTGTTTTATTTATTAAAAATACTAAATATTTTTTGTTTTTTTTTTTTTTAATTAAAATTTTGATTTACGGACAAATAATAAAACTAGAATACACTATAGAAAATTAATATTTTACATTTAATATGCCAAAATTTCAAATTGGAAAACAAAGAAGTTAGTTTTTTCTGTTTTTTTTTTTAACTGTAGAACGAAATTGACCAACTTTGAAAAGCTCTATAAGTCTGTTTTTGAAGCTCCGTTTATATTTCTATTAGAAATAAAAAACAAAATTTTAAAAATAAAACATCGAAATTAGTATTTTTGCCACGAAATTTTCCTTTTCGGACCACAGTGCGTCGTCGTAGGTGCTCTGCAAGAAGTTTAGCATTTTCTGGTAGTGTTTGTCTATACCTCTGTGAAGCAGTCTCCTTTCCTTGTTTCACTTCCATTTAACCTTATATTTTTATAAAAAAGAATATAATATCGATACCTTCCCGCAAGAATGTATTAAGCGACATTTTTAAAATTGTTCAGGAAACAAAAAAAACGTCTCATTTAGTTATTTTTTTGTGTATTTTATTGGACGAAACAAATGTAAAAATGTCGCTTAATACATTCTTACGGGAAACAAATCTGTTTCGTCCAATAAAATACACAAAAAACTAACTAAATGAGACATTTTTTTCGTTTCCTGAACAATTTTTAAAATGTCGCTTAATATATTCTTGGGAGAAGGTATCGATATTATATTAAATAATTCATTAACCAATTTTGAAAAGAAGAAATTATTATTCTAGGCATATTTTATCAATAAAATATGATTATGATTACATTGTAACGTTAATAGTAAACAAGTTGCACCTGCGATCCTAATACGACGATCGCGGGTGCAACCAATTTGAATTAACGTTTTTTTTATAATTCAACTTACAGTTTACTCCAAATAAGGAATGATTTAAATTTCATTTGTTTTCTTCTTACTTTTAAAAAGTTTCAAAAGAATATCACTTTATTTCTGCGAAAAAAAAACTTTTATTATTTTTTTTATTGGGGGTGCAACAAAATTACAATGACTATTTGTAATCAGTAATGCTAAAAAAGTAATGACAAACACTTACATGTTTTTGTGCAAACGAGCAAATTACATACGTCTAATAAAAAACCATAATCCAAAACTGTCGGTAGTGGCTAAATCGTGCGTAGGTTACAAGTTGTGATAATTGCAATTCGTACCGACTCTTCCTATGACAAAATTACCAAGTTTCTAAAAATCTGCCTTATTGTGAGTTTCGCCCGGAAAACATTTCCCCCGAAACATTTTTGTTCCCCCGAAGTTTTAAAAGCTAATATGGACACGAGTGCGATAACTTGGCCGCCAAGATTTGATGACAGATTTTTGTAGAGGGGTCAAAAACAAGCACTATTTACTATGGAAGGAGGGTCTTCTCCCCCCGTTTAGGAGGTAGAGGCACTTTTAGAAAAAACGGTTTAAATTGAAAAAACAAAATATTAAAAAACAATGGCAACACTTACAATAAAGTGCTATACTGCATTTGAAAACCAAAAGTTTGTTCTATAATCCTGTATTTAAATTAAATTACTCATGTCAATGGTTTTTGAGAAATTCGCATTTAAAGTCCAAATTTTGATAAAAAAACGTGAAAAAAAAGTTTAGACCGAATATTTCCAAAATTGTGAAATGGTATTGTAAATTAGCTTATATTTGTTCCATGTAACTATCAGTTCTTAATCGAACACGAAAATCCGCATGGTTCTATGTCTTCTGGTTTTTGAAAAAATTGAAAATAACTAAAACTACTTTTCTATAAAATGTTTGTTATTTTTTGCTTCCTTACATAAATAAATCAGTGCTAGCTTCCAACATTACAATATATAAACAGTAAAGTATGTATGGGGGGGCATCCTGCCCCCCTGCAACCCCCCTGCTTGGCACATTATAGGATTTGGGGCAGGTGCGAGGTTGGGAGCATGCAAAGTTTCTTATGCATTCACAGAATCTGTATTTTAAAAAATTCAAATTTATTCTATTTATCCAATGTCCACTAAATACATATATGTACATACATATATACAAGTAGTCCAAAGTTCCAAACTTACAATTTTCAAATATTAAAATGCATTATGAAAAATTCACATGTAATGCACTACTGCTCGACTGCAGCCAATATATATAATTTCTTAATATGTATCTATGTTTGTGTCTTACATACCTATTTATATAAAGCAACTGAAATGTTCAAAGTATACCAACTTAGAAAAAAAAAGCTAACATTCCAATTTGTACCGTTGTTTTTTGTTCGTTAATGAAAATGTGGTACAAGTTATTGCTTATCTAGGTCATTCGTTATTCAACTTTTGTAAGAGTGAAGTGTTTTTTCTCTAAATGAAAAATGGCGGTTAAACATCCACTACTCCATCCCAAATTGAATAATTTTCCAATATTTTCTTCTTTTGGTGATTTAGTGTCGACCAACGAAAAAAGAATTACTTTTTTCGAAAAAATTGGTTTAATACCAAATGAAAATTCAACTCCCGTGGCGGTGTGCAATTCTGGGTAACGCTAAATGAATTGCTGTACTGAACTAACAAAGATGCATTATGTTTATTAACATTAATCCTTAAAATGGAATCACCGTCACCACCAAAAATCAAAAAAAGCAGTTTTGGTAATTTTCGATTTTCTCAAAAACTAGAAGACATAGAACCATCCGTTTTTTTGGTTCGATACATGGAACACATACATATAAGCTAATTTACAATTTCATTTCACAATTTTGAAAACAATCGGTCTAAACTTATTTTTTCACGTTTTTTTTATCAAAATTTGGACTTTAAATGCGAATTTCTCAAAAACCATTGATATGAATTATTTTATTTAAATGCAGGATTATAGAACAATCTTCTTGCTTTCAAATGCAGTATAGCACTTTATTGTAAGTGTCGCCGTTGTTTTTTTAATATTTTTTTTTTCAATTTAAACCATTTTTTCTAAAAGTGCCCCTACCTCCTAAACGGAGGGAGAAATACCCCCCTCCCATAGTAAAAAGTGCTTGTTTTTGACCCCTCTACAAAAACCCGTCATCAAATCTTGGCAGCCAAGTTATCGTACTCTCCCCCTAATATGAGTTTCGCCCGAATAAAAATTTCACTTCGAATCAGGAGTGACAGTTCGAAAAATAGGCACGTTCAGAAAAATGAGGCCCGCAATAAATTCTCTCTTCACTGTGATGGAAATGGAGAATGAAATGCAACCTCCAAATTCTGTTAACTAAAATAGTGCTATTATTGAATATAAGGCAACAATTATTTGTGGAAATTACTTGCAATAGAGATAAAATTGTGGCTACGCTAGTAGTGCCACTCATTGCGGTTTTAATTGGATGATCTGAAACGAATAATTTGCACAGCTATTTTTAGACAGTGGATTTATCGCGTTCGGAAAATGAAGAGACCTTCTTGTTTGTTTGAACAAACATATGTTTGTTTTGACAATTGTTAAATAAGAATTTCAGGATATAAAATGAAATTGTTATTTTATAATAAAAAAAAATGATAATTATTATCATAAATATAGCATAGCATATCGCTACGTATCTTGTCTGTGTGAAAAAGAAAAAGTGTGAAAAGGAATTAATCCTTATTTTTTTCCAGATTTCATTAGTACTACAGGCAGAGGGTGGGTACCAAAAAGGAGTTGGCAAAGACCACGATGTTGGTTTTGGCACGATCCTACATTACATTACATTTTACACTACTCCGTAGATAAATCTACGAAGTAGAGACACTGAAAAGCACTGGCAACTGAGGCCATCGGCTTTAGACAATACAACAGAGAGAGACACACAGAAAGAAAGAACAACAGAAGAAACACATGTCAACAGCACACGGTTGGTATTTGAACGGTCCCCCATCCAAGTACTAACCGCGCGCAATGATGCTTGATTTCGCTGATCGATGGGAAGCGATGCTTTCATCAAAGCCAAGGCCGTTGACAGCTGGCACGATCCTTTTTTAGCCTTATTCTTACATTTTTTCCACCCAAACACTTCTTCCAAAATTCGGTCACTTTCTCCAAATTTGTTTTGTGAAGCCCTTGGCTATTTCAGCATTTTACTAAGCAGCATATCGCTTTGGTCTTTTTTTTTATTATTTGCTCCTGCATTATAACAAAAAAAACATGAATTTTAAATTTTCTTATCTTAAAAAAATAAACAAACAACTTACATTTTCCGCCTAATAAAAATAAGTGAAAATTATGGCTGTCAATGGCATATCATTCCGCCCGAAATGATTGCTCACAATAAGGGGAATTTTTCGAACATGAATAATTTTTCGGGTGAAACTCCCAATAGGCGAAAAGTGAAATGTCAAATTTTCCGGGTGGAATGTTATTCGGGTGAAACTCACAATAAGGCTGAATATCCATTATCGACTTAACGGAATTTTATTTCCTACAGATAAATATAAAAGTTATAGAAAGCTCCGCACTTTTTTCTAATTATTTATAAAAAAATACTTAGGACAGCTTATAATTTATCATAGTCTTGAAGCCTGTTATTTTTTTATAATTAAAATAAAAATAGTCCTGTTTAACCAACGGGAATCGAGTGATCTACGAATAAACATCGCTACATCGCACTAAGGAGCATTTAGCCTCAAAAACCGGACAAAATTATTTTAAACGATTTTTTAATTGGAAATACAGTGTATCACAAAAGACAGTAAGCACTCATTGCTGTCGCATAGACATGTTAAAATAAAATTAAATTCCGTTATGAATATTAGAAAAAATGTATTCATAATTATGGTTAGCATGTGAACATCATGTTGTAGGCAAATTTTAGCGTTTAACATTTGGTTTATCTGCAAAACATCACTGTTTGCTCAATTAACCGCCATTTCTATGCCACAAAAGTAAGTAAGCACCTGCGGCATTTTAAGATTAAATATTTAATGGTGTAGTTACCTTCGACTTTTTATTAGTTTTTGGTTGCTTATCTCTCTTTTCTATAATTTTTTTTTTCAGTTTAAGATTAATTAATAATAAATAAAAGGAAATGGCTCCAAGAGGTAATAAACTTAGCTAAGATTTAAAAAAAAATTATAATCAAACACTATTTGGAAAATAAATCGGAGTGCGAGAATGGTAAAATTGTTAACAAAAGACCATCTACTATACACAAAATAATAACCAAAAATAATAATAATATTGGAAGTTTGCAAAATGGCCCTCGATCTGGACGTTCTCGCAAGCTCACGCTACAGGAATGCCGTATTATTGTTAGGAAAGTGGAGAGGAATCCCAAAGTAAGCGCATCAAAGATATCAGCAGAAATAGAAAAAGAAACAGATAAATCATGTAACCCTCAAACTATTCGACGAGTGCTCTACCAATCTGGTTATCATGGACAAAACATTAGAAAGAAACCTTACATAAGTAAAATAAATCGCCAAAAGCGGCTCTTCTTTGCAAAAATCCATGAATCCAAGCAAGCAGAATTTTGGAACACAGTTGTTTTCTTCAATGAAAGATAATTTAATATCCACAGCTCAGATGGACGCGGAAAAGTTTGGAGAAAAAAAAAACACAGAGCTTGAATCATCGAACATGTCAGGAACCGTGAAGCACGGTGGTGGAAACGTTGTGGTGTGGGGGTGTATGGAAGGATCTGGTATCTGAAATTTAGTGTTTATAGATTCTTTGATGAATAGGTTCGACTTTTTGAATATTTTAAAGAAAAATCTTCCGAAAAGTGCAAATAAGTTGGGTATGGGACAATGATCCTAAACATACTAAGCATGTTGTCAAAGAATGGCTTCTTTTTAACGTCCGAATCCAGCTCAAATCACCACCACAGTCGCCCGACTTAAATATATGATATTTGTGCAGTTACAATATCTATAATATCTATATTTTATAAGGATATAAAAAATTTAACTCGACCACCCTCGGAACATAAACAAAAACACTCACTTGTAAAAAAAACATAAACGAAAATTCTTTTTTTATGTGGTGATGTCAATGAATGAAAAAAGTCTATCTTTCGACTACCTGCAGGGCGAAGGGGCGGAGGTATGACTCATTTAAAAACCGTATTCTGATAGAACAATGTGTTGACTACATCCCAGAAAAATAAGGGCGGCATCCACCGTATTTTAATTTTTGGACTTTTGTCCGGTTTTTGAGGCTAAATGCTCCTTAGGGCATCGGTGCGCCCACCCGAACTCTTTTTTTTTTACACTTCAAAAATCAATGATCTTGTCTTCCAATAGTCCAGTCATTTTAGGTTTTATCTGCGGAAAAATTCCTAGTGAGCTGAATTTTTGATTACATATCATGGATTATGCCTACGGGGGAAAACATGTAAAAAAAAACGCGCACTGCATTCTACCTCGAAGGTGGTGAGGAAACGAGTGCATCGTCATAATTTATTCGCTTTCTCAGCGCTCTACTCCGAAAACGGTTAATTTTACAGAAAAATGCAAGACATTTTTTGTAGACAATTTCACGACAAACAATTTTTATAATGACCTCTATTGACCTCTGAGCAATAGATCGCGAGATATTTGCGAAAAACTGATTTTTGTGACCTTTTGACCCCTATAACTTTTTTAGCCGGCACGATATCACGATTTTTCACATCTTCATTACAATGCCGTAATAAAGGTGTATACAAAAATTCAGCTCACTAGGAATTTTTCCGCAGATTGGGGTTTAAAATGCCTAAAATGACTGGACTACAAATGATAACTCTAATGAAGAAAGTGAATCCGAAATGCTCTCACGGCAAAGAGGTCGAACTTTTTTTATACATAAATAATTTGAAGTACATAAGTGCGTAGTAAGAAAAAGTTAACTTGCTTTTACTAAATTCAACTTTCTATAACATTTATATGAATCTGTTTAAAGAAAATAAAATTCCGTTAAGAGATTATGGATGTTATTAAAAACAATAAAATTTCATATTGTGTAATGTTGTATACACAGAAGCCGAGATATTCACAAAAAAAAAAAACAAAGTTCTTATGCGCCAGTAAACTGATGTATCATTTTTAATTTATGAAATTCAGTGGGTGCGCTGACTTACCTGTGTTCATTAATCAAAGGGCACGGTAGTGCCCAGCCAAGTTCTGGCACTACACCCTTTTTACAGAAACAAACTCAGGCGATTTTTGACCCCTCCCTATCTTCAGTACCAATGAAGTCAGAAACTTAAAACTCCGAATATTTGCTAAGGTAGTCAGGCACAGTCGCCTCACCAAATTTCATTTTTCTAGCATAAGCGGTTCCTGAGATATAAGGCCTCAAAAATCACAAAAACCGTAACTGACTGACTGACTGACTGACAGATCATCAAAATTATGGATTAGATTAAGAATTTTATTTTTCAATTTGTTTTATATACAATTTGACTTAAAACTAACTTATTACTATATTAAATCATGTTGGCTCAACAATAGGGGCCCAACGTTCTTCATTTGGCTTTACATATTTGTTTACAATATCATATTAATGTTTTCTTAATCTAATTCATGATTTCTTTAATTATGGAGCACTTCCCGACATCGTAGAATCTTGTAGTTTTGCACAACGGTAGGTCTTGTCATGCAAGCAGAGGAAAAAATCGAAAATTTGAAATTTTCCATTCAGCTGGCGTAGTATCCGCACACTTTCTCCGAATTTTGGAGCACTTCCCGACATCGTATTATGGAGCACTTCCGACTGCTGTAAAACGATGAAATTTGGTGAACCGGTAGGGCTTATATTGCATATAAAGAACCAAAAATAAACACCAAGGTTTTCCTTTCAGGGGGCGTGGTATCCGCCCACTTTCTCCGAATTGGTGTTGGTTGAATGGAGCACTTCCGACTGCTGTAAAACGATGAAATTTAGTAAAGTGGTAGGGCTTAAATTGCATACTAAGAAAAAAATATAAAATTTGAGATTTTCCATTCAGGGGCGTGGTATACGCCCACTTCTTCAGAACTGATGTAAATTATATATGGCAAACTTCCGATTGCAGTAGAACAATGAAATTTGGTAGAGCGGTAGGGCTCAAATTGCATATAAAGGAACAAAAATAAAAATTGAGGTTTTCCATTCAGGGGGCGTGGTATCCTCCCATTTTCACCGAATTGGTGTTGGTTGAATGGAGCACTTTCGACTGCTGTAAAACGATGAAATTTGGTAAAGTAGCAGGGCTTAAATTGCATACAAAGAAAAAAATATAAAATTTGAGGTTTTCAATTCAGGGGCGTGATATCTACCCACTTTTTCAGAACTGATATGTAAATTATATGGTACTTTTCCGATTGCAGTAGAACAATGAAATTTGATAGAACGATCGTGCTCAAATTGCATATAAAGGACCAAAAATAACAATTGAGGCTTTCCATTCAGGGGGCGTGGAATACACCCACTTTCACATCCGAATTTTGTAAAACGATGAAATTATATATGGCAAACTTCCGATTGCAGTAGAACAATGAAATTTGGTAGAGCGGTAGGGCTCAAATTGCATATAAAGGAACAAAAATAAAAATTGAGGTTGTCCATTCAGGGGGCGTGGTATCCTCCCATTTTCACCGAATTGGTGTTGGTTGAATGGAGCACTTTCGACTGCTGTAAAACGATGAAATTTGGTAAAGTAGCAGGGCTTAAATTGCATACAAAGAAAAAAATATAAAATTTGAGGTTTTCCATTCAGGGGCGTGGTATCCACCCACTTCCTCAGAACTGATATGTAAATTATATGGTACACTTCCGATTGCAGTAGAACAATGAAATTTGATAGAACGATCGGGCTCAAATTGCATATAAAGGACCAACAATAAAAATTGAGGTTTTCCATTCAGGGGGCGTGGTATCCGCCCACTTTACGAGAAAAAGTCTGATTTATATGGAGCACTTCCGACTGCTGTAGAATGATGAAGTTTGGTGGAAGGGTATAGCTTAATGTACATTCAAAGCGAAAATTAGAAAATCTAAGATTTTTCATTCGTAGTGTCTTTTTATTGTCATTTTGAAACTATACATGCATTTCGAAATTTCATAACTTTTCTTAGATTTAGAGAGCTCTATATTATGTTAACATGAATGAAAAAAGAAAACATTTGCACACCTGAAAAAATTATGAGTTTACATAAAAAAAACTCTTTAACTGTGATGTGAACTATAATAAAACCACTAATTAGGCTGTTAATTGGTAGTCTACCTTCATTTAAAAAAAGGAGTTAAAATTGCACCAAAAACATCATCGCATTCTCAACAATTATTGCTTTTTTATGGCTTTGAGTGGATGTAGGTACTAGTATTTAACATTAAAGTAGGTATGTTTGTGTTAGGTATCTTGCCAGGATAAGAAGAAATAATTGAAGCGCAAATCAAAACAACCAACAACAAAAAGAAAATATACAACAAAAAAAAAATAGGAAGCTATAAACTAAGTTGGTTTTATAAGGTAGAGTCCACCCTTCTATTTTTTTCGTATCTTTCGAGATTTTTACATGGCAAAACATTAAAATCTTTGCGAAAAGGAGTGAGATCAGGCCAAAAACATAAATGTTAAAAAAAGAGCCAAGTTCTTCTATACAAAAACCTTTGTGTAATAAGTCAGCCGTGAAAAGTACTGAGATCTAAAAGTGCGCCAAGTTCTTACTTCATGAAGGTTTAATACCGAATATTTAAAGTAGAATAATATTGAAACAGCTACAATGTAATAGAGAAATTTTATTATTTAATGATTACTGACTAAAATTTGATGGGCTCACTTGGCAGTGAACCCATCAAATTTTAGTCAGTAATCATTAAATAATAAAATTTCAAATAAAACGAACATTGATTTTAACTTACTATAAGTTTTTTATTTGTTTTTTTTTTTGTATAACAAAATAGCTAATTTTATTATGAATAACTGCATGTTTTATGCAGATATTCGCAAAAGGCCAAAAAATGTCACAAAACACATTTTTACCAAAAAGTTTGGTAAAAAAGTTGTTAGTTGGTGCAACTTTGGTTACTCGTTTATAAAATAAAATGCACGACTGGATTGCACGTACTTGCTCTTATGTAAAAGTACTTTGGAATTGAATTTAAAAATTATGTATAAAAGATTTTACTTTAATAAATAAAAAACATGGAGATAAACAAAATGAGATTAACAGCCCGATTCTCCCCAAAGTCAGTGATGCCTCACAAGTCACAAGAAGAGGTGAAATTGATTTTGTGACTTTTTCGAATTCTACCGCTTAGTCACAACTTGTGAGAGTCACAAAAACAATCGAAACTGTGATTTCCTTCAGAACAGGTCACAACTCATAAATGTTTAATATTTCTTGGATTGTCATTCAGCATATTTTGTAACAAAATTTTCTAGATTTGTGAATAATTATGAGTACACAAAAATGTAAGTGCTCTAGTGAATATTATTACTGATCTTTCCCACGAAAATGAAAAGTAATATTTTTAAATAAACAAATTTTTTTTAAGAAACTAATCGTATCAAGAAGTTTGCAGCGCCGACGGCTTTTCAAAACTTTGAGAGATACAAATGAACCATTCGTTCTCCAAAACAATACATTTATAATGTTTTGTCGCTTTCGGAAAACTTTATGCTGGGATATCAGAGCTTGAAGCCTCACGATAGTCAGTTTATTTAATAATAATAATAATAATAATAATAATAATAAAATATAATAATGTTAACTTGCTTTTTTTATTTTCTTCGTTTTGATTTTTTGAATAATCAGCTGTTCAAATAATGACACTTAAAAATCTCACCATGCGGTGGTGAGTTTCGTTGTGAGTTTTCTTGTGACGATTAGGGGGAGAATACCAAAATGTTATCGAATCACAACAATCCTCACAAGGAATAGTCACAAGAGCTTGTGACTTGTGACTCCTCACAAGGGGGAGAATCGGGCTGTAAAATTGTTTATGCATTTGCATAAAATTGTCGTGTGATTTCTTAATATTAAATAAATTTTGTATATAAGAAATTTCTTTAAAATTTTTCAAGAAAATAAATTTGGGATGCCAATTTTAAGTATTTAATAATATACATTTTAGGAAATAATTTAAAAAGAAACAAAATTGTTCACGCGTTTTGAAGATATTGATTTTTCAAAAAAAAAAATTAATTTTATAGTCAAAAACCCCAAAAAATATTTTTTGGAATATTTGTATGTATGCATGTATAATATTATTTTAAATTTAAGGGAGCGCCTGTTAAAAAATTTTGATTAAAATCGTTTGAGCCGTTAATTAGAATGTCGAAAATCAAAAAACCGTTTCTTTGACAGGTACCGTTAATAACATTTTTGCCTACATTATTTTTGACCAAAATGCAGTCCATGCCCATAATAGCACACCTAATTTTTTGTTTTGAAGTCGTTAGAGCGTTTTTGAGATAAATAAGATTTTGCATTAGGGGTGTAGGGGGTACCGTTAGTCTTGGAGTTAAAAAAAAAAATCAAATTTTTCTCTAGGGACTCACCGAAGCCCTTAAGTACAGAGCTTGAAGAAAATAGCTCCAGAAGTTTAGGTTGTTGGTAGAGATACAGGCAGGCAGACATACTGAAAGATGTTTTTTATCTATTAAATTTTCCTTAAAATTTGTAACGAGTGATTTTTTAAGAGCTATCGGAAATTTAAAAAAAAGAACATAAAATTCAGAAAACTACATGAAGTCTTTATTATTTGAATCGATAGTACGGTCGATATTATTTAATGTTTGAAGATTATTGCGGAGAATACGATAACTTAGGCTCCAAAAATTGATAACGGATTTTTGTAGAAGAGTCAAATACAAGTATTTTTTACTATGTGAGGCGTGGGTCTATCTCGCTCCGTTTAGGAGGTAGGGGCCCATTTTGAAAAAAAAAATTACTTAAATTGAAAAAAAAAATATTAAAAAACAACGGCAACACTTACAGTAAAGTACTATACGGGTTTTGAAAGCCAGAAGTCTGTTATATAATCCTAAATTTAAATTAAATTATTTTTGTCAATAGTTTTCGAAAAATTCGCATGCAAACTCAAAATTTTGTTAAACAAAATGAAAAAAAAAAAAAAGTTTAGACCAATTTTTTTCAAAATTGTGAAATAAAGTGCTTAATTGGCTTTTTGTGGTCAATGCTTCTGAATCGAACACAAAGAACCGAATGGTTTTATGCCTTCTAGTTTTTGAGAAAATTGAAAATTACTAAAACTACTTTTTATGAAATTTTTGATTTTTGGTATTTATACTTACGGTGATTTCATTTTGGGGATTAATGTTAATGTGGTTCATTTGTAAGTAAAGTACAGCAAATCATTTAGCGTTACCAAGAATGCACCACGAGGAGGTAGAATTGCATGGCATTCCGCGTTTCAGTTAGTCAGTTTGTGAGTAAGTCAGGTGTTAATTAAAAATATTCAAGCCAATTTTTCAATGTTCAATGTATTAAAACGGTGTTTATAGGCATTTTGATCACAAAAGAGATAATTATAGCAAACACCTCCCGAATCTCTAGCCAATATTGAGGCCCATGGAAAAATGTGCCGATAGAGTATTCTTACAATTTTTGGCACCTTTTTTAGACCTTTTTTCGGAGTGCCGCCATATCCAACCGAACTTGAAATTTTTCTACCTTTATCGGTAAGTTACAACACAGTGTGGGAGTTGAAGTTTTAGTTGGAATTAGATCAATTTCTTCTAAGAACGCGATGCTTTTGAAATATTTTTTTTGAAATATTGAAAAGTTATTTAATTTAGTATAAAGTAGTGGATGCTTAGTCGCCATTCTTTATTCAAAGAAAAAAATACTTCAATCTTACAAAGGTTGAATAACGAATGACCTTGGTAAACAATAATCTGTACCATATTAGCATTAAAAATGTTAGACACAAACAATAAACATACATATTAATTAAGGAATTATATAAATTTGCTGCATTCGTACAGTAATTCCTAGGTAATGTGAATTTTTCATAATGTATTAAATGTTCTTGTCTGAACATTTTAAAAGTGCAACTTTGGGCTACGTACATACATATATTCAGTTGACCTTGGATATAGGCCATAGGGTAAATTCAAAGTTTCTTTAAATCCAGATTCTGTAAATGCAAAAGAAACCTTGCATACACCCAACCTCGCACCTACCCCAAATCCTATAGTGTGCCCCAAGGGGGGTTGCAGGGGGCAGCATGACCCCCATACATACCTCACTGTTTATACGCCGTAATGCGTAAGCAAGCAAAAAAAACCAAATATCCCATAAAAAAGTATTTTTAGTTATTTTCAATTTTCTCAAAAACTAACGACATAAAATCATCTAGTTTTCAGTTTTTGAATAAAAATAAATTGGAGTAACGATTTTTAGGAAAAAATAATAAAATATAACTTTGCAGTTTTGAAAAATTAAACTTTAAACTTTTTTTTTTGTTTTTTTTTTCCCAAAATTTGAGTTTGAAACTCGTTTTTTTTCAAAAACTGTGCATAGATTTCACTTGATTTAAAAAATACCTAATAGAACAGAGTATTGACTTTAAAAAAAAGGTATAACGCTTAGTTGTAAGTATTACCGTTATTTTTTAATATTTTTGTTTCCATTTTAGTACTTTTTTTATAAAATTGCCCCTTCCGCCCAAACGAGAAGAGATAGACCCCCCCTCCCATAGTAAAAATTGCTTGTATTGAACTGTTCTATAAAAAACCGTTATAATTTCTTGGCGCCTAAGTTATCGTACTCTTGCCAGATTATTTCATGCAAATTTTGACCGCGGCTGCGCCTCAAATGGTCCATCCGCTTAGTCCACTTTTGGCATACTAACATTTCGGCCGGTATCTCACTAATAAATGCTTCGATGTTGGCTTCTAGTGCGTCAATCGAATCGGGATTTTGTCGCTATAGACATGAGCCTTAACATAGCCCCACAAAAAATAGTCTAGAGGCGTTAAATCGCACGATCTGGGCGGCAAATTGACCGACCTCAAATGTGAAATAAAGGCTGAGTTCGTATTTGTAAAACTTCCGCACTCCTCCAAAAATTGCGTTCATAATTGTAAACAAACAGCATCATCTGTGCATGAACATGGCAACACTTGTGTTCATAAAAGAAAACTTACAGTCAAAATGCGGTCAAGTTGGCATGTGTTTTTTTTATGTTGCTGAATTTGCAGGAAAATGGCAGAGGAACGAATGTGAGTAATTTTTTTTTTAAATTAATTTATAATAGTTAAAATATTGATTTTTTTTCATCTTAATAACTATCATACTAATAACTATCTATCCACAGGATTGAATACGAGACCAAAATCTGGTCCCATGCTGATACCAAACTATTAGTTTCCATCCGTTTGGGAATCGAATCGGAATTTTTGGCTGGAAGCAGGAAGAAAAACGTTCTATGGGGAAAGGTTTTCCAAGAACTTAGAACTATTTTGCGCACGTTTGTCCACGATATTATAAGAAAGTTCCAAAACTTAAAACCTTTTTATCATAGGATTAAAAAAAAAGAAATAAATTAAGTGGTAGAGAAGCTTCTTCATGGGATTACTCCCAGCAGTTTGATGAAGTTTATGGATCTCGACACAATGTTGAACTTCCTCCAGAGCTAATGGCTGAAGTATTTGAACAACTTAATGAAACTGAAAAAGAAGCAGAACACGAGACTCCGGTAAAGAGGGCACAAAAAAATATGAAGAGTTCAAACAACCAAATTCTGGAATTTTTAGAAAAAGAAGCGGTGGAGGATAACCGGCGACACAAGGAAATGCTAAAAATTGAAAAAGAAAAAAATTAGCGTTGAAAAACGAAGACTAGAAATGCTCGTAGGATTAAAAGAAGCATTAGAAAAGATGTCCAATTAAGATGTGTTTACTTGTTTAGTTTTTAGTTTATTAATACTTATCTATGCAGCGTTTTGTATTTTTTTATGTAATAATTGAATTCCACAGTACAAATAAAATATAAAATAGATAAAATAGCCTTTTATCAGTTTTTTTTTGTTTAGGTTGATATGTACAATACATATACATATATACAAATACATGCAAACTCGGGTTATCAGTAGGTACACATTGATATTAATTAGGATGAGAATAGCATAGCAATTCGATTTCTCTTAGCTTAAGCTTTATTTGAAGCCTCGGAAGCACGTTGATGATCATCTACAGTACGCATATCATAATGGTCCAAATTTTGCGTTTTGGTAAATGAGTTATGTATTAAATCCTTCTCTTGCAGAATAATAATATTATGCAGAACAACACGAGCAATAGCTATGTATTTGGCATATTTCAAGTTTTTGATATCAATGAATTTGAGAATTCGAAACATTGACTTCAATCTCCCAAAAGCTTGTTCAATGCATACTCGTGTTGAGCTGTGTACAAAATTGTAAGTTCTTTTTGTAACTGTGAGATATCCTTTATCTCGATATGGCACCATAAGATACAAGTTAAGGGGATATGCAGAATCACCTAGGATGTTACCATCTTGCATGATTTTTTTTGGATCCGCTCTGTAATGCTTTTCCTATTGAGATTCGTTCCCAAACTGATGCGTCACAACAAGTACTGGGATAACCAAAACATATGTCACTAAACTTTTGTTTGTGGTCACATATACCCTGGGCAAGTAAAATTCTTGACTGTTTTTTATTTTACTTGAACTATACCTGCATATTGATTGAAAATGTACCTTTATGGTTAAAGTAACTAGTTGGATCCGTTTTGGGTGGTATTACTGGTATTTGGGTTCCGTTCACACATCCAAGTACATTCGGCAAATGATTATTTCTTAAGCTTGCGAAACTATTAATTTTTTTTTAGTTGTTCATGAATTGAATCTGGCCATTTTATATACATTTTTCTTAACTTGAATAGCAATTTTATTGTTTGAAAAAAGTATTTGAAAGTTGATCCTTCGGCAATGTTAAACGAACCGCTTATTTCTCTAAAAGAGTAATTATTTGCGAGCTTCCAAATAGTTAGGTAAAGAGCCAACCTCATATCTATAGTCAGACGTCCAGAGTTTGAGTTTTTCCAAAATGGCTTTAGTTCATTCGCAACAAACTTTGGAAAATATTGTGTTATTATTTGGAAATAACGGTTATGCATTAAGAAGCTTACTTGAAATGTAGAGCGTATCATCCAAAAATGGCTTTGGAAAACGTCGTCTAGAAATTCCTTGATCGTTTTGAGGATATTCGTATTTTTTGGAATATGCCTAAGCATCATCCTGTAGGTCCTCTTATTCAAACATATTTTTCTTCGTCTTCGTCTTCGGTTTCTTAATCTTCTATTTTTTTGCCAATTTTCGTCCCAAGTTTTCAAAATCGGTTGCTTCCGAAAGGCTAAGGACAATGAGCTTTCAAATTATATTTTCACCAGCCATTTTTAAAATAACATTAGAAACCCAAATAAAAATTTCTGAAAATAATTAATATTTATTGTACATACATATCTGACTTTTTCTATGTTTGCTATTTTAGCAGTTATAAACTCATTTTAAACAAAGTATGATGACTGCACACATGCTATTGTAAGTGTTCATAAATGTATTTGAAGCATGTTTTAGGCAGGGCAGGGTTAACAAACTTTGTAATTACGAACTTAGCCAAACTGTTTACCGAACTCGTCTCTCAATTGGTCCATTGTTACGCGTGCTGGGTGGCATGTGGCACCGTCTTGTTGAAACTACATGTAATGCAAGTAAGGCTTCTCCTTTTTGAGCAAAAAAAGTATGTTATAATGGCACGGTAGAGCTCAACATTCACAGTAACATTGCGATTCGCATCATCTTTGAAGAAATTCGGACCAATCATTCCGCCAGCCCCTAATCCGCACCAAACACTGACTTCTCTGGATGCATTAGTAGCTCTTACAATGCTTCTGGCTGCTCTTCACTCCAAATACGGCAGTTTTGCTTGTTCACGTATCCATTCCACCAGAAATGAGCTTCGTCGCTGAACACAATTTTTCGATAAAAAAGTGGATCTTCGGCCAACTTTTCAAGAGGTCATTCACCAAAAATTCGGCGTTGTGGTAGGTCGTTCAGCTTCAATTCTTGCACCAGCTGTATTTTGAAAGGCTTCACACCTTAATCCTTCCGCAAAATTTTCCACGTAGTGGAGTAACAGAGGCCCAATTACTGCGAACGGCGCCGAACCGATAATAATTTACGGTCATCACTAACACTGGCCGATACAGCTGCGATGTTTTCCTCAGTTCGCACTCTACGTAAGCCGCCTCAGTAGGTCGATTAAACTGACCATAAAATGGGAAGAAGCGCGCGATGAACTTTCTTAACAGCACATATTTTGATAATAAAATTCAATAATTTGCAAGCGTTGTTCGTTTGCAAGACCGTTCATGATCAAAAAACACGAAACATGCGTGAGCTGTCAAAACCAGTGTTGCCAAAAAGATAATAGTAAAAAAATCACCCATTATAAAAGATATTATATGCAAATTGTTAGTATTTAATAATATATCCGTTTTAAATAATCCAAAAACTATTTTTTAGAATATTTTTATGGACAATATTTTTTCAAATTCTAAAACGCTACTTTACCAATTTTTTTGTTAAAATCGTTAGAGCCGTTAATGTTAATGTAATACAATTTTTTTTCCACTAAAATGTAGTCCATGCTCATAATAGCACACCTAATTTTTTTTTTTATCAAAATCGTTAGGGTCGTTTTTGAGATAAATAAGATCTTGCATTACGGCTGTATAGGAGGTACATACGTTATTCTTGGAGCTAAAAAAATTCAATTTCTCCTGGAGGGAATCACCGAAGACTCTTAAGGTGTGTTCACACCAAAGAAACATTTCAAGAAACATTGTTTAAAAAACGTTTCTGAAATGTTTCCCATTTGTTTAAAAAACATTTGAGAAACATTGAAGAAACATTTCAGAAATGTTTCTGATTTGTTTCTTTGGTGTGGACGCTTTGAGAAACATTTATGAAATGTTTCTTTGTTTCCCATTGTTTCCAGATTGAGTTCTCTGTAATTTTTTTGCTCGCCTGTGTTGCACTTTAAGCGGATGAATTTTTGTTTCTACTTTATCTTTATCACAATTTATATTTTCGCAAATTTCATATATTTCATCTTTTTTTATTTCATAAATTTTTTTGAATTGGATAACATTCTCGTTGCTCTACACTTTTCGCGACATTTTATATTATTTATATTAATAATTACTCACGCACTTTCTACCTATGTAAATGCTTGGGAAACAAGTAAAGTTTCCCATTCGGAATGGGAAACAGAAAAACATTTCATAAACATTTCAGAAATGTTTCGCGAGCGTCCAGACCAAAGAAACATTTTTGAAACATTTCAGAAACATTTCAGAAATGTTTCTCTGTTTCTAAAATGTTTTTTAAATGTTTCTGAAATGTTTTTTAAATGTTTCTGAAATGTTTCTGAAATGTTTCAAAAATGTTTCTTTGGTCTGGACACACCTTTAAGTACCTATTTCGATTTTGTTTTCTAAATGCTGAACTTGTCCTAAATCAAGTAAAAATGAAAATCTAATCGAAGCTATGTTCGCAACAGGTAGCAATTGGAATGCTACCACCACAACTAACTTAGATTAAGGGGTGGGTTCAATCAATGAATTGTATTGTGTTGATTAATTATTTCTTGGTTATGATTATGAATTAATAATTTAATTCAGTGCCGCAGGGTGAAGTACCTGATATAAAAAGGGCGACAGTAATTTTTTTTTTGGAAATTACGAACCTTCGGACCTTTCTAAAAGGGAAGTTGAAAATGGTTTAGGAATAACAGACAGTGTAAAAACCAAAAATCTTTTCAGTAAAATTATTGAAAGACGTAATAATTTCAGAAAAAAATATACGGAACAAAAGTAAACTGTTTTATACTATAAATAAGAAAAAAATATTGGTAACGCAATAAAAACCAATTATGAAGCAAATAAAAAAGACTACTTATCTTTTGCTGCAACAATTCTCTCCTCATGAACTATCTTATATATTTTTTTCTCCTTAATTACTCTCTCAAAATTAAGCATTTTTCTAGAACTATCCAGTGTAATCTTTTTCCTTTTTCCACCGTGAACCAAAATTGACTTGAATTTTTCACAATTTCTATCTTCCTATTCGCTTTCTCAACACAATTTATGTCTTTTCGATATGGTCTCCAGTAAATGAGTGTCCGTCTAGATATTTCGATGTCTATTCGGACCTTCTGAACTTTTAGCAATCCGCGAATTTCAATTACGTCATTGTAAGCCACACTCAGCAAATTTGCTGAGATGCGCTCTCGTTGTTGAAATCCAGCGGTCTTTTTAGATTTGGGATTAGAGATAGCATAGCGATCCATTTTTAACAATATTCAAGTACAAGTTATTATTATTAATTTTATGAAGATCGTGGAAAACCAGTTTGGCACTCAGTCATTCTCTTACGAGTCACTTCGCACTTTAAGGGATCAGGGCCCGTATTACAAATTACGAAACGAAAGGCAAAAAAACGATACCCTAGAAAACGATAGTCATGACACAGACCGATTATGGTTTACGATAATGGATGCATCAAAATATTGCCAGATAAAATCAAAAAATCTATTATTTTTAAGCGCATCCAACTTCATTCTTTCAATATTTCTGTCAAAAATAGTACAACTAAATTAAAAAAGTGAAGAAAGTGCAATTGATTTCTAAATTTAAGTAAAATGTTTTTCCATTGTGATTTTTTTTTTGAGTAGTGACGATGATTCCGAAGATTCAGAAAACCGGAACAATTCAATTTCAAGGAGATTACTGAGGGATGCATCAGATCCAATGGGTATTCCTGATGCATTGTAAGTAAACATTGGGAAGAAATATTATATTCAGATATGTATATCATAACTAATCTGAAATAACTATAACTATAACTAATCTGAAATAATATTTCAAGATTTAAAAAACTATTTCGATTAAACAAAGAAGCTATAAAATGGCAATAAGAGCAATTGACGCGAGGTATGGAGGTGCATCTCATGATTCTTTCGTCTTCAGTTTGAGTGACTACCGTCGACATCTTCTTGAAAGCTGGAACAATGGTGATAAGCGAAGTTGGTTATTGGGTGAGTACAAACTATTTTTTAGAAAGATTTTTATTCTATTTGTTTGCAATGGTTTTAAATATGTACTTTTTCTATAGGCGATTCAGGGTACACACTTGAGCCGTGGATAATGACACCTTACCGATCTGCTGAGGAAGGAAGCTGTAAGGAAAAGTTTAATACAGTTCATTCTCAATGTAGAAACATCGTTGAAAGAACTATTGGTGTTTTAAAATCAAGATTTAGATGCATCCTTGGAGCAAGGCAGCTACATTACTCACCAGAACGCGCAATCCAAATAACAAATATTTGTGCTGCTCTTCATAACATTTGTTTAAAATTCAATGTCCCTGAAGATTTAATTACGGAAAATCCCGAGGTGATACAAGAAGGAGATACGACTGCAAGTATTCAAAATCAATACTCTAACATAGCGGCCACCATAAGAGATCAAATAAAACACAACTTATAAATAAAAGTAAATTATTTGAATTCGCATCACAATGTTGTACTTAAAACTATTAAATTAAATATGGATTCATGTATAAAAAAAAACTTAACATCACTTCTGGTTTCTTTTGTATATTAATTGAAAAAAAGTTCACTAACTTAAGGCTTGTAACTGCAACTGCTGAAACTTTTATTTAGAGCGTAACTATATTTTGGAGTTGAAATCCCATTTTTCATTTCCTGCAGTTCAAGTTTCTTAGATTTTATTGATAGAAGTTCCAAACGTTCCTTTGTTTTATTTTTGTTATGTGACTTTTGCTCCTGGAGTTTTTCTTTTTTTAGCTGGAACACTTTTCTTTTCAATCTGTCGGCTTCCTTGTTCCACTTGTTCATTGTCTTCATCTCTTTGAGAATATCCTTCTGCGTACTTTCCAGAGATGAAAGCTTTTCATTCAACATAACAAGTACATCAGCCATCCATCGACGGTCTTTTCTGGAGGGCCAAGTGAATTGAGTTTTGTTGACAAATTGTTCCACAAAATTTTGGACTTGGCTTTTGCTTGGCTGTTTGGCATGTAGTTTTTAGCAATGTCTGGATACTTTTCCATAAAAGCAACAAGTGCATTTATTTGTGTCGTTTGTGTTGATGGCCTATCATTAAACTTTTATTTAACACTTTTATTTATGTATTATTTTATTTTACTTACATTTTTATTTATCAACCAGAAAAACCAAACTCAAACATCAAACGTAATAAATATGTTGCAGCTGCTACAAAAGTCATGTGTCAAAGCAATGAAATACGAGTGCCAAAAGCAGTCGTAAGAGAAAACGATTATCGTTTAAAAAAAACGAGTATCGTAAAACGTAATCGCAACGTAACGATAACGATGGATTTTGAACGATAATCGTAATTCGTAATACGGGCCCAGTTTTCACCCGCGCTCTTTTGGATCAAAACAGAGCGCCCGTGTGTGGTATTTTCGTATAGATCAATCATACACTTTATAGGTAAAATTGACAAGTTAAACTTTTTGTTTTCTCATAAACTGGCAGAGTGAAGCGATGCACCAAGGGTGCCTTCTCTCTCTCAGTATATTGAAACAAACACCTTTAGGGAAAACAAATAAATGGAAAAGCTAGGAACAAGGACTTTGGACGATTGAAGAGCGATTTTTGTTGCCCCAAAATTTACCGTGACAGACTTTTCTTTTACCGAAATAGAGATACATTTTATAATAGTTTAGAAAATACAATTGTTTAACCGCCTAAAGTAACTAGGTAAAAAGTAAACGGGTCGATACACAATTAAATTTTATTTAAGTTAAAAAATGTTGGGCTTTTATCTTGGCTTTCTGCTCAAACGTTTTCCAAATAAACTTACAAAAATTACAAAATTGATGTTTGAACTAACCTATTTTGAATATTTCGTTTTCAATTAAACGAAGAATAATTGTGTTATTTTGTTTCAGCCATATTTCGGCGACACAAGCGGAGGTGTACAAGAAACACATACAAAAGGAAATGACTCACCAGATAAAAATTCGCTTATGTCAAATGAGTCAAACAAGAAGAAAATTACATGGGCCTCCATAGCTTCTCAACCAGCTAAACCAAACAAAGTATGTACATCAAACCAAATTTGTTTAAAAATAAAATGCACGAATGGTACTACTGTAAAAGTACTTTGGAATTTAAAAATTATGTTCAAATAAATATAAAACATGGATTTAATGAGGTAAAAATGTTCACATGCATAAAATTGCCATCTGATTTCTAGAAAAGTATGAATTTATGCAAAAAAAGTTTAAAAAATGTTTAATTATCAAATTAAATTTTTAAATAATCACCCCTATCGCGAACAAAATTCCTCCGGAGTTTTTTCCCATTTTGGGAAAGTTGCTATCGTGAATAATCTTCGAAAAGAGGGAAAAATATTTCTTTTGGCAAATAGCTATCGTGAATAATTTTTTCCAGGGAACTTTTTTCTTATTTGAGTGCGAAAATTTCCCCAAGTTGATTGTCGGGGAAAAACCTGTAGCACGGCAAAATGTAAGAATTTCTTTATAAAAATGTGAAATTAAATAATAAAAAAATATAAATATAGATTTAATACTTAGTACAAGCATACTCGTAACATTTAAGCTAAAATATCCTTTACGATTGTAGTGTAGATGCTTGTTTTCTTTAGGGGCAATAATCCGAATGTGCGTTCCGTCTATGCATCCTACTACTCCATGTATGTATATATGTTGTTTTTTTTTATAAAATCGTAGCTTGGTACGTCGTTTTTGTTCAACAGTTTATCCGAAAGTTGTTTGTTCGTAATATTATCTGGTTCTGATTCTGTCGTATTTTTTGGATTAAGACTAATAATACCTGTTGAACTTTGCTGTTGTTGTTGCTGCAGTTGTGGTGGAATTATGCTGCTACGCCGTCTGTCCCTCGATGATTTGCATGATATGCAAAACCATAGAGATTTATCCCTCACAATCTCTGTCAACTTCTGTTTCGATAATCCACAGCAAGAATTTGAATGATAAGCTTTTTTACATTCGCCGTCGCAAAAAATGAAATTTTTCCCATTTAAATTTATATTTTTGTTGCACTTCTCACAAACACTGACTGCACTTGACGCCATTTTACTTGATATCTATATCTATCTATATTCTGAAAGAACTTCTGAAAAGGAAGACTGTGCTAAGCCAACTTCGTAGTTTTTTGCTACACCTTTTTGGTACGCTCCTTCAGCAAAAAAGCGCAAGCATGCGCTTAGCTTCACAACAGGGGGTACTGCAAATGGTTTTTTGGATTCTGGTACAACTCGATCAAGGTATCAAGCAAACACCTAAACATTGGCTTGTTAACGCGATAGTATTGATGGAATCTTAAGGATACAAAATGAATAATTATGAGTTGGAACTTCGATTGCGGAGATACTTACATGGATTCTGGTAACTCAAGTGGGTTTGATATATCCCTCAAGTATCTTCTGAAAGATATTTGCCTATTTCTCTCATCTTGCATTACATCTTCGACTGCTACCACAAAACCAATATTATTTATCATTTTAATTGATATTTTCTTCCTTTTAGGACACAAAACAATTTTTTTTTTTTTACAAAAAACACGATTTGGTGCTGTCAAGATAACTTCGAAATTGATTTAAACAGTTGAAGGTTGGTATGAATTGTTTCGTGGGAAAAAAGATTTCTTGGGAGATTCCCGATGGGAAACTTTTTTTCCCAGGTAACATTTTATTTCCGGGGAAAAAAAGTTCCCATGATATTGGCGATAGGGCTGAATAAGAAATTTCTTTAAACTTTTTGGAAAAAAAAAATTTGTGATGGCAATTTTAAGTACTTCGTAATATAAATTTTAGGAAATAATTTCAAAAAATAATCATTCACACGTTTGAAGATATTGGTTTTTCAAAAAAAAAAAATGAATTTTTTTTTCAAAAAACGCAAAAAATATTTTTTTTCGAATATTCTTAAATACAATATTATTTTAAACTTAAGGGGGCTCCTGCTTAAAAATTTTGGTTAAAATCGTAAGAGCCGGTAATGAGAAAGTCGAAAAAAAAAGAAAAAACGTTTCTATGACAGGTACCGTTGATAACATTTTTTCGAATTTTTTTTTACCAAAATGTAGTGCATGTCTATTAGGGTGGTTCGATTTTTTTTTTTAAATTGAGTTTTCGGGCACTAATCAAAAGTTGCATTTATATGTCATGATGTCAGGTAAATTAAAGTTTTGGAGAAATATTGTGATCTTCTACTGCCCCAAGGTCATAGAATCTTCTCATGAAGCCAAAAACAACCTAGAAAAAAGAAAAATTTTCCGTACCAAAAAAAAACATTTTTTTTTTAAGTTCAGTGGTATTAATATTTATTATTGTGATAATGAAGAATATTTAAAGCAAAAACAAAAAATGAAATTTAAAAAAAGTTAAAACAAACATTTAAAAAAAAAGTGAAAGTTTAAAAAAATAGTTACAAAATTTTTGAAATCTTTTTTAGAATTGAAAAACGGCATTTTTTTCGCGATTCGATTCTTGTACTTATCAATCTATCACGTCTCATCGGACTACAGACAGCAGCTGAAGCTTCAGTTACAATTTTAACGCAACGCTCCGTCGCCTGAGTATGACAAGGGTAATCCTTTATGCGCGGCTTAATAATAGTTCCAATAAATTTAGGATTTTGAATGCAATCACTTATGACATCCAAACTAATGTTTCTTACTATTGGTGGATCACATTGAATATCAACATTCCAGTCGATTATGTCAATGTAGTCCTTAGCATTAAAGTTGAACTTCGGAAAAATGAAGGACCGCACCGAATTTGAGGATGTTCCAAGCTGGTCTTGTGCTTTTTTAACTCTTATAAGTTGAGTGGAGTCGATTTGAAATCTTTCCTTTGGCTTTTTTGGTCACTGTAATATTGGCAATGAAACAACTATGTTACATTGACTTTACCGACGTTTCGGCCGGGTTTGCTGCCTTCTTCAGGGGAACTTTATCAACGCAAAAACTACAGAGAAAAACATCAGTTAACTCAAGAGTATAATAACAATTAAAACAAGAAAATAAACTCTCACTTGCTTATAAGTTATTTGTTTTTTAACATAAAATATAAATGATTGACGTCGGGAATATCAATGTAACATAGTTGTTTCATTGCCAATATTACAGTGACCAAAAAAGCCAAAGAAAAAGCCATGAGCTTTTTATTAAAATTATATGCATTTTTAATAGTTATTTTTAATTGATTTAAGAATTTGAGTATAATTGAAAATAATTGATATTGAGTTCATGATTTTGTTAAATATTCAAAGTTAAAATATACTAATTGTTAACATACAATTATTTATTATTATTTATTTAACAAAAGTTCAAATTACATGGATTATGATTTTTTTTATTTCGTAAAAGCAACGTTTCTTTTCACAGATTGCTCTACCACTATCGCATCTTGATCTTAGTTGCCTAGATTCAATAGAATCTTTATTCTTAATATGAGGCGAAGGATAAGTGTCATGAGGTGCACTCTCCTCGGGTGGAATGATATTTATATTTGTGGTAATTTTAGGTATTGGATTGTAATCTACCTCAGCATTGGCAGTCTGCAAATTGTTGCTGTTTTCAGCACGAATTTGATCTAAATGTCTTTTAAAAAATCTATTATTGTGTGAGATGATACAACAGTAAGTACGAGGACCAATTTTATTTTTAATAGTGGCTGCTGACCAACTTGGTTTGTTAGGATTTCTGTAATCACGAATATATACCTTTTGACCTTTGTTAAAACTTATTTGACGATTTCCTTTAAAATATTGTTTGCTTTTATTTTGACTTTTTAAGATATTTTCTCTAATTAATAGTGGTTTTAATAAACTAAATCACATTTTCAAATTTCGAACGAAAAATAAATTAGCCGCTGTTTCTTCTGTTGTGCAATGTTTTGTATTGCGATAGTCACATAAAAAACGATTTAATATAGTGTCGATATCAGGTTGTTCTTCGGATTTAATATTAGCATATATTGATTTTTTTAGTATCTTGACGAAAATTTCAGCTTGACCGTTAGTAGCTGGATGGCCTGGTGGCGTTAATATGTGTTTTACGTAATTCATTTTAAGAAAATGCTCGAATTCCTGAGAGGTGAACTGTCGGCCATTGTCACTGACTAATGTATCAACTAAACCGTACCGACAAAATAGTTCTTTCAATTTTTGTATAATAAATGTTGATGTTAATTCTTTGGTCTTAAAAACCTCGACCCATTTTGTGAATGAATCAATTACTATAAGAAAATGGAAGCCATTTATTGGACCAGCAAAATCGATATGGATGCGACTCCAAACCCAACATTTGGTTGCCAAGAAATCAAAGTACTTTTTTCTGGATTTGCTTGTAATTCTTGACATGGGTTGCAGTTTTGTATTAAATTTTCGATGTCACCATTTATATTTGGCCACCAAACATATGATCTAGCAATCGCTTTTGTTTTCACAATCACAAGATGTGAAATATGTAATTCGCTCAAAATTAAATTTCGTAATTTTTGAGGAATTACAGTTCGAAATCCTATAATGCAATCTTGCTCAACAGTCAATTCAAACGCTTTATTTTTAAATGATTTGAATTCTGAATCTTCTAAGTTTTTAACTGAACCATTTTGAATTGCATGATTTAGTTTTGACAATATAGGATCTCGTCTTGATTCAATTGCAATATCTTTAAAACTTAGACGTAATGGATTTTCTTTCTCAATAAAATTAATATAATTTTCTTCATTGATGGTATCATCCGAAGAATGTAAATGAGGAATGCGTGATAAATTATCAGCTTCATTCGAACTTCCGTTAACATATAGAATCGTGTAATTGAACCCTGATAAAATGAATGCCCATCTTTGGATTCGCGCAGCTGCCAGTATTGGAAGACATTTGTTTTCCCCGAAAATTGTAATGAGAGGCTTGTGGTCGGTTTGTAAAATGAAGTGATTGCCTAGAAAATATTGTCTTAGTTTAGTTACACTAAATATAAGCGTACTGTAATTTTTTTCGCTTTTTGAAAGAGACCTAGAAATAAAAGCAATAGGTTTTACAGAGTTATCCGGATATTTGTGTGAAAGCACACCAGCAGCTGCATTATTAGAAGCATCGGTCAGAAGTAACCTCGTTTTTCATTAACTCATAAGTGTCCTGACAATTTTTAGACCAGTTAAATGATACTCCTTTTTTAATAAATGGTATAAAGGAATCATTTTAGCAGCAAATTTATCTATAATTTTCGAATAATGGTTAATTATACCAATGAATGCTCTTACTTCAGAAACGTTGGTAGGAATAGGTGCTCTCAAAATATTTGAAATTCTTTCATTGGTCTTAGATAATCCGAATTGATCAATTGAAAATCCAAGGAACTGAATTTTTGATTGAAAGAAGGCACATTTGTTTTCTAGTTTTTTTGAAAGATTGCAGCAGCTGGCTTAACACCGAAAGGTAAACGTTTCATTTTTAAAGTACCAATGTGAGTACTCCACGTGCACAAAAGTTGTGATTCGTCATTTAAAATGAGCTAATTATACGCGTTTGATAAATCGAGTTTCGTAAAAAGCTTACCGCCTTCTAAGGATGCAAATATTTCATCGATTCGTGGCAATGGATACTTTATATCCACTAAGTATTTATTTAACGTCACCTTGTAATCTCCACAAATTCGTAACTCACCGTTCGGTTTAAGTATAGGAACTAGTGGTGTTCCCCAATTAGCACTATCTACTAGCTCTAATACCCCTTTTTTAATTAGGTCTTTAATTGGCTCTTAATTTTATCTTTCCACGCAAATGGAATAGAACGTGGTTTAAAAAAAAAATAGGTTTTGCGTCATTACTTATTGGTAGTGAAATCTTCGTTCCAATGTATGAACCCAGACTTCCATCAAAAACACTTTTAAATTCGTCTTTTAATTGTTCAATAATAATTGAATATTTTTCATCAACATTAACTACATTTACTTCTGTTAATTCAAAATTGAATTTTCTTAAAAATGAGCGTCCTAACAAAGGTGGATTATTGGTATCAGAAACCACGACTGTTATCTTTTTATTGATACCTCTGTACTTAATTGTAGCGTCAAACTCACCAAGCAATTTAATTCGATCACCATTATAGTTAACATACGGTATGCTGCAGCATTTAAGCTTATTTTTGTTTGGCAAACTTCTGTATATTGAAGCTGATATCAATGTACACGGAGCACCCGTATCACAAACCATGTTCATAGAAGTCCCATTCAATTCCACCGAAAGCGAGTACACGTCAGACGAATTACCTGCGGAGAGACTAAAAACAGAATATTCAAGTTGATCTTTAATTACATTGTCATCATTAACTACAATATTATCTGAATCAGATATATAATTTACACTTTCTTTTAATTTAAGTCGACAAATAGATGCCAAAAGTCCTATCTTTTTACAATAATTGCATGTGCTATTCTTGAATTTACATGTGCTGGAACTATGATTTCGCCATTCGCAATGCTAGCATGACGATTTTCGACCGCTATGATTACTGTTGTTACTGTTGTTACTGTTGTTACTGTTATTACTTTTTCTGAATTTACTGTTGTTTTAACTATATTTTTTTATCAAATTAACGCTGCATTCTTTAATTGTTTGTTCTTTTGTTGAAAATTTTGTTTCTGCTAGTAATGCGTTTTTTTAGGGCTGTCTGTACTGTGAGGGTTTCATCCTCCTCACAAATTTTGTCGAAAATTTTATCTGGTAGATCCATTATAAATTTGTCCAAAATAAATGCATCTAAGTGATGTCCAAACTTGCAATTAATTGCTAATTTTTTTTACTTTAGCAAACTATTCAGATACAGATTCCCCTCCATTTTTAGCATTATGGAAATTACGACGTTCACGATACATAATAGTTGAAGGTGTGTAGTGGGTTTCCAAAATGTCACACAATTCTTTAAATGTCTTGGAAACTGGTGAATCAGGTGAACACAAACTATGCAGTAAATTGTATGGAACGGCACCGATTGATTTTAACAAAATATGTAGCTTTTTTTTGTATTTTCAAGTTCACAATTTATTTCACAAAAGTGAAGATCCAATTTCTCTTTCCATACGAACCACGTTTCACTTGATGGAGAAAATTCCGCCAAATTTGCGGTTTGGTATATACGGTGGTCATTATATTTGGAGTGATTTTCGGTTCAGTGCTCATATTTATTCGTTTTGTTTTAAGATTTAAAATTATCTAAATTTTTTTTTATTTAAAAGAAATCAAAACTTGATTTTTTTATTTTATCTCGTCGCCAATTATGTTGTGTATTGTTAGAACAGAAAAAGACGAGTGCAGTTCAATTGGTAATATAGCTTGAACCAATTCAGTTTGCCGTTCTACTGCGCAGGTCTCTTTAAATTTCTTTGTTCTACTCTTTAATTCTTAAAGAGACAGAAAAATCACTGAAAAAAAGAAAAAAAGATGTACATGCCAGCTTTGTTGTCAATGACGCTGCTGCGATCATACTGAAGCACTTAGGAGGGTGAGTTTTGTTTATACTCGTAGCTTCGCTCACAGTAAAATAGAAATGAATTTCCAGCGATGGACTTTCTTTGAATAAGATATGATCATGGTTTATTTTTCTTTCATAGCTTCATGTCTAAAGAACTAATTCATCTCTGAGATAAAAAGAAAAGATTTTTAGTTGTAAACTTTACTTCGAAAAAATAAAATTAATAATTTTTGTTTTTATTATTGGGACAAATTTCAGTGCACCTATAATAAAAAAATAAGTCTATTGCAAAATGCAATTGGGTTAGACAAAAAAAAATTACCTGCGAGCTGCGACATAGGATTAATGACAAAAAGTTTAGGGATTATTGTTTATTTCTATGTTTTGTGATTTGTGGCTCAGTAACAGAAAGGTTCCGGGGGCGTTGTGTTTATATTTATTTTATGGCGTTAGTGTATATTTGATATATTTTTTTTTGACCTGTGGGGTTGGGATTAATTGTAGATTAGTGTTTATCAGTAGTTTAGTGTTTGCGAGTTTGAACAATTTTTACCTACGAGTTTTTAAGAATGAATTTTTGTATCAGAGGAAATTAACGTATTTTAATGATATTTGCTTTGGTTTCCAATTCAGTTTAAAAAAAAACAACCGAAAATAATACATTGAAATACATTTAAAGGAAATTTTAATGGATCCATTTAGAAAAGGAAAACCTATTGGAAGCCAGGCGCCTAAGATAGTTGTTAAGATATATATTGACAAACTGGAAAATCCTGTGAGTTACGAATGCAACGCAAACGGTGGAAACTACTGCAATTTCTGAACGTTTAATCAGAAGGATTATTAAGGAATACGAAGAGACAGGAGTTGTGCAGTCAACAAATAAAAAAGTGCAGCATACGAAGTGGAAAACTGGACTAGACGAATTTGACATCGCAGCTATTCGGCGTGTAATGCACAACTTCCACCAGGAGGAAAATATGATGATATCCTTAAAAATGTTTAGACAACGAGTACAGGAAGATCTGGAGTTTAACTTAAGTATTACGTCTCTGAACAGGATTCTAAGAAGAAACAGATTTAGCTCCAAAAAAAAAATCAAAATAACCGGAAACTTCTCTGTGAAAGAAATGATATTAAACTCATGCGAGTGAAGTATCCGAGAAAAATCCGGGAATACAGAACAAAAGGATATGATATCATTTATTTGAACGAAAGCTATATTCATAGCTCACATACAAGGCCATGGGCTTAGACTGATGACAGTAGCAGTGGGTTGAAGACGCCAATTTCAAAGGGAAAGAGGCTGATAATGGCGCATGCAGGTGGTGAAAAAGGTTTCGTGAAAAACTCCTTTCTTTTATTCAAATCTGGAACTAAAACGGGAGACTATCAACTGTCTACACCGCAAGAGGAATTGTTTACGTTAAGCGTCTCATGAATGAAAATGTTGTACCGATCGAATTCATCGAGGATTTGGACAGGGTTTACCGCTCTGCAGATAAATGTATTATATTTTTAATTTATTATTCTTAAATATTTGTATTAGATATTTTTATTTTAAAAATAATCTCTTAAATTTTCTCCCTTCTTTTGCTTAATTTCTTATTAATTAAATTTGTTAAATTAGCTTTTATTATCTTTTGTTTTGTATAATTCTTTTATCTAAAACTTCATTTCTTTTCTCGTGCTCGGTCTAATTTTTGCTTTCTTTTTTTTTGGCTCGTAATTTTGTATATGGATTATGAGCGATTTATATTTACGCACCATGGTAAATGTGTTGAGCAGTCAACAAACTGGCCTTCGGATGTCTCACATTATTGCACAAAGTATATTAAGTAAAATTGATGAGTTTCGTTATACATTTGAGGATTCTAAAGTTGACGTGGTTTGTGTATCAGAAACTTGGCTTTCTATGCTACAAAATAAGAAGATGTGCTGTCTTTCAGGATATAAGATTTTTCTTTCGGACAGGGTGCGCTGTATAGGTGGGGGGGGGGGGGGGGGGGGTAGATATATATGTAAAGGATTCCTTAAAATGCAGGCATATTGTTTCTTCTTCTGAAGATGGTGAAATGGAATTTGTTTTTGTTGAGTTATCAAATGGTGACGAAAAGATATTAATTGGTACAATTTACCGACCAAACAGAAACATGCATTTCGCCATTTATTTCTGCTCTTGAACAGGTTTGCGTTTCTTATTCAAATATAATTCTTAACGGTGATTTCAACTGCAACCTACTCGAAGAAAATAATTTTATTGACGAATTCTCATCCCTTAATCTCTGTCTTGTAAATACAAGCGCACCTACCCACTTCTCCGCCTTTGAAAGAACATTGCTAGATCTTTTTTTAGTCTCTGATCGAAGTAAGGTTATTCTTTATGATCAACTTTCCGCTCCAGGTTTTTCAAAACACGATTTGATCTACTTAGTTTTCGACTTTCAAGTTACATCCCCTCGACAGCGTAATAAAATCGAATACAGAGACTTTAAAAACATCAACGATAGTGCTTTGGAAAATGATGTAAACACTGTTAACTGGATATCTATTTTGGAAACTCCTTTTCCCTCTGATCAAGTAGAATTTCTGAACAGAAACATTAAAAAATTTTTCAACAATCACGTGCCCTTAAGAACTAAAAACTGTTCTGAAACAAATAAAGCTTGGATTACGAGAGAAATTCTTTCCCTTATGAAAAAACGGGATATAGCATATAAGCGTTGGAAAATGTTTCATATAAACAGTTTTCATCGCAAATATGTAGTTCTCCGTAACGAAACTGTTCGAGAAATACGAAAAGCTAAAGCTCAACGCATCAACATTTCACTTGGAAGTAAGCAAATTTGGAAGAACTTAGAAAAAATCGGTATTGGAAAGGTACGTGGTGATTTACCCGAAGTCTTTGATTTAAACGCTCTCAATAGAACTTTCGTTTCAAACTCGTCAGTGACCAGAAATTCATCAGACCACGAACATTTTTCAAGAAATCTTTCTTCAACACAAAGCTCAAATTTGATCCGCTTTAAATTTAATTCTATCACAGATGAGGATGTGATTGAAGCACTGCTTTCCGTCAAATCAAACGCCATAGGACTTGATAACATGCACCCTTTTTTGAAAATCATTTTGCCCACGATTTTGCCATTTATAACACATATTTTCAACTCTATTGTCAAAACATGTGAATTCCCTTCGCAATGGAAGAGAGCAAAGGTAATTCCTTTGCTTTGCTTGACTCCACTATTAAGTGTTTCAGAGAACATAAGAAAAGAAATTGACTTAGACAGAATCACTTTCTTAGTACTTCTTGACTTCTCGAAAGCCTTTGATATGGTAAACCACACAATTCTTTGCCAAAAGTTCTTACATCAATTTAACTTTTCTTACGCTGCAGTCAAACTTTTGTCCTCATATATAACAAGTCGAGAACAATCTGTGGAATTCAACAAACAAAAGTCAAAATTTCTGCCGGTAAGGAGTGGTGTACCACAAGGGTCTATCCTTGGCCCTTTGTTCTTCTCGAACATTTGGTAGCATGTTTGAATGAAGACTTGGAAATGATTGATCGATGGTCTATTGAAAACTACCTTCAATTGAATCCCAACAAATCTAAATGTCTCGTTATCTCCAAAAATAAGGTTGATGTATCATACTTTCCTCTAATCCTGCTCAAGCAAAGTCCTATTGCTTATGTGGAGTCAGCTAAAAATTTAGGTGTAATCTTCAACCGGACTCTAACTTGGGAGCTTCATATTACGGTTGCAAAAGCTTATTATGTCCTTCGAATGCTCTGGCCTGTCCAACAAATAATTCCAATGAATGTCAGGAATCTGTTAGTGAAAACTTTGTTTCTTCCTCTGCTTACTTATGGTTGTGAAATTTTTTCTAATTTGAACTATGAGAGCAAGAGAAAGCTAACTGTCGTATTCAACAGTGCAGTGCGTTATGTCTACGGGCTTCGTCGTTTTGATAGAATCTCGCAATATTCTTCACACTTTCTGGGTATGACCTTTGAAAACTTTTTGAAATATTGTTCAGTAACTTTCTTCTCTGATATCCTCATAACCCGCCAACCCGTGGATCTTTATTATGAAATCAGTCTTTTAAATTCTAATCGTTCGTTAAATGTCTTGATTCCGCACTTTAGTTGTACGACATTCGAACGTCAGTTTTTTGTAAGCTCTGCACGAATTTGGAATTCTCTGCCGCGTGAAATTAAAGGTTTGAAGAATTGAAGAAACATTTTGGTAACTTATAATGGATCTGAATACAACATTTAAATAACTTTATTATTATATTTTTTCGTTTAAATATGAAACAACAAATTTTGAAAATCTTTTAACGTAGCTGTTCTTAATTTAAAAGCTTTATTATAAATAAGATATGTTATCTTAAATGTAAGCTTATCATGAATAAATGAAATAAAATACTAAATACTAATCTACAATTAATCACAAAATCCCACAGGTCAAAAAGTAATAAATACATATATCAAATAAACACTAACAACGTAAAATAAATATAAACATAACGCCCCCGGAACCTTTCTGTTGCCAAGCCACAAATCATAAAACATAGAAATAAACAATAATCCCTAAACTACTCGTATTTGTCAAAGCAAAGTTGAGTTAGGCGCTGTAAGATTTAAGGAAAAATCTTTACTCATTAAATATCTTGCGCACCATTTTTGTTCTCTTAAATCCTCTCTCTTAGCAACCGACCGTTGGCCAACTGAATTGGTTCAAGCTATACAAGACTAAAATTATTTCATATTCTTATAAACTAGAGAGTAGGTTACATATTATTGTTAATGATCATTAATAATAGAAATATATAATTGTGATGTTGCCAGATTAATGATAATAGTTTGCAATACTTAATACATAGTGAAATTTTGGGCTTGATATGAGTTTTTATTTTGCTCGTTTGTTTTTCCTTTTCTTTTTGTCAAATAAGTGTTATTTATTTAAGTGTTATTTATTGAACTGTGTTATATAAAAATGTATAAAAAGTATGTTTATTTATTTATTAATTTACATTATAAAACTCATAAAATTGTATTTCATGAGGTCTAATAAAATTCAACCCCTGATGATGCCGGAAAACAACCGGAGAAACTTTGGGAAAAGAATGGATTAACTTTTAACTGATTGCATTCATTTTTCTCTGAACATCAAGCCCAAAATTTCACTATGCATAAGGATTAAAATTTATATGTTCAATACGAAAAACTCAAAATTAGGATCAACTATCGATTTTAAATTTTGAGGCAGGTATCTGGTCAATATTATAGTTTTGTGAAGGTGTCGAGCGCCATCAATACAGTAAGGTCTAGTTTTTATTTGGAACCACATTGGCGCATAGACTTACATTATAAAATTGAACAACAAGAGCATATTTTCGGATGGAGTCACAGTAGAAACATTTAACCTCAATATTGGATTTCCAGCTGTAAGCCACCTTGAATGAACGACTTTTCCCGTATTTCTTTTTCCTAAACCGTCACTACAAATTTTTGAACTGATAGCTTGAAAAATTTTAAACAAGTATTGTTGATCAGTGCTGAGATGATTAGTGTTTAATATTTCTTGAAGGTTACATTGAATAGCTTGAAATGGCACTAACGACAAATTTTCACAATCTTTCGATTTGTTTCCCGAAGGTCCTGTGAAGCTTCGTGGTCCGGTTGTAGTTC
Source organism: Chrysotoxum bicinctum (assembly GCA_911387755.1). Lineage (NCBI taxonomy): Eukaryota > Metazoa > Arthropoda > Insecta > Diptera > Syrphidae > Chrysotoxum > Chrysotoxum bicinctum. The sequence continues at coordinate 109,079,350 of OU426988.1, forward strand.
TATCAAAATGCTCAAACATGTGTCGAAGAATAAGTTCATTTTAATGTAACTGGCAACCATTGCAATGGTGTTCCTAGGTCTAGTTCCAAACGACGGATAGCACCTCTTTTTGATCCTGTGTTTATAACTGTACCATCACTTCCAATAACCACAACTTTTGATTTATCAGTCCCCTTTTCATCAAAGAACTCCTTCAATTTCTTACTCACGGTTTCAGCTTTTCCATTTGGAAGGGAGAGATGTCCTAAGTACTCGGATCCAGGCTCTTTCACTGAACTTATGTATGTATATGCTTTTGAACAATTGATTTTCGTTATTCTCACGGGCACATCTGATTTTGTGCCTATCTACAACATTGCTAAAATAGTCCTTTGAAATCATTCCAACATCTTGAAGACTAGCTGAAACAATAGATTCTAACAGAACAAAAACTAGTCGGAATTTTCAAAATATATTGTAAAAAAGATATTGTAAAAAGCAAAATATGTTGGAAACGTGGTATTTTGCTACATTCTTACTACAACTTTTGTTTACCGCCTGAACACGATCAAACAAAATAAAAATTTCATAAAATTTTTTTATCAATCGAACCACCCTAATGTCCATAATAGCACACTAAATTTCGTTAGAGCCGCTTTTGAGATAAATAATATTTTGTATAATGGGTGTATGAGGGGTACCGTAAGTTTTGGAGCTAAAAACAAATTTCAGTTTCCCCTCTAGGCAATCAACGAAGACCCTTAAGTACCGAGTTTGAAGAAAATAGCTCCAGTGGTTTAGATAGTATGGAGAGGTACAGATATACAGGCATGTTTTTTCTGTACTAAATTTTCCTTAAATTTTTTATAAAAAAAATTGATATGCAAATTGTTAATATTTATTGATATACATTTTGAAGTTAATTTAAAAATTTAATCGTGTATCCGAGATATTAAATTTTCAAAAAAAAACTATTATTTTTTTAAAACTCATTTTTTTTACTAACTCATTCTTAATTTTAACCATTTTCTAACTAGTATCGTACTAAAGCAATTTTCTTAATAAATTGCTTCTGAACACAGCTAAACCAATGACAGTTCGTGCAAACAACTAAGTAAACAGACCTTTTTTGATGTTTGTAAATGCCAAAGAGTCATATTATGAGGTTAGCACGATACTAAAAACTGAAAAAAGGTATTCGGTGATTTTAACTTTAATAAAAGGGTTGAGAAAGTATGATTATTTGATTAAAATTTCCAAAATATCTAGTTGTTTTATTCTAGTTTCATACTAAAACAGTTCTAACATCGTACTAATTCAACTACAATTTTGGGTAATTTTTCCCTAAAATTTGTTTGGCCAAAATGTAGTCCATGAGCATAATACCACACATAATTTTTTTTTATCAAAATCGTTAGATTCGTATTCGAGATAAATAAGATTATTCATTAAGTTTGGGAATTTGTTTGTGACCTCAACTGTATATAACCAAAAGTTTTTATAGTGGGCTCCAGGTCAATAAAAGATGGGTTAAATAAGCAACGCTTCGAGCATGAATACACTCTTCATCAGGCCTTTTTTATTGGAAAATACAAATAACATTAAATTCATGTATAAAATAATTATACAAATGTCAAAACACTTACAACAATAATTAATTGACTTTTCGACAAAGCATTGACACAGGTGGAATACATAATAAACTTTATAGAAAAACTATAATAAAATTATTCATTAAGGGTGTATGGACCGTTAGTTTTGGAGCTAAAAAAATAATTTCAATTTCCCCTCTAGGGAAGCACTGAAGACCCTTAAGTATATATTTTGAAGAAAATAGGCTGTAGATCGAGGTACAGATATGCAGACATACAGACATACTCGTACATACATACATACATACATACATACATACATACATACATACAGGCATACAGACAGACAGACGGAATTGCTGGACTCACTTTCTTCGTCTTCGCTATCTTCGTAATATCAGTATTGATCAATCGATTTAGTTTTTTTTTTCAAATGCAGATCTTGCCCTATAGTACGTACCTATATCGTAAGGAAAATAAAATACACGACTGGATCGCTGGATTTAATGAGATAAAAATGTTCAAATCCATAGAATTGCCTGATTTCCGGAAAAGTATGAATTTATGCAAATAAAGTTTAAAAATCGTTTTATTAAATCTAATCTTTTATATAACAAATTCCTTTCAAGTTTTTCTAGAACAAAATTTGGTATGCCAATTTTAAGTGCTTAGTAATATAGATTTTAGGAAATAATAAAAAAATAATGCTTCACACGTTTTCAAGATATTGATTTTTCAAAAACAAAAATGGGATAAAAAAAAAATATTCGAATATTTTTATATACAATATGATTTTAAACTTAAGGGGGCTCCTGGTGAAAATTTTTGGTTAAAATCGTTAGAGCCGTTAATGAGAAACTCGAAAATCAAAAATACGGTTCTATGACAGGTACTATTAATAACATTTTGCCCAAATTTTTTTTTTACAAAAATGTAGTCAACATAATTTTTTTTATAAAAATCGTTAGAGCCATTTTCGAGATAAAAGATTGTGCAATACGGGTGTCTGGGGGTACCGTTAGTCTTGGAGCTAAAAAAAATGTTGAATTTCCCCTCTAGGAATTCACCGAAGACCCTTAACTACCGGGATTGAAGAACATAGGTCTAGTGGTTTACGCTGTAGGGAAAGTTACAGACATACAGACACACTGAAATTTGTTTTTCGTGTACTAAATTTTTCTCAAATTTTGTATAAGAAAAATTATTATGCAAATTGTTAGTATTCAATAAAATACATTTTTAAACTTATTTTAAAAATTTAATCGTGTATCCGTTTTCAAGATATTAAATTTTCAATAAATAAATGTATTATTTTTTTTTTAAATCCAAAAACTATTTTTTCGAAAAAATTTTTAAATTATATTTTTTTTTCAAATATAAAGGAGCTCCTCTATAAAAATTTTGGTTAAAATCGTTGGAGCCGTTGATGAGAAATTCGAAAATCAAAAAAACCGTTCTATGACAGGTACCCTTAATATCATTTCCCCCCGATTTTTTTTTACCAAAATGTAGTTCATGTCCATAATACTCGTATCATACCTAATTTGTTTGTATTAAAATCGTTAGAGCTGTTTTCGAAATAAATTGGATTATGCATTACAGGTGTATGGGGGGTACCGTTAGTTTTAGAACTAACAAAAAAATTCAATTTCCCCTCTAAGGAATCACCGAAGACCCTTAAGTAGGTACCGAGTTTGAAGAAATTATGTCCAGTGGCTTAGGCTCTAGATCGAGGTGATCATTATTTTTGATTATTTTTGGAAAAGATAAGGGTATCTTTAGGTTTTAATTTATATAAAACGGTGAGTAGTTATTTGGAATAATAATTGGTAATGAAAGATGAATTTATTTTTTTTTTATACTTTGAAATGGCACCTTAAAGGAAATGCATTTTTAATAGCCAGTGTCCGTTCATTGTAAAATATCTAAGCGAAAGTGATGTAAGGTGTTGAAAATGCTTACCAAATTTTTCCACATCAAACACAAATCCATTCTCCATTTAGAATCACAAAACATTTCAATGACAGAAGCTTGTCTTGTTTTAAAAGATTTTAAATTAAAACGTATAGAAAGGTAGGCCGAAGTGTTTTTTTAAACATTCACTGATCAAAATTTTCTTACAAAACTAGAGTTAGGAAGTAAAGTCGATTCCTTCAATTGTCTCGACTGAAAGGGTATTTTCAATTTCCAATAACATTTAGACACCTGAGAAGTCCCAATTAAAAGTTGATACGCTAGCAGCAATGCTTAGTAACAAAGTGCAATTATGACTTCGATTGCGCAAAATTTAAATGTTTTTAAGAAATCGGGACGATATCTTAGAAAAAATACACTGCGAAGAAAAATACCAACATTAAACATAAACATAGTTCCTTTGAATGACTTTTATATCTGTAGTCATATAAATATCTTATTTAGTTTTTTTTTTTAATTATTTGTATTTATTTGTTTTAAAAACTGAACTGAAGTATGAAGTACAAAACTTTTTAATAAAAATAATTATTTGTTAAACTTTTTTACGTTAATGAAAGACTGTCCTTTTTTTTGCTCCTGAAAAAATGGTCACCGTACCTATATAGTACCTATATAGTACATAATCGCAAGTAAAACGGAAACAATAAGAAATAACCATTTCTCGATGTTAGTATAATGTTGCCTTGTTTTTGACTTTGTGTACCTCGGTAAGTATACAGTTGATTATAGTGTACAGTTTTGGTTCTCTTGTGTAACGGAAAATATTTAAAAAGAAATGAAAATACAGTGATTTTTTTAACTTGTGGAGAATATGAGGACTTTCAGTGGGAGATATAAAAGAAATATTCCATAAAATAGTAACCCGTCCCGAAAATAAAGATTCACAGCGATTTCTTTAGCTAGACAAATAGGATGGGCCTCCTGATTCTATGTGATGGAAGTTATGATTTTCGGTGTAAAATATTCACCTTGCATTGGCAGCTAGCTTTATTCATAATCATAACGCTGCTACTTTCACTTGTGAGGGTCACAATGTAGACGACTATGTAAGTAACTTTGATACTATCGAACAAGCATTTAATGTTACAAACGATCTTATAAAGATATACATAAAAGTGGCGGTTTCAAACTACTCAACCTTTTGTCTAAGTCCGAAGAAGTTCTTAGGTGCATTAGACAAAATCCTGGAATAAAAAATCTTAAGCGCGTTCTTGGCATGAACATCGATGCAGTGTTGTTGGGACAGTGCAGAAGATCAATTCGTTTTTCAAATCCGTTTCCCTCGTATTAGTCGAGGGATTATTAACGAAAAAAAGATGGAATTTCTTGACATCACGATGGCCATTTTCGATCCCTATGGTATGATTGCCAATTCTACATTGTATTTGAAGCTGCTGTCAATATGTCATAGTTACCATCTTTCTACCTGCGGGGAAGCGTTTAATGCTGTCACCTATCTTCGAATTGATTTCAATGGAGAGACTTGCATCTCATTTGTTTGTGGTTATCCTAGAGGAAACCCTAAGAAACAGTTATCCTTGCCTCGTCTTGAGTTATCATAGAATTACCAAGATCACAATGGCCTCGAGGAGCAAACACTAGTGTTTTCCCGGCCCCAGATGGCTAAGTCCGGTCAACAGAAGAAGACATCGAAAGGGGTTTGTCGAAGGCCAGCAGTGAAGATCGCAGTACTAGATATTGGCGAGACTTTTGATTAAAATCTGTACGCCTCATCAAACCAAGTAAGCTAAATTTATCCTTGTAAATTCTGAATTCATTTTGAAAACACTTTTTAGAAAATAAACATCTTAAACTGAAGATCGTTTTGTTTATTGGTTAAATACAAATTTGGTTGACGCTTCGACTGGTGGAGCCTCCTTTCGTGGATACACCAACAAATTGAGCAATATATCGCTGATAATGTCCTTCTTTATGCAAAGTTAATATTTGAGATCTTTTTCCGATAATATTTCGTTAAATTTTGCCTTTTTATATGTTCAGCCAGAAAACGATCACCACTAATGACCAATACTACAAGTGCAATTGTTAAAAATTTACCTTTAACTTTACGATACATGGACTGTAAATGATCTTTGGGCTCTTTAGCATATATGTATTAATAATTTACAAAACTTGAATTCAAATTATTTAGATCGTGAATGAACTTAAAAAAATGTAACATTTAAATTTTCAAAAATATTGTGATGTAACTCATTTTCTATTTATACTGAAAAAATGGCGAAAACTACATCAAAACGAATACAAACAAGGTAGTAAATATTTATTGTTTTCTTAAACAATCAAAAAAGCTGGTCAATAATGATAAACAAGTAATTATTTGATTGGCTTTAAAGATCCCAGTTTATTGCGAAATCATAAGTTACGGGAATTTTGAGTTAGGTCACTTTTATTCTAAGGGTGCGATTCATATATGTATATTTTTTAAATGCCAAACTTTTATCTACCCCACGCAATGTTCCACACTAAAAACATAGTATTTCATAATCGCACTTGCAACATTTAAAGCCACCACTTTCACAATTTCTTTCTAGCACATCACATCCCACTTGCATTGTGCCATATCTCCATCATGTTTTATTCTTACATTACATACTATAGAATTCTGAAGTATTTATTCTACAGTCGGACTGTTAGTAATGGGTGATTTTGTTGCTATTTTATTTTTGGCAACACTGGTTTCGACAGCTCACGCACGGTTCTTGTTTTGTGTCACTGTCAAACATCTTCCGTTTGGTCTATAATTTAACCATGAATCGTCTTACAAACGACCAACACTTTCATATTATTGAATTTTATTATCAAAATGCGTACCCTGTTAGAAAGTTCATCGCGCGCTTCTTCCATTTTATGGTCAGTTTAATCGACCTACTGCTATTCGGTCTATTGTGACTAAATTTCGCACCAAATTTACATTTGTTGGACATTAAACCACCAACACGCTTACTTAGAGTGCGAACTGAGGAAAATATCGCAGCTGTATCAGCCATTGTTAGTGATGACCGTGAATTATCGATTCGGCGCCATTCGCAGTAATTGGACCTCTGTTACTCAACTACGTGGAAAATTTTGCGGAAGGATTAAGGTGTGAAGCCTTTCAAAATACAGCTGGTGCAAGAATTGAAGCCGAACGACCTGCCACAACGCAGAATTTTTGGCGAATGGGCCCTTGAAAAGTTGACCGAAGATCCACTTTTTTTTTATCGAAAATTTGTGTTCAGTGACGAAGCTGATTTCTGGTTCAATGGATACATGAACAAGCAAAACTGTTGTATCTGGAGTGAAGAGCAGCCAGAAGCATTACAAGAGCTACCAATGCATCCTGAAAAAGTCACTGTCTTGTGCTTGACTTGCATGATATGTGGTTTCACCAAGACGGTGCCACACAGCACGCGTAACAATGGACCAACTAAGAGGCGAATTCGGTGAACAGTTTATTTCACGTTTGGGGCCGGTCAATTGGCCGCCTAGATCGTGCGACTTAACGCCTCTCGACTATTTTTTGTGGGGTTATGTTAAGGGTCATGTCTATAGCGACAAGCCCGCTTCGATTGACGCACTGGAAACCAAAATTGAAGCATTTATTCCTGAGATACCGGCCGAAATGTTTGGAAGAGTAGGCCAAAACTGGACTAAGTGGATTGACCATTTGAGGTGAAACCGCGACCAACATTTGCATGAATTAATCTTCAAACATTAAATTATATCGACCGTACTATCGATTCAAATAAAGATTTCATGCATTTTTCTGAATTTTCTGAATTTTATGTGTTTTTTATTTTTTGATTTCCGATAGCTCTTAAAAAATCAGTCGTTAGTTATTCATATAATATAATGCGCCGGAAACTGAATTAAGGTAGTGATACGAAGAGAAGGTTGTAATTTTGTGCGAAGTCTGTCTGGCAAGTGAAAAAATAAAACTGGAAAACAAAACATAAATAGCAGCACCAGCAAAGACACCATCAACAACAGCATAAGCAAGAAAACAGAAATATACACTGAGCGTCAAAAGTGAGTAAACACTCACTCTAGTGGGAGAAATAGTGCATAAGAGATATGCAGTTCTTTCCAAAGTCTAAAAAATTGTGATACAAAATTGGCATAACTTCAAAATGAAGAGCTAAGTGCCCTGATTGCAAATATCGAGGTCCAAGACGTTTTGAAGGCGGTTTTCTTCATGCAAGAAGTACGCTATTCTTATCGCGTCTTGTGGGCAGAAAGCTGTCTGCAAAACGTCTTAAACCTCAATACTTTCAATTAGGGGGCTTAACTCTACATTTTGGCAAAGTTGTTATCACAATTATTTAGACTTGGAAATAACTGCATATATATGCACTATAGCTCCCACTAGAGCATGCAAGACGTTCACATTTGTAAATAACTACTAAAGGCCTATCTAATTATGCTAATAATTTTTTGTTATCAATCACACCCAAAAATTGCTGTGGGCTCTCGGTCTATAAGTAAACATCTGTTATATCTTAAAATTATTTATAAATATAGTACCTCAAGTAAAAAACTGGGTATTTCATTTGATCACCTTTAGACTTCATAACATCTCTTAGTCAGCGTGACATGGAAACGACAATGTTATTTCTTACATCGGAGGATATTTTTGACAGTTCTTCAATTAAAGCCTTTTAAGGTCATCTTTGTTCTTGAAGGCCCGTTTGTGAATTTTCCGGTCCAAATGATCCCATAAATGTTGTATAAGTCTTAGGTGCGGCGATTGGTGAGGGTGGTGGAGGTGCTTTGAAGTCCTATACAGTATTCATTCTTTAAAGAACTGCGAGGTATGCTAAGAGATGTCTTGCTAAGAGATCCAATTGCTAAGCATCACTAATTTGCGTAAGGTCGGTTGAAGGTTATTGCTAAGGATGTTAAGATAATCTTGATTATTCATTGTACTTTCAATGAAAACAAGATTCCCGATCCAATATGCTGCCATACATCCCCACACCATCATGTTTATAAATTCATACATTACGTATGATATATGTAAAATATAAAAAAATATTAAATAAAATATATTGTTAGTTAGTTTTCGGGTAAATCGGTACATCGAGCACAACTGGGGTCGATTAAAAAATTCCCTGCCAAAAAACTCTACCGCGATTACACCTATTACATGACAGGCAGCGGCAAAAGCTTACGGAAAAATAGAATACTTTTATGCAGACTAAAAACTCAAATTTTAGTATTATTATCGTTTCTACAATAACTGGAAATTCCATAACTGTTCTTGAAAAATATCAAGGAACTTTAACATTTCAAAGTGACATTGCAAATATAAATATACACCATCATTTGAAATATTTTTTTTTACCAAATATACATATGTAATTGTAAAATTAACTACTGATAATGATTTCTTGAAATAAATGAAAATTACATAGAAATTATTAACGTTCAAAACGAGGAGAAGAATCCTTTAAACAAAAGGCCAAACCATGATACGAGGTTATGCGAATAAAAATTTGATTGTCTACGGGCCGAACCTAGTGATTCACTTAAGCATTGTTAAGGCAAAAATAAATCTGGCATCGATTGTCTACGGGCCGCATCAGAATACTAAGGATATTAAATTCTCGAACCACTTCGACACCAATTATCTTAATAATTGAAGAAATTGTTCCAAAAACAAGACTAGAGAAGAAAATGACCTAGTAGAACATTAAAAAAAATCCAGCATGCAAAAAAAAAGACCGTCATAAGTAAAAGGATATTTTAAAATAAAGAAGGACATTTTACAAACTACATATGTATGTATATTGTCTTAAAACCTCGTTGCGAAAAATGCAGCGAAATGCTTAGGTTTCCTCAGAAGATGTAAGCAGTTTTTTTCCCCTTCTGATCTGGCTACAATTTATAAGACATACATTCGGCCTAAGCTTGAGTATAACTCCCATATCTGGGCAGGTGCTCCTAAGACTCACTTGCACCTCTTAGACAGAATCCAAAACAGAGCCCTTAGACTGATTGGAGACAGATCTATTACGGAAACTTTTGTTTCTCTCGAACACCGTCATAATGTCTCTTGTCTAACTTTGTTTTATCGCTTCTTCTATAAACAGTGCTCAAATGAAATAGCCAGTTGCATTCCTCCCTTGAAACAATTTCGCCGTAACACTCGTCTTACTAAGAATGCCCATCAGTTTACCCTTGAGCCTAATTTCGGGCGTACTGTAAAATACAGAGATTCATTCTTAAGCCGTACTACTAGAATGTGGAACACTATACCCCACTCGATTTTCCCCCCTCATTGTGATGTACAAGCATTTGAAACCAATGTGCATCGGCATCTCCTTTTAAATCCCCTCCTCATTTCCTAACTGCTCACGCTGTGTTACTATAACATTATAAGGGTATTCATAACCCCTTGAGTGTGTGCTTATTATATAAAAAAAAAAAAAAAAAAAAAAAAATAAAATCCCGTTTCAGCATTGCAAAGACATAACCTTTATCTATGCTCTTATATAAAAGTTTTCTTTTGTTTGTCTGTCAGTTTGACTGTATATGACAGCAAAACAAATAACAAAAAAAAAAAAAAAACACTCAAAACAATACATAAATTAAAAAATTTACTTATCTCTTATGCTATAAGCCCCAGCTGAAAGTGGAACTTTTCCTAAATAAACTATGCTCATAAACTTAAAAACATACCATAAAAAAATCGTATGGAAACAATTTGAGGAATTCCATTTTTGATAATAATAGCGCCAATGTTAATAAAACCCTGTTTAGATTTTGACTTTTCACTAGGCTATCCATGACAATGTTTTTGTCGATGAGATCCGTAAGGAGCTCTGTACACTATTGAAACAGAATCCAATGGGCATATTATTCATTCGATTCATCCAGAATAAAACTTAAATCCGGATGTAAATTATTTTTTAATCTAGATATATCGAGTGAATAATATGGCGGTGTTTGTTCTCGTATTAATTTTACTGAAAAGCGCATACAGTGCGACAGTTAGATTTTACATATATCCGTAAAGAGATTCCATTCACCCAAAATCTACCGATGTTCCAGTTTCCATAAATATTTTCCAATTCATCAAGAAAAATTATGTATTTTGTGAGAGATAGATTGATTTTAAGGTGTAATATGGAAATCACCCTTTTCTTAATTCTTAGTACCGCATGTATGTACATCTCTGTTTCCATATTCAAAACACTTTCCTATAGTGTCGCATTTTGATAGATATTTGGCAATATTGACAATTTAAGTTAATTCAAAGTTGAAAAATTATTTTTGAGATAACTTGGGTTACCACCAGACTTGAAAAAAATACAAACTAATGTCGAATGCTGATGCTTTGAGTCGATTAAGTATAGAACCGAACGACATTTACACGGTTATAACAAGAAACCAAAAACACCGTTTAGAGGAACAAAATAAATACCTCAAGTCAACGGCCTTGGCTCTGATGAAAGCATCGCTTCCCATCGATCAGCGAAATCAAGCATCGTTGCGCGCGGTTAGTACTTGGATGGGGGACCGTTCAAATACCAACCGTGAGCTGTTGACATGTGTTTTCTGTTGTTCTTTCTTTCTGTCTGTCTCTCTCTGTTGTATTGTATAAGCCGATGGTCTGAGTTACCAGTGCTTTCAGTCTTCAGTGTCGCTACTTCGTAGATTTATCTACGGAGTACGGTACCTTAATTTAAGAAATTGCCACAGAAATAAGAAATAGAATCTCTTAAATTGTTTGTGTAAACTTCTTTGAGCTCACGTACATCCCACTCTGACCCAAGGTATATCGAATATAATGGTATGACACTCCTAACTTTCTAGCTCCATCTCCCTCACACATGCTTACGTCATGTGTATCGTGAAAATCTGCTCTGTTTATTTCACGATTTTGAAAGAAACCTAATTTGTTTATTCTAATAATGAAATTAAATTAGAATAAATAATAGAAAGAATATCAAATGTGTTGAGATACAAATAAATTATTCCAAAAACATCGAAAAAAATTCAACACGCTGTAAAAGAAAAAAAATAAACAAGAACATTTATTTCAGAATTTTATTCAGTTTCCTTTTTTTAGAATATAAATTTTCCGTCAAATCTTTGTTTAATATCCGAATTATAAAAAACAACTTTTATTTCGAATTCGAGTTCAATTTTCTCAACCAAATTAAAAAGATTTTTTATAAAACCAGATCGAACTTTCAATGTTGTTGAATTGTAGCTATTGAATATATCTTCGAGACGCATTAGGCTAGCCGCGCACTAGCAACTGTGATCGAAATCAAATAGTTTAATCACCAGTTGATAGAGTGCCGCGCACTGACAACTCTTTACTCACGCTCACACTTTTTACTTGCGACTTATAGGTACTATAAGGCAAGTTATGCATTCGTAAAAAAAATCGAACTCGAGATTTTGATCAAAGTTGACATTACGAGGCACGAGTACGATAACTTGGCCGCCAAGATTTGATGTCGGATTTTTGTAGGGGGGTCAAAAATAAGCACTTTTTACTATGGGAGGGGGGGGTCTATCTCCCCCCGTTTAGGAGGTAGGGACACTTTTAGAAAAAATGGTTTAAATTGAAAAAAAAAAAAAAATATTAAAAAACAACGGCAACACCTACAATAAAGTGCTATACTGCGTTTGAAAGCCAGAAGATTGTTCTATAATCTGCATTTAAATTAAATTACTCATGTGAATGGTTTTTGAGAAATTCGCATTTAAAGTCCAAATTTTGATAAAATAACGTGAAAAAAAAAGTTTAGACCAATTGTTTTCAAAATTGTGAAATGAAATTGTAAATTAGCTTACATGTGTTTCATGTATCTATCAGTTCTTAATCGAACACAAAAACCGCATGGTTCTGTGTCTTCTGGATTTTGAGAAAATCGAAAATAACTAAAACTACTTTTCTACAAAATGTTTGATATTTTTTGCTTCCTTACATAAATAAATCAGTGCTAGCTTCCAACATTACAATATATAAACAGTAAAGTATATATGGGGGGGCATGCTGCCCCCCTGCAACCCCCCTGCTTGGGCACACTATAGGATTTGGGTAGGTGCGAGGTTGGGTGCATGCAAAGTTTCTTTTGCATTCTAAGAATCTGTATTTAAAAAAAATCAAATTTATTCTATTTATCCAATGTCCACTAAATACATATAAAATACAATAAACGATCTTGAAAACCAAAACAAACTTCTGACCATGTTCACCAATACATGGCACTATTTTTCTATCGAAAATACTGCATAGAAAGGAAATATAAGGACGACTGGGGTTCGCAAATAATAGAGTTTTTATCAGATGTAAAAAAAGTTTACCCTTGTTATACCGATGGTGATATATGTGAGGGTTTACAGTTAAAAGACATCGATCCTCCCACCCTTCAGAGCGAAAATTTAGAAAGTGTTTTACCGCCAAAACATCCTCGGCTTCCCACCATAAAAGAGTAACTCAACGAACTCGACAGTTATAGTACGGACGATGGCTTTATTGACGAGACTTACACACCTTTTTAATACATTTTGACCACTTTTAACTAACTATGACTGACTAACTCCTGACTAACTGACAAAATAACTGACCCAGATGCAATTCTACCTCCTCATGGTGCATTCTGGGTAACACCAAATGAATTGCGGTACTGAACTAACAAAGATTCATTATGTTTATTAACATTAATCCTTAAAATGGAATCACCGTCACCACCAAAAATCAAAAAAAGTAGTTTTGGTAATTTTCGATTTTCTCAAAAACTAGAGGACATAGAACCATGCGGTTTTTTGTGTTCGATTAAGAACTGATAGATACATGGATCACAAATAAGTTAATTTACAATTTCATTTCAAAATTTTGAATACAATCGGTCTAAACTTTTTTTTTCACGTTATTTTATCAAAATTTGGACTTTAAATGCGAATTTCTCAAAAACCATTGACATGAGTAATTTAATTTAAATGCAGGATTATAGAACAATCTTCTGGCTTTCAAACGCAGTATAGCACTTTATTGTAGGTGCTGCCGTTGTTTTTTAATATTTTTTTTTTTCAATTTAAACCATTTTTTCTAAAAGTGCCCCTACCTCCTAAACGGGGGGAGATAGACCCCCCCTCCCATAGTAAAAAGTGCTTGTTTTTGACCTCCCTACAAAAATCCGTTATCAAATCTTGGCGGCCAAGTTATCGTACTCTCCCCCATTACTATGATAGCGAAGACCAAAAAAGTGGGTCTCGCAATTCTGTCTGTCTGTCGGTTCGACTACAGCCTAAACGGCTCGGCCGATTTTCTTCAAACTTGGTAGATATAGGTTTTAATTTTTTCCCCCCACACGTTTTTTTTATTTTTTTTAAGACCAAAAATAACGGTACCTGCCATACGATTTTTTAAATATTTTTTTTTTCTCAAAAACTGTTCCACAGAATTTTAAAAATTTCATTTAGTTAAAGCTAGGTAATGGTTGAAAAAAAATTTCCAAAAAATCGTTATTTTTGGTAGCCCCTCTGGGTCCATTTTTTTAGTTTTTGATTTTCTCGAAAGCGGTACAGCCGATTTAAATATTTTTTTTATGCTAAAGCTCCTCCAAAGTTTAAATATTTTTAAATTTTTTTTTTTGGAAACTCAATATTTCGAAAACCCCATGCTCGATTTTTTTCAAACTTGCCAAATAAAAGTTTCTTAACATAATCTACAAGATTTGAGAAAAAAAAATTTGTTTTATCTAAAACTAACGGTACCTTCCATACAAAAGATAAAAAATGGTTTTCGAAATTTATTTTTCTCGAAAACGGTTCCGAGAATTTTGCTAATTTTTTTTTTCTTTTGATTAATTTTTACGATCTATAATATAATAAAAAAAAAATTGAAATCTAGATATTAATGACTGTACCACCATACAACGATTTTTTTGAATTTTTTGAATTTCTCATTATCGGCATAACGGATTTTAATGAAATTTGTTGTAAAGAAGCTCCTAAAAAGTTTAAAAAACATTGTATTTCAAAACTTAAAAAAAAATATTTTTTCAATTTTTGGAAAAAAAAGTCATTTTTTTTTTTTTTGAAAATTCGATATCTCAAGAACGGCTAAATATTTTTCTTGGAAATTTAACTCTCATTCGTACAATAACAAAAACTTACTGTTGGTGTACCAATTTTTTTTAAATGTTTTAAAAATTTTGTGCATAAAAGCTTATTTTTTTAATGAAATTTAAGTTCTATTTTGTTGAATGATCCTAGCGATTCTTTGCTAGAGAGAAGTACTTTCGTGTTTTTTGTGGATTTATTTAGATGATTTGGAATAAAAGTCCATATTGTGGACACGTTAACAGAAACTTTAGAGTTTGTTTTAGATTCGCTGAATTGCGTTTGACATTACTATATTCCTTAAAATGTATACATACGTGTTCGCCATACTTGTAAAGCATATGTTGATAATAATTTCTCATGTTTATAGATAAAGAAATGTCGGCTCACTTCTCTTCAAAATAAAAATAATGATTTTGTGAAATGGTTACACACCAACAAGATCATCGACGACAAAAGCAAATTTAGAATGACTACTTACACAGCACAAATACCCGCTATATATGGATTACCAAAGATCCACAAGCATAATATGCCTCTCAGACCGATTACGTCATCAATGAAGGTACCATGCTATGAACTTTCCAAGTACCTAGGAAAAATATTACAGTGTGTGACAAAAGAATCTTCCTACTCTGTAAAAAATTCGTTTGAGTTGAAGACCAAAACACAAAATTTGAAACTTGACAAAAATGATGTTTTGGTTTCTTATGATGCAATTTCTCTTTTTACTCCAACTCAGCTCGCAATTAACATAATCAAAAAGAAGTGGAAAATAATAAGTAAAATTACAAAACTGAATCAAAGCAAATTTCTTGAATTGTTAGATTTTTGTATCAAGGAAAACAATTATCTACAATTCAAAGAAAATTTGTTCAAACAAGTGCACGGAATGCCAATGGAAAACCCACTATCGCCGACAATCGCAGATTTGGTATTAGACTTCCTACTCGATGAATGTTTCAAAGAGAGTTATAAACCGAAGTTCATTGTGAAATACGTTGATGACATTTTTGCGATTGTGGACAAAGAAGAGATTGATAATGTGCTGAAAAGTCTCAACCCATTTCATGGGAAAATTCAGTTTACAGTTGAGAGGGAAAAAAACAACTCGATATCATTTCTTGATGTAGAAGTCCATCGAACAAATTACCGGCTCTCCTTCAACTGGTATCAAAAAGAAATGGCATCCGGAAGACTTGTTAATTTTCGATCAAGCCAGGCTAAGTGTTTTGAAGAGCTCATACATTACGCCCATTCATAAATCAGGATCTAAGCAAGCAATTGAAAACTATAGGCCAATTGCAAAACTTCAATCGATTCCTAAAGTTTTCGAATCCTTGGTAAAAACTAAAATGTATGATTCAGTTAAAAACCATATGTCACCCTTTCAACATGGATTTGTAAGTGGAAAATCCACTGCTACAAACCTTACTTTGTTTACTAATTTTTGTGTAACCGCAATTGAAAAAAGAAACCAAGTTGATGTCATTTATACTGACTTTTCAAAGGCATTTGATAGGGTTAACCATGAATTATTACTGAATAAACTTAAAATTCTTGGTTTTCATTCTCAGATGTTCGATTGGATTAAGAGCTATCTGCTTAATAGAATTCAGATCATTAAAATCGGTTCCATGAAATCAGTGCCAATTTCAAATTACTCCGGAGTTCCCCAAGGTAGTCACCTGGGTCCTCTTTTGTTTTTACTTTTTGTAAACGACTTGCCGAAGTTTATTTTAGATTCACAATGTTTGATTTTTGCTGATGACGTTAAGATATACAGGCTCATAAGTTCCATCTCTGACTATAAACAGCTCCAAGATGATTTAAAGCAACTTTCCAAATGGTGCCTTTTAAATGATTTCGGAGTGAATATCAAAAAATGCTGTGTTCTTACGTTTACCAGATCTTTCAATCCTATTATCTTTGATTATACAGTGAACATTAGAAAACGTGAACTAATAAAAACCGAGGGTGTTCATGTTTTTGAGATTGTTCATGTTTTGGAATGTAACATTTTATGATTAAAATAGTATTCCTACCGTATTGTCTTACTACTCCTCTTAAAATAAAACATATTTTCTTTCATTTTATGTTTTTTTTGCTTGCAGTAGTATAGATTAATGAATATTTTTACGTTTTTACACATACTGGTACCTACGGGTTCATACTGGTACCTACGGGTTATTAACAAAATTGATTAGATTTCATTTTTAAATAAATTTACAAATAAAAGTTTTATTTAACAAACAAAATTTTTAATTTTTGTCTGTTCTATTTTTGCCAACATTTTAATAACTACAATTTCTCTTAGGCGTTTATTTCGCTTTGGTCAAAACCTTCATCTGAACACCATTCCAAAGCCTTTTTAAATATTTCATATTACGCAATGTAAAATTTATGGGGCCCCCGAAGTTTAAAAAAATTAATTCAGTGCATTTTTATGTAGAGATGTTGAAAAAATGTCTGTTCGCGTTTTAGAGCTTTTCGATTTGTTCACGTTTTAGAGCAGTCAATGTAAAAATTACGGTGTTCACGTTTTGGGATAGTTCACGTTTTGGGGGGTTCACGTTTTCCAATGTTCACTGTATGTAGTTTATCTGCGAGTGTCCTGCAAAGAGTTTCTAATCATAAAGATTTGGGAGTCATATTTGATTCCAAATTGGAATTTGGAATGCATGTAGATTACATCGTTTCTAGAGGTAATTCTATGCTTGGATTTCTGTTTAGAAATTCTAGCGAATTTAAATGTGCTTATACAATAAAGTCTCTTCTTATAAGTTTTGTTCGACCTATTTTATAATATTGTTGTGTAGTTTGGTCTCCCTACTACAAAAACGCTTCGAATAGAATCGAAAGGATCCAAAAAAGGTTCACGAAATATTCGCTTAGGAAACTTCATTGGACCCTACCCTTACCATCATATAAATCTCGGTGTGCGTTGATAGATATAAAACCTCTTAAGACTAGGAGAATTTATTTCTTGATTTCACTTGCAAGAGACGTCTTAATTGGTCATATTGATTGTACTCAACTAAGTGAGCTATTTTTAAGACATACTCCAGCTCGTTGTTTGAGGGTTAATCATTTTTTCTTCACAGCACAACACTCGACCAATTATGGACTTAATGAGCCTATTACAAAAGCTTGTCTACTTTTTAATAAATATGCCGATATAATCGAACTTGAAGTTCCAAAACATGTATTTAAAAAAAAAAGTTATGATTCATATTATAATTAATTAAATTGATTTGTAAATATCATTATAAGTATTATGTTAATTAATAATATTATGTGAGCTTAAGCAAAAGAAAAATAGGTAAAATCGGTTGTACCATTTTTCAAAACTGAATGTTATTAGAGAAAAACTTCAGAAGCATATAATTCATTTTTTAATAGACTAAAACAACTCCCTTAGTAGTTGGAGCTAAAAACAGGATGCCATGTGATTCAAGCAAATATTCATATCGATTACAGAATTCGCAAAATTTTACTCCCGGTGAATTGACTCAATCCGTTGACCTTTCGCATCCGCTGTGAAACTGAATTATGAAATTCGTAGGATGAACTACATTGTCGATTCCTGAAATTAGCTTATAAACTTTCGTATCGACACTGTGAGCTACAAACATTTAGTCAACCGGCCTAGGCTTTCATAATAGTATCGCTAGCGATCAACGAAATCAAGCATCGTTTTGAGTAGGTAGTACTCCTCCAAAGCGTTCTAGCTTTGGAGCGAAAAATCTTTTCTTATTTTCTCGTATTTCGGTTGTCACTCTATTTCGTAATGCCTTATAACTGTTAAACATTGTATTGATTTTAAACTTTTTCCACCTTTTATAAGCCCTATCACGCATAGTCACCCAAACCCAAACGACCTCCAAAGACACTATGATGAAGATGAACAGAATTATTTTAAGTAACTGAAAACGAACTAAAAAAATATGAAAAAAGAAATAAGAAAAATTTAAATTTAAATGATTAAATCAGAGCAATTATTAATTATAAACAAAATTGTAATTATAATAAAAAAAAATCAAAGAGGTAAACAAAAAAAAACATTGCTAGGTGTCAAATATTTTCCAATTCCAAAGTATGATTAATAAAAATAGCTTCCGCCTTGTTTACTCGGATAGTGAAGACGGAATGAAGTTTTTTCTCACGTTTTAATTTGAGTCCATGGTTTAAGAGAGACCGATTTTTCACCGTAAGACATTTATGGAGAAAAACAGGCGAGTTTTCATAATCTTTGAAACCATTTGTTGTTTTACGATCCGAAATTGAAAATTGTGTTGAAAATTGTGCGAAGACAGTTCGGTAGCATTGGAATGCCGTGCAGAAGTGCATCACTCATAGTATCTTTCATTTGTTGTTTTTCTTCACTCTGATTTAAGCGAGTGGTAGTTAGTTCAATCGAGTTTGTTTTTTTTTTTATTTTGATTCGGGGTTTGACATTCGGGTGTTTACGTCATCAATAACAGTCGTTAAGGCTTTTATACTCGTATCACTATCAATCTTATCCAATGTCCTCTTCTCCAGCTCATCCATTCTCGTAAATACCTGTTAAATAATGCGGTCACTTAGCTTATTAAGAGAATCATCTCCTTGAGTGTTATTTTTTGGAGTGACGTTTTTTGGAGCTGTGTTTTCTGAAGAGAGTTTATTGAAAGTGCTTGTTAGTTATGGTGATGGAGACGTTACCTGATCTTTGTTGGTTAACGCCTGTGTATTTTTACCCTTCCTCGTTGTCGTGGTGTTATAGTGTTCGTAATTACGATAAGTGTTTTTTTTTTGTCCTTTTTTTTTTTTATTAATTTTACGATATAAATAAGAACAAATAAATCGAATTATTGAAAGTTTTTGCCCTAAAGTTCGCCAAAGTTTCCGAAAAAAAAAACAATATATCGATTATACAATCTTTTGGGGGGCTTTAACATAAAAAAATAATCAGAATCGGTTTTACCATTGTCAAAAAGATTAAAAACAAAAAAAAAATGGTTCTAAGGGGGAATAAGGCACGAGTACGATAACTTGAGCGCCGAAAAATGATAACGGATTTCTGTAGAGGCATTTTTTTTACTATAGGGCGGGGGTCCATCTCGCCCCCTTTAGGAGATAGGGGCGATTTTCGATAAAAACGCCTTAAATGGAAAAACAAATATTAAAAAACAACGACAATACTAAAAATACAAGAAAATAAAGGTTTTTAAAGCAGAAGTCTGTTCTTTCATCCTACATTTAAATTATATAGTGTTTGTGTCAATAGTTTTCAAAAAATTGGCGTTCAAACTCAAAATATTGATAAAAATGCAAAACAAAATGTTTGACTAAATATTTCTCAAAATTGTGAAATGGAAAACTAAATTTTCTTTTTGTTGCCAATGCTCATATTAATTTTAAATCTAACACAAAAAAAACGAAAGCTTTTATATCTTCTAAATTGTAAATTACTAATACTACTTTTTTGAGATATTTTTAATTTGCTTCCATTGCCAGCATTACGGCGGCGTTTTAAAAGTGAGATATTTATGAGGGGCGTGCTAAAGGATTTGGGGTATGTACGAGATTCGGTGTGTGCCAAATTTCGTTTACATTTAAAGAACTTTAAATGTGTTCTCTGTTTCCAATGTCAATAGCTACTAATGTCAACAGCTACATATGAAATAATATACACACATTTGAAATTTTCGCATTACGAAAAATTCGCATCAACTGGGCACTACTGTATGACTGCAGCATATGTATGCATATATACAGGGTGATTTGCATAAGGTGTGACAAAAAGCTAGGGCGTGTAAGTTGGACTTAGACAAGAAAAAAATCGTATGGGAGGGGGGGTCTATTTCCCCCCGTTTAGGCGGGAGGGGCAATATAAGAAAAAAATCACTTAAAACAGAAAAAAAAATTATTAAAAAATAACGGTGATGCCTACAGAGTAATGCTATAGCATTTTGGAAAGCCAGAAATACATTCTTTAATTTTGTTTTTAAATAAAGTTGTTTGAGTGAATAGTTTTTGAAAAATTAATTTTCAAAATCAAAATTTTGAAAAAAAAAAATGAATTTTTTTTTTAAACAATTTTTTTTTCAAAATTTTACGTAATTAAGTAATATTAAGTATGTGAGGGCGTGTAACGTTGCATTATTTAAAAAACATTCGCAGGTCAATATTAATCCAATGCTCTCACGCAGGTGTTCTCAATAAAAAAATGTGTTAATCAAGTACTTTGTCACTTTATTGTATGCTTATAAGACTGATAATAAAAAAATTTTACAAAAAAAGTTAATCCTTTCTTGCGTAAATGCACCTAAGCCAAGCCGACCCCACCATAATAAAAAAGTGGCAGGTCAATTTTAAACCAATGCTCTCACGCAGGTGTTCTCAATGAAAAAAGGTGAGAAATATGGTTAATACAGTACTTTGTCACATTATTGTATGCTTATAAGACGATAATTAAAAAAATAGTAAAAATAAAGTTAATCCTTTCAATCGTAAATTCACCTAAGAATCCAAAAACGTAAAAACTAAAATAAAAGGCTTTTTTTAGAACAAAAGTAGTTTTTGTTATTTTTGATTTTCTCAAAAACTACAAAACATTTTGACATCCGGTTTATTGTGTTTGATTAAAAATTAATAAGAGCATTGAATATTGAATAAAAAAATACTACTTAATTACGTAAAATTTTGAAAAAAAATTGTTTAAAAAAATTTTTTTCATTTTTTTTTTTTAAATTTTGATTTTGAAAATTAATTTTTCAAAAACTATTCACTCGAACAACTTTATTTAAAAACGAAATTAAAGAATGTATTTCTGGTTTTTTCAAAATGCTATAGCATTACTCTGTAGGTATCACCGTTATTTTTTAATAATTTTTTTTCTGTTTTAAGTGATTTTTTTCTTAAATTGCCCCTCCCGCCTAAACGGGGGGAAATAGACCCCCCCCCCTCCCATACGATTTTTTTCTTGTCTAAGTCCAACCTACACGCCCTAGCTTTTTGTCACACCTTATGCAAATCACCCTGTATATACTTATTAGACTTAATCATAAACTGACTTACTAGGCCGGGGAATGCAATCTGGTTTCTGGGTAACGCCAAATGAATTGCTGTTCTTTATATTTCTAACAAAGATCAACCAATAATTTTCATCAAACAAAGTTGTTGTCGTCGTTTTTTAATATTTTTTTTTTTCCATTTAAGTCGTTTTTATCGAAAATCATCACTACCTCCTAAAGGGGGCTTGTATTTGACCCTTCTACAAAAATCCGTTATCAATTTTCGGCGCCCAAGTTATCGTACTCTGTCCGGGAATACCATTAATAACCATTTTTCAGGAAATTTTTTCAAGGATTAGGTACTACGAGTATCTTTGTATATAGAACTTATAGTACTATCAAGAAGACGAAAGATTATGGCGACATCTTAAGTAAAGGGACAGTACTTGCTAGATTTGTCTCTGCTAAATTTAATTATAAAATATTTTCTTTCTTACTACTTGTTTTGTATCTTATTTTACTCCCCACTGTAAAATCTAGCTCTAATTTCAGCGCCTCCACCAGGCTAGAGTTCGCAATACAAAATCGCCCTCCATGATAATACTATAAATAGATTATATATACAAAAGCATACTATCTTTAACTAAATGATTTTTTGTTTCCTTTGTTTTAAGACCAAAAAATGGTTCCTTTATTCTGAAGTTCCAACAAATTTTGAATAGTATTTTTTTTTTTTTTGAAAATTCATTTTTTTCGAATATCACATGCTCAATTTTTTTAAACTTAACAATTACCATTTTTTAATAGCATATACAAAATGTAGAATCATTTTTTTATTTTATTTATTAACACGTTCACTATCATGTGACAGTATATGCCGGCGGGCATAACTTTTAATCCCTGAGAGGCCGTGTGCACCGCCGGCGGCGGTCTCAAGCTATAACTTCTTGTATGATTTTTTTCTCCGTGGCCTGTTATTATTGTGTTCCATAAGGAAGTTAACTTACGAACGTCATCCTGATGGATATATCTCCCAAAGAACTGTAATGTATCTTGTACTTGTGATTCTGGTGAAATCGGAAGCCCAAGGGTTAATATTTGGTATTGGATGTACTCGTCAGTTTTCAACGAAGAACCGAACTGTTGTCTTGTCAACCTATACCTGGCCTAAAATTCTCAATCGTCCAGCTCTTCAAAAAGATTTGCTCGGGACTATTTTATTTTACTTACTTTAAAAATAATTAGCTCACGAATCATAAAAAAAAAAACACAATTTAACTCCTTCAAATAAAATATCCAAGAAAGTAGCTATTATATGATTTTGACTTATGTAGTAAAAAATGTTAAGAGATAGTTGCGCAAAATTTTAAACGATTTACTAAAATGCTTAAGCCATTTTAGTAAGTTACTAAGTTAAAAAGAAAATGTTGTTAATTTTAAATGATTTTAGCATCTTACTATTTCTTAACATTTTAATAAAGTTAAAATCACAAAATGGCTACTTAACTTTTAACTCTATATGTCATCTGCATTTTCCTCAAGAAAAAAAATGTCCTGGAAATTTTATTTGAAAGACAAAAATTGTGCTTTTTATGATTTATAAGCTATTTTTTTTAAAGTGAATAAAATAATACAAAATGTTTTCGGAAGACGAAGATTTTGATATGCTTGAAGACTCAACTTTGTGCAGAAAAGTGCGATGTTTTAAGTTCCGAGCAGACCCTTTTGACGAGCTGGTTGATAGAGAATTTTACTCGTGGTAAAGGTTTCATAAGACTATATAGTTCGCTTCTTGGTTCAAAACCTAAACATCCAAGACTAAATTAAAATAATAAGAAAATTGTTAACTAGTAACATGTTTCAAAAATTACAATTTTTCAGGATATAAGACGTTCAGAATTAAGTTTTCAGTATGGCTAAGTTTACGACCACTGTACATGTCTATCTAGTCCATGCAATTGACCAAAGAAATATCGTTGCAATATCTCTGCAGCTATCCCCTTTGACCGTAACGTCACGGTTATTTTCATCAACAAAAAAATATGGGTACCACGGAAATGAAACCAACATCATACAGTTATTTTTTGATAATGAAGTGATGTTCTTCGGAGTTTTGGTAATACATTTTAATTATTTGTAAACGTTCTTCGTTCGTAAAGTTCACCATGATGAAAATGTTTTTTTTTTAATGAATATTTTGACATTGAGAGTTTGGAATCGGATCCTGTAAGCAATCCCGTAGAGAGCATTTGAATAATAACGAGTGATTTTTTAAGAGCTATCGGAAATTATAAAAAAAAAACATAAAATTCAGAAAAATGCATATCTTTATTTGAATCGATTGTACGGTTGATATATTTTAATGTTTAAAGATTATTTCAATTTTAGCATACTCTTTCTAACATTTCGGCCGGTATCTCACGAATAAATGCTTCAATTTTGGCTTCCAGTGCGTCAATCGAAGCGGGCTTGTCGCTATAGACATGACCCTTAACATAACCCCACAAAAAATAGTCCAGAGGCGTTAAATCGCACGATCTAGGCGGCCAATTGACCGGTCCTAAACGTGAAATAAACTGTTCAACGAACTCGCCTCTGAATTGGTCCATTGTTACGCGTGCTGTGTGGCATGTGGTACCATCATGTTGAAACCACATGTCATGCAAGTCAAACTCTTTCATCATCATCTTTGAAGAAATGCGGCCCAATTATTCCGCCAGCCCATAATCCGCACCAAACAGTGGCTTTTTCTGGATGCATTGGTAGCTCTTGCAATGTTTCTGGCTGCTCTTCACTCCAAATACGGCAGTTTTGCTTGTTCATGTATCCATTCAACCAAATATGAGCTTCGTCGCTGAACACAATCTTTCGATAAAAAAGTGGATCTTCGGTCAACTTTTCAAGAGCCCATTCACCAAAAAGTCGGCGTTGTGGTAGGTCGTTCGGCTTCAATTCTTGCACCAGCTGTATTTTGAAAGGCTTCATACCTTAATCCTTCCGCAAAATTTTCCACGTAGTAGAGTTACAGAGGCCCAATTGCTGCGACAGTGCCGAATCGATAATTCACGGTCATCACTAACACTGCCCGATACAACTGCGATATTTTCCTCAGTTCGCACTCTACGTAAGCGTGTTGGTGGTTTAATGTCCAACAATGTAAATTTGGTGCGAAATTTAGTCACAATAGCCCAAATAGCCGCCTCAGTAGGTCGATTAAACTAACCATAAATAGGAAGAAGCGCTCGATGAACTTTCTTAAAAGAGCACGCATTTTGATAATAAAATTCAATAATTTGCAATAATTTGTTCTTTTGTAAGACGATTCATGGTTAAATTATAGACCAAACTGAAGATGTTTGACAGTGACACAAAACACTAAATGCGCGTGAGCTGTCAAAACCAGTGTTGCAAAAAAGAAAATAGCAAAAAAATCACCCATTAGTAGGATCCGAAGAAGTTACTTAAATAAAAAAAATGTATCGGAATCATAATTATAAATGTCTTTTATTAAAATTTAGTTTTATAACCAATGTTTGACCACTTCAGTATAATTTTTAAAGTTTATCTTCCAATTTGAATGAAAATTAATAACAAAAAATGTTTGGCTTTCAGAGAAATAATATAACATTAAAAAAGAAAGGACCTGGTATGCCACCTCCCCCAATGATTCCTGGAAAGCATGCTCTGAATGTTAACGCCTGGGATCTTGCAAGAAACTCACCTTCTACCGAATCATGCGGATATATTTCGAATTGTATTCCAATAATTGAAAGTGAAACTTCACCAGAAGACGACTTGTCCGCAAAATGGAAACCTCAAAACGCAGAACAACATCCCGATTTCAGTTGGAAACAACCAAATGTTTATTATAACAAACCAATTAAAAATACGAAATCATATAGCAGTTCAGTTGAAATTATGGTTGATCGAAGTATAGTTCCAAAGCACCAGGAAGAGCAAAATCAGAAGATTAAACAAACAAATGTTAGCTACATCCATAATGTAAAAGAAACTTTTAAAGGAGAATCTTCTGCAAGATGTTCAGGAAGCGACTCAAGTACGTTTTTAAAAACTGAATGTTTGCAGCTTAACACACCAGACTTAAGTGAAATTGTTTTGAAACAACTTAAAGATAGAAACAACTATAATCCTAGTGAATTGGATACGCAAAATGCTGCTTTATCAAGGTATGTTCAAGAATATTCGGCAATCTTAAATAATACGTATGTAATAATCATTTAGTATTTTGTTTTTAACAAATACCAATTATCAATTCATTCATCGTAAACGAAAAGCTAAATTCGGGTTAGACCAGAATGCTATGAAAATATTTAATTAACTTCTAACAATTAAAACTTGCAGTTTTCTTCAGGCAGGGACAATACATGCCATTTTCCAAGTGTCTCATTCATACAGCAACACAAATTTGTTATTTTAGCACAGGTACTAACATCTATGTTAATAAAGATGGTTTAGTTGAGGTTTATCGTTAAGTCCTGGACTAAGTGCAATATTTTATTAGTAAAACAAATTTTCTGCTAAGTGACGTTTATTAACTATGATTAAGCTAAACCACCGAGGAAGGTGATTTTTTCATCAAAAAATTAAACAAAAGTGAGAAGTTTGCAAATTAATTTTGAAAAGAAATAATAATCATAATTTCTCATTGATTTAACTTTTTTTTAAAAGTCAGGATTAGCTGGATAATCCAATTTTTTCTATAAAAAGACCAAAAATGTATAAACCCTGATATGAATCCACCAAAGGGCCTAGTGAAGAGGAATTCCGAAAAAAAAAATTAGTTTTCCAAGAAAAAACATGGAATTACTTGTAGCTATTGTGGATAAGATACTAGCCGTGTTTTTTTTGGAAAAGTTATCCGTAGTACAGTAGGATTTTATATGGATAACAAATACAACATCCGCACTAGGATCACTGCCGATAAAAGGAGAAGTGAAATCCTGCTGCGGATAGAGATTTGACGTTGAGTATCGGCAGTGATCCTACTGCGGATGTTGTATTTGTTATTCATATAAAATCCTACTGTACTACGGATAACTTTTCCAAAAAAGCACGGCTACTGATTGATTGTGAATAATTGTTGGTTCTAAAATAATCAATTAGTAATAATTAATAACACAGCCCCACAAAAAAAAAAAAAGGTCTCTGACTCTTGGATGAGACCATGTGTCTTATATATCGAATATAAGGTGCGTTTAATACCATTTTGCAGACTCTAGGTCATTTGAAGGTATCCATATCCCTTCAGAAGTAGCCTAAATAACGGGGTCGAGTATTGCACCATAGTCGAATGATATTATGACTTTGTAGTCTCGTGTGATCTTAGGCTACTTCTGAAGGGATATGGATACCTTCAAATGACAAAGAGTCTGCAAAATGGAATTAAACGCACCTTATATTCGGATGTGTAATCAATAAATGGGTTATTCTATTAAAAAAAAAAAACATACTTTTTCCTTTAAGATCCAATTTTTACTCCTTTTTCTTTTTTTGGGATATTAATCAAAATTAATTTTTAATTTTATAAATTACCAAAACAAACGACAATCAATTTAGGTACATACAGAATATTATAAAAGAGATTGCTTACTTGTTGTAGTAGATTTTTTTAAAGCATTTTTCGTTTATTTTTAATGTGAAAATTTAAGCCGGGACCTAACTCCTATTCCATGGTTTAGTAAAACCGTAGGCAACGATTATTGTCTTGATGTCGTAATGTTGCGGTTGACGTTAACCTTGTCCTCTTCTCCAAGAAATATATAACTACTTGATGTGATAATTATTTAAAGCAAATACATGACATACATACATGTTTAGTACGTCAGAGTATACTTTTGTTAAGTATTTTTAAATTTGTATATTAACGATTGTGTATTCTTATTGAAAAATGAGTAGAACTCTGTCACTAAGAACTAAATGTGCGATAAATTAACATCGTGAAACTTTAGTCATCGGAAGATTAGATTACTATACTCTCTTCAACAAAAATTGCCGGTACAGGCCTTATGGGAGAGCTTTTTGCAAAGCAGTGGCGCCTGATGCACTTATCACTACACTACGTTGAGAAAAATGCCACTTAAAAAAAAGCAAGTCACTGACTTTCCTTAAAGAATTAAATTTCGACATTTGACAGATAGGTAACACGAAATATTTTATTATTTCGGGGCAATGAATTAAAAGTTCGTGAACTAACGTGGGCATACAATACCAGGGATATTGTTGTAAATTAAGGTACTAGTACGGTCTAGAACGCCAAAAAAACGCACGATTTTTGGTAATTTTTTTCTCGGAAACTTTATTAGATAATAACATATTTTTTTTTAATAATGAATACATGCGTCAAGAGTGCATTTTTTTTAAAATTTTCGAATTTTGGCCGAATTACAGAGGGCGTAAACTTCGACTCTTCAAAAAAATACATTGTCATATTGCGGACGGTTAATCTCAGGATTGGCTGGACTAAAACAAAAAAAAAGTGAGTTATTTAAAGGAAGGTTTCTTACGAGACAATTTACCAAGTTGACCAAAAAAATATGAACAAAAAAAAAATAGATACCAAAAAATGGCCAACAAAATTTTTTTTTCAAAGCTTGACATTTTTTTTTACTTTTAAAACAAATTGTGGTAAATTGTCTCGTAAGAAACCTTCCTTTAAATAACCCACTTTGTTTTTTTGTTTCAGTCCAGCCAATCCTGAGATTAACTGACCGCAATGGGACAATGTATTTTTTGATGAGTCGACGTTTGCGCTCTCTATAATTCGGCCAAAATTCGAAAATTAAAAAAAAATTGTACTCTTGACGTATGTATGTATTCATTATTTAAAAAAAATTATGTTATTATCTAATAAAGTTTCCGAGAAAAAAAATTCCCAAAAATCGTGCGTTTTTTTGGCGTTCTAGACCGTATTAGTACCTTAATGCACAAAAAAACTCAACGGGCAGCTGAATTTTATTTTATTTGGTACACAATACATTTATCAACTATCTTAAATAGCTTTGAGAACAAGATCTATGTAGCAAAACAAAAAAGTTTTCACTCAAACATATATTTGTTTTCTTTTTTTAAAAAAATAAATAGTGTTGACATATCTCTGTTTAACAATTTACTATTTAAGAATTTATATTCAGAAATTCTTTTACCTATTTTACGCACTTGCAGGTGTTGAATCCATTTTATTGCAATAGATTTGCTTGGGAATAAAAAGTTTTACCCGTGTTTGATGGAAGTGTCCATTAGCCTATCTTAACCACGCTTGACTACGTTAACTTAGCAGCCACATTCAGACTGTGATTAGGGGGGGATTTGAGGCAAGAGACTCTACATACTACGAACATTTTTCGTCCCCTTGGGATCTCCTTTAGCCAACCTGATGACAAAAAACCCCTAACCCAAAACTTTTATTTTGGACTTTTGGCCGCACTGTGCCTCGTGAGGAATATTCTTGACCGAGTTTCACTGCAGCCACATTGAGAGTTTAAATAGGATAACTATCGCCAGATTCTTTGGGAGTTTGAGGAATAATAATTTCAAGTTGAAATTAGAACAAACTGAAAGTTTGATTTTTTTTTGACAGTTTTAACCATTTCTTCTTGCTATTGTGTTCACTTTAACATCGAACTTCTCGGTTTGGTAATCGATCAATTTTATTTTCATCTTAAAAAATATTTTATTGAGCTTTACGGTCTTGCAAAAAATTGCGTTTCAACTTAAAAAAAAAAATTATCAAGAACAACACATTTTTTTCATACTTTCTTTTTTTCTTTTACAAAAAATACGCCTAAGAAAAACACAAATTAATAATTTACAATTTCGTTTGTTGAATTGTATGGACAAAATGCATCAAATTACTTTTGTAGCCGGATGTACAGGGCGTCCGGTAATTCGTCTGCCATACTTTGAGATGTGATTCTTGGTGATATTCTAAGCAAAAAATTGTTCTACAGTAAAGTCTGATTTTTAACTTTGACATCACTTTTTTACAATTTAAAAAAAGGCTAATCTTGGTGTACCCTGACCCATGTTAAAGTCAATTTCTCTGTCAGTATACTAATGGTAGGTACCTCATTTTATTTAATAGAAATACTAACCTTTAAAACTACGTTTAAATTGAGCTGATATGTTTTTAGGGTTGCCAGATATTCAATTTTAAATGGTGTTCAATGTTTCTAGCCTGAACAAAATTTTGACTTTGAGGTCAATTTTTTTTTTCAAAAAATGCGTAATAAACATAGAGATTTCTTCTTTTATTTATAAAGTCTAAAATGAGGTCCCTACCACTAGTACTGACAGAGAAATTGACCTTAGCATGGGTCAGGTACACCAAAGTTAGCCTTTTTTTAAATCGTCAAAAAGTGATGTCAAAGTTGAAAATCAAACTTTACTGTATATATTTTTTTCTTAGAATATGACCAAAAATCACATCCCAAAGTATGGCTGACGAATTACCAGACAACCTGTATATCATGTATAGTTTATAAATACGTTTTTACTATTAAGTTCTTATACTTCAATTAAATGTTAACATGTAAAGGCAAAACGTATTAGGTTCGTACCGAAAAAAATTTCAACACATTTTAAATGTAGTTCATATAAAATATGTCGAGCCTTTATGATGGGCTTGGTCAATCTATGTGCCTATGTACATTATTTTTATTAAACGAATTAAAAAAAAAATCGTTTTTATTCGTTTGTTTTATTATGTTTATAAAAAAAACTAATATATTTATTTTTATTTTAGATATTTTGTTATAAAATCGTACTCTGAAGATGATATTCATCGAAGCATCAAATATGAAATATGGTGCTCTACAGACCACGGCAACAAGAAACTGGATGAAGCTTTTAAAGAAAGAATGGAAGAAGGGGGAAATGTCATCCTGTTTTTTTCAGTTAATGGTTCTGGTCATTTCTGTGGAATGGCTCAAATGATGACTTCAGTCGATTACAAATCAACGGCAAGTGTTTGGTCGCAAGACAAATGGAAAGGGAAATTTAAAGTGAAATGGATCTACGTGAAAGATGTCCCAAATAGCCAGCTACGACATATTCGATTGGAAAATAATGAGAACAAATCTGTAACTAATTCAAGAGACACGCAAGAAATTCCACTAAGTCAAGGATTGCAAATGCTGAAAATTTTGCATTTATATAAACATTTAACTTCTATTTTTGACGACTTTTATCATTATGAAAAGAAACAAGAAGAATCTGTTTCGAAAAAACCATCTCATTTTGATAACCATGTACATTCTTTGCCTTCTTCCAATGTTGGTCATAGCGATACTAAGGAACTTTACAATGAATGGCACACTGGCCACTTTAAAGAAAGAACAACGTTTCATCGGGGTGAGCACCTTAATACACCTCGCAACCGAAGGTATGGAAAACATATGGAACCTAAAAGAAATTTAGATGTGCAAGAAAAAGTAACATGTTATAATAATCCAGATAAACAAGACAACGAAGACAGTAAACACATTCTCGAAAAACATTCAAATCCAAGTATAGACAATGCTGGTAGTAAAAGTAACTACAAAGAAATTATTTTGAACGTTAATAGTTTCAATTGCAATGACAACAGCATTGTTAGAGAGAATATGCATACGAAATAAATAATTAAGCTATTAAAAAATATTATTGCATACTGTCCTTAAAATTTATTATCACTTTCTATAGCTAATGGAATAATAAGAAATATCAGTTCTTAAGTCACATACAAAATTATGATTTTTTAATAAACAACCATACATAACGCATTGTTTTTTTTGCTACGAGAATACAACAAATAAGGTCGATTAAAACACTGTTAATGACAAATAACTCCCTGTTGTCACATGGCTCGCCGCACTGTGGGTCGTTCTGACAAAATTACTCGAAAGCTTTGATGAGAACTTATAATACAATACTTTTGATTTCAGTCGCCTTATAAATATTGGATTTGGAAGTTCTCTTGGACGTACATTTTTTTGATCTTAGATGAACGTCAACAAAATTATTTAAGGCAGTCAAAGTAAGGCATATGCAATAAAATAAATAAATAATAATATAATTTTTTATTTCACATTGTTACGGATTTTATATTTTTTAACCAAAAATTGAAAAAATTAGGGGCGACTTTCCTTTAAGGTAGCACGAGTATAGTGTTGATTTTTTTTTACAGATAGCTAGTGGTCTCAATAGAACATATTTAAAATATCAAAGTGAAGAAACACCGTTAAATCATAAAAAAAAATGTTTTATTTTTCAGTTTTAACCTCACTTTTTGTTTCTTTTTTAAGTGTTTTCTTGACTAAGAGTACTGAAAGTGACTAGATTTCGATATTAATCAACAGTTTTTTAGCTTAACAGTACTGTGGGTGGCCTGCTTCGCGGGTTCTTAGGATTTTAACTCCCTTTTTCGGGGACACACCCGCTGACGCGACTCCGTCGCTCCGCTTAGGGTATGTAAAGTCGGCAGGCAGGCGCCAATGTCAACAGTGTTTTAACTTAAAAGTACTGTGGGTTCAGAAACTTCTTTTTAATCAACAAATAATTCCCTTACAAAATTAACAAAAAAGGAAAAAATCCCAATAATATCCCAAAAATAACCCAACTCTGGTAATACTTACACAAAGAGAATTGTCAAAATAAACAAAAAAAAAAGTGCATTTTGTATGGAAATTGAGGAACTTTAAAAATTAATTAAAAATAGTTATAAATGTTTCCTCACTTTAAAGTTGTGAAATTTGTTATTTAAAAGTGCTAATCTACCGAATAAAACTATCTGCGTGTGGAAATTCGTGCTACCTTAAAGGAAAGTTGAGCCAAAAATTATGTTGGATAACTTAATTTATGGAAATGAAATATACAAAAATGCAAATTAAAAAAATCAGTAGAGACTAGACAAAATAAAATGGCTTGCAGATTACTTGGCGGTCTCTCTTTTCTTGACAAAAACATCACGGCATGTCATATTTTGCTGTCTTGTTGTAATCTTGCATTCTAAGGCCCCGTTTAGGTTTGTAACACTACCCTCCCTTTAAAAGATCGGCTATAATCCAAAAGCTGATTTCAGTTTAACGTGTATGCAGCCTCCAAGCGATTTGTTAACTCTTCCACATAGTTCGAAGTACTAACACGTCGATTCCGAGGAGGTATGTAGCTCAGTCAGTAATCGAAGCTCTCACCCAAAAATCAAAAATGCTGGGATCTGTTTAGTGGCTTCATACACCGCAGTTTTTCATAAGCAAGCAGTTAAAATGGTAGGTGTTGATCCTCCTAGTCTCTCTGATTTTCGGACACATACTTGACACGGAAATTGAGTAATTTTCTTCGGTTAAAACTTTCTACCATACCATCTGATTGTTGGTGTAGGGCAGTTGTTAAAGTGCCTTAGCTATGGGCACTTTTTCTAATTAAATCAAAGCGCAACGTTAAGAGTACAATTTAAACTTTAATTGTACTCTACCAAAAAGCGAAATTAAAAATGCTGCCGCTCTACTTGAAATGTCAAACTATACTGATTTTATTGCATCTATTTAAACTAACTTAAAAGGTAATGAAACAGAGTAACAAAAGAAAACTAGAAAAATTATAGCCGTTAAGCTTTATGTATGTACATATGTATGCTAGAAATTAGAATTCATGATTTGGTTTACATAATATGTTGCAGTAAATGTTAGCAGTTAATTCGATAAAAAAATAGCAAGTATAAAATAGGGTAAATTATGATTTGTATGCTGCTTGAGCGCAACTTAAAATTAATTATTGCTTGATTTATAGAAAATCAAGATTATGTAAGATAAAATTTATGATGGTTCATATTGAGACTGAACATGCCGGCCACCTTGAAGGTTTCACATCTTCAACCGTAGTTACATCGCAAGTGGGTAAAGTTTGTTGGCTGTGCGTTTGTAGATACCAATTTTGGTTTTAACCTCAGCCACACGTACGATGCCATCAGAACCAGGGAATGTTTTTATTATTCGACCTATAAGCCATTTATATGGGGGTAGGTTGTCGTCGTGTATAAGAACTATTGCGTCTGCTTTGAGAATTCCTGATTTCTTATACCATCTAAAACATTCTTGTAGACTTAAAAGGTAATCTCGAGACCAGCGTTGCCAAAATTGTTGCTGAATTTGTTGTAACCTTTTAAATCTAGTAAGTCTTGATGTGTTAACGTCTAGTAGGCAGGGTTCTGGAATGGATGTTAGCGGGCGTCCTATGAGGAAGTGGCCTGGAGTGAGAGGTTCCAAATCATTCGGCGGTGATGAGAGTGGCGTGATTGAACGTGAGTTCAATAATGCTTCGATTTGAGCGGTGAGTTTGCTAAGTTCTTCATAGTTTAGCGTTGCATTTGCTGCTACTCGAATTAGGTGATGCTTTGCTGATTTGACGGCTGCCTCCCAGAGGCCGCCGAAATAATTTGATCTTGGTGGAATGAATCGCCACTCGATTCTGTCGACTCGACAAAGTTCTCGAATTTCCGTCAGGCTTTCATTTCGGGCACCCACAAAATTGGTCGTGTTGTCGCAGAATATTGTTTGACAGATGCCGCGCAGGGCGATGAATTGTATGAGCGCTGCAATGAACGAGGCGTTAGTAAGATCGCCGACTGCATCTAAGTGTACTGCTTTAGTGGTGAAGCAGACGAAGACAGCTATGTATGCCTTTATGATCGTACGCGACCGCGGCTGATAACGTATCTTAAAGGGGCCGCAAAAGTTTATACCCGTTGTAAGAAACGGACCTCCTGGTGTTACTCTCTCGGAGGGAAGATTGCCCATAAATTGTTCAACAGATTTTGGTTTGACGCGAAAGCATCGTTGACATTTGTTGAATTCTCGACGAGCCATGTTTAGTCCATCAAGAGGCCAGTACCTTTGCGGAACTATGGCCAGAAGTGACTGTGGAGCTGCATGAAGTGACTTTATATGATAACAGGAAAAAAATAAGATTAGTTAACAAGTTTCTTTTAGGTAAAATTATTTTATGCTTAGAATCATAACTAATAGGAGCGTTTTCTAAACGCCCTCGTACTCGGAGCAAGCCATCTCCACCTACAATTGGGCAAAGATTTCGAAGGCGACTGTTATGGTCAACTTCCTCACATTTTTGAAGGCGGTTGTATTCATTTTTGAATTCTAAGAGCTGCATGTTCAGGATTAAACCGTTATGAGTAGGCTTCGGATTCTCATGCACTTAAAATCTGAAAATATACGCTTAAAATATGCGCTTAAAAATGCAAAATATGCACTTAAAAACAATTCAACTTAATTTCTATTCAATATAAAAACACATTGGCGCAAAATTTTAATTGAATTAGTACGATGCTAAAGCTGTTTTTGTATGATACTAGGTTAAAACAACGAATTTGCAAATTTTAATCGAATATAGCATTATACTTTCTCTACCCTTTTACTAAAGTTAAAATCATCGAATACCTACTTTATTTTTTTAGTATCGTGCTAGCTTCATATGACTCTTTGACATTTGCAAACATCAAAAAAGGTTCGTGTACTTACTTTTTTACACGAAATGTCATTGTTTTAGATGTGTTCAGAAGCAATTTATTATTATTATTATTATTTAGCATGGTATTAATTCAATTAAAATTTTGCGCCATTGGTTCTAAAACTGGCTTTCGCTGTTGCTAGTAACGTTGCTGGTGCTGATTCAATCTGTTTCGCGCTTTAAGCTTTACCGCATTATACCCACACACTTTCATTTTTGATAGATGATCGTTTAAATTTCGATCTCATTTATACAGTTTCAAACACACAGTATTAATTTTTTTTTCATATCAATGTTTTGCCGGCAGAATCTAGTCAAGTTCATATAATGCACCTTTGTTTATATAAATGCTTTATATTGTGGTGTTTGAATATGGTTCAAGATTGTGAAATGAATAAAAGAAAAAGATAACCTTACGTTTGCACTGACATAAAATTTATATTTTTTTACTGTCTAGTTTAGTTTTTCAACAATATATGTAGGTAGATACTCTAAACACATGAACTTTTTATAAAAAATATGCATTTATAGGTTAGGTTAGGAGGGGCGTGCACAGCCCAAGGGCTGTTGCGTACACGGGGGCCTATTGGTCCATTGTGATCCCCTATTAATAAAAGCAGAGATGCTCCTAACTAATGTCTTATGTAGACTGGTTCATTTTCGAACCAGCCTGTGCTTACAATGAATTTTCTCATATTTGCCATTGAGACCTGCGTTAGATCGTCTAGTTCTCCAACAAACCTGTTTCCGAAGTAGCGAAGGCGATTTGTTAGGAGGTTCGGACAGTCACAGAGTAGGTGTTTAATGGTTTCAATCTCCTCGACATCCTGACAGCTCCTACAGAAATCGGGTGCAAATGCACCCATTCTAGCGGCCATTGTGCCAATGGCGCAGTGACCCGTTAGTACACCTATCAGGATTCTGATGTTCTTTTTACTCAGCGATAAGATATACCGAGTTTCTTTTTCATTAATTCTAGGCCATAAACTTCTAGAGATAACGCAGTCGTCCCTGGAGGACCAGGAGTTGTTGATTTGCTCTTTCGTTATTAGGTCTATTTTCCTTTTAATCACACCAATCGGGATTTTTGGTCCTAAATTTAAATGGCTACTGCTGTTTTTATTTGATAGTGATCCTTTCCTTGCCAGTTCATCTGCTATTTCATTCCCTTCAATATTACTATGTCCGGGAACCCAGCAGAGGTTGACTTGGTTAGTGTTACAAATATTGTTCAGCATGTCTCGACATTTTGTTACTGACTTGGATCTTATAGTCTCACTGGCTAAAGCATTGATGGCAGCTTGGCTGTCCACGAAAAATGTGATCTCAGACGAGTTCAATCCTTTCGTGCGTACCAATTCTGCCGCCTTTTCAATAGCATAGGTCTCAGCCTGAAAGACACTACACTCATCTGGGAGTTTGAATGATTCTTTAATATTTAGAGCTTCACAGAACACCCCAGCTCCTGTTCCCTCTTCCATTTTTGACCCATCGGTGTAGAAGGAGATACCTTGTTCACTAATTAGTGAGTTGGATTCCCATCCCTGCCTTTCGGGTATTGTAGTAGAGAATTGTTTGTTAAAATCTATTTTGGGTGGTAAGTAGTCAGTCGTCACATTAAGCCCTGCCACTGTGTCATACCTTTGCAGTATTGACCCATGACCATTGACCATAACTGCTGTGCTTCCAAAAGTTCATTTCTTTAAGCCGAATCGCGCTTTTGGCTGCTGTGCATCTTATGTGCTCGTCCAGGACTGGAAGATTTAATATAATTTCCAGGCCTGCCTGTTACGTAGAACCCTGTGCCCCCGTTATTCCCAAACAGGCTAGTCTCTGTACCTTATTCAGGTTTTTGAGATAGCTACTTTTTTCTACAGCTTTCCACCACACGATCGACCCATAGGTAAGTATGGGACGAACTATCGCCGTGTACATCCACTGGATGACCTGCGGTCGCATGCCCCACCGTGTACCGAAGGTTTTTTTGCATGTGTAGAGAGCGCATAGTGCTCTTTTCATTCTTTCCTCTGTGTTCCGTTTCCATGTTAGCTTGGAATCAAGAATTACTCCAAGATATTTAGCCTCGTTGGAAAGTTTCAGAGGAATGTCGTTGAGCTTTGGAGGTGTAAAGTCCTCCAATTTCCTTTTCTTCGTAAACAGGACTAGTTCGGTTTTGGAAGGGTTAACCCCGAGACCGTTTTGTCCTGCCCAAGAAGATAGTTCTTTAAGTGAAGATTCCATAATATCCTTGATGGTGGTAAGATATTTACCCGATATCAAAATTACTATGTCGTCCGCATATGCTACTATTTTAATGCCCTGATTCCTAAATCTTGTGAGAATTTTGTTAACAACAAGGACCCAGAGGAGAGGTGAGATTACTCCTCCTTGTGGAGTGCCTCTTGTAACTGATTTCTCTACATTACTATCACCAAGTTGCGAGCTAATGATTCTGCCATTGAGCATGGTATAAATCCAGTCCACAATAGCAGATTGAACGCCAACTTCTTCTAGAGCAGATTTAATGGACTCCGTTTTTACGTTGTTAAACGCTCCTTCGATGTCCAAAAATGCTGTCAGGGTATGTTCTTTGTGCTTGAGACTTTTCTCAATTTGTGAGACGACCTCGTGCAACGCAGTCTCCACTGATTTACCTTTTAGGTAAGCGTGTTGGTAGTTGCACAGGTTGCTTGGTTTGAGAAGGTCTCTAACATGCAGATCAATAATTCTCTCCAGTGTCTTGAGGAGAAACGAAGAGAGGCTTATCGGTCTGTAATCTTTTGCAGTCGAGTGTGTCGGTTTTCCAGCTTTTGGAATAAAGACTACTTTAACTTTCCTCCAACTGATAGGGACGTATCTCCATTTGATACAACTTTTGAAGATTACCCTAAGCCATGGGATGATTATCTGTAGAGCATGTTGAAGAAATGCCGGAATAATCTCATCTGGTCCAGCTGATTTATAGGGTTTGAACGAGTTTATTGCCCACATAATCTTCTGCTCTGTGATAACCTGTTCTAATTCTGGTACTGATTGTAAGATATCTAAGGTGTTTGGTTGTGTAAAACCTGGTCCTGGATGATTCTTACAGCCCGGGAAATGTGTTTCCATAAAGAGTTCAAGTGTTTCTTGGCTCGAGTTCGACCACGATCCATCGGGATGCTTAATGTATCCCGGACTCGTGGGATTGTATGTTAGGATCCTTCGAAGTCTCGCCGCCTCACTTGTGTTCTCAATAGATTCACAGTGCCTAGCCCATGAATCCTTTTTGGCCCTTCTTAACCCTTTGGTGTATGAGTTAAGTTCGGTTCTATATGAATTCCAATCTTCCTCCGATTTACTCAGTCTGGCTTTGTTGAAAAGTTTTCTGACCCCTGTTCTTCGTTTCTTAAGATCACTATTCCACCATGGCGGATTAGTGGGTTTAATGTTACGAGATATAGGGCAGTGTTTTTCAAAGGCCTTTTTCATTTTACTAGTAAGATTTTGAACAGCATTATCAATGGTTGAGGTTGTCGAAAGCGTTTCTTCCTCTGGAGGATCGATTCGTTCATTTTTGGGCGCTTGTACCCAACCGATAAATAATGCTCTTTTCTCCTTTTAATTATCAAAAAAAACTTGTAATTTATTATTTAATTTAAGGTACACAAATATAAAAAGAACTTAATTAAAAATACAATTTTTGCTCTGTAGGTAACAATTGATGTGGTTGTGGCCGCAGTCGAAAAAAGAATGCCAGCCTTTTTACCCGCCAGACAGCTAACAAGAAAAAATAGAAAATTTCTTACACGGCTTTACTCTAGTCAGAAGAGTCGCGTTGCATGACACTCTGGTCATTTCATTCTCTCCGAACAATGTGTCAAAACTAGAATGCGTTCCGGGATTAAGCAATTTATTTTTATTGATGGTGTGTTAGCATGTGGAGGTCCGTCCGCCACATCACTCCCCCGCCAGTTGAAGCTGAGTTCAACGATACCTGCTTGGGCGAAGAATAGGACGCCCGGTTCGCGTTTTTTGGTCGGGTTCCGCGGACGTATGGTTCTCAGTAAACGAAACTTTTTTAATTATTGTTGGTTTCGGCCTGGGCTGCTCAATTATATCTTCAGTTTCCGTGAAACAAGGTTTTAAGCGGTCGATCCCGATAATTGATTCTTTGCCATTTATAAGTAATTTGAATGTTTTTTCGTTACGGTTAAGAACAATGAAAGGTCCTTCGTAAGGTTGTTGAAGAGGTTTGCGTACCGAATCGACCCTGACGAATACGCGAGAGCATTGTTGTAGTTCTTTGAAAATGAAAGGTTTATAGTTGCAATGACGCGAAGGTGCGGATGGACGAACGGTATCAAAATGACGATAAAGCTCCTTGACGAATTCAGACTGAGGAAAATCTGTTCTGTTGGCTGTTAGGAAATCCGAAGGTAGGCGAATATTTTGACCGAAAACTAATTCAGCTGAGGTAGCTTCGAATTCCTCACGATAAGTTGCTCTGAGTCCCATTAAAACGTGTGGCAGTCTTCTAGACCACTGAATGTCATTATGACATTTGACGGCTGCTTTAAGGGTGCGATGCCAGCGTTCAAGGAATCCATTCGCTTTTGGGTTATATGCAGTAGTGCGATGGTGTTTGATTCCAAGACGTTTACAAAATTCGTTGCATAATGCGGATTCAAATTGAGAACCTTGATCGGTTACGACGATTGACGGTATTCCGTACCGAGAAAACCAATTTGTAAATATAGCGTCCGCAACCGTTTCAGCTGTAATGTCAGGAATTGGAATCGCTTCTGGCCAACGTGTATACCTATCAATCATGGTGAGTAAATATCGAAAACCTTCTGAAGGTAAAAGAGGACCTACCAGATCGATGTGGATTTCATCGAATCGCTTGGAAACCGGAGGAAAATTTCCAATAGGACTTCTGACATGCTTCGAAATTTTTGATTTTTGGCAGGCTAAACAAGCTTTTGCCCAATTGCGACAATCTTTATTGATGCCTGGCCAAATAAATTGTTTGGATATTGCTTTGACTGATGCCCGTACACCTTGATGAGTTAAGCAGTGAATGGTTTCAAAAATTAGCTTTCGAAAATCTTTGGGTATGTATGGACGAGGGAAACTGGTTGAAGTATCGCATATGATTGATTCCGTTGTACCAGGAATAATGACTTTTTCAAAACGTAAAGACGTTTCAGAAGAACGCAAATCGTGCAGCTCTTGGTCGTTGGCTTGTGCCTTGGCGATAGTTTGAAAATCGATTTGTGTTGGTAGTGTAATTTCCTCAAGTCGCGAAAGTGTATCTGCGACAATATTTTCCGAACCAGGAATGTACTGAATGTCGGTCGAAAATTGTCCAATTAAATCGAGGTAGCGAAGCTGTCGAGGTGAAGCCTTTGAAGGTTTTTGACGAAAAGCGAAAGTGAGAGGCTTGTGATCTGTAAAAATCGTAAAAGTTTGTGCTTCAAGAAAGGGGCGAAAGTGCTTGATAGAGAGGTAGACTGCTAACAGCTCTCTATCATACGTGCTGTAGCCGGATTGAGCGCGATTCAGTTTGGCTGAAAAAAATGAAAGTGGTTGCCAAATCTTTTTATTCCATTGTTGCAAGACTCCACCGACCGCGAAATCTGAAGCGTCAACACATAGCGAATATTTGGCGTTTGGCCTTGGAAATACCAACAAAGTGGCTCGACAAAGTTCACCTTTGCAGCGTTGAAACGCGGTGGTTGTTTCGGAGGTCCATTCGATAGGAGTTTTGTCGTTCTTTTTCTTTTTTCCTTTGAGAAATTCAGTCAATGGAAATTGCAAAGAAGCTGCCCTAGGTATGAAGCGTCTGTAAAAATTTAACATTCCTAAAAACCGCCTTAACTCAGAAACACTTTTAGGAAGCTTGACATTAGCAATAGCTTCCACTCTGCTAGGGCATGGTTTAACTCCCTCACCCGAAATGAGATGTCCAAGAAATGTAACATTTCTTTTGGCGAAATTACATTTTTCGGTATTTATAACGAGACCGAATCTTTCTAAGCGCTCGAACAAAATTTTGAGATGACGCAAATGTTCGGCTAAGTTTTTCGAAGCGACCAAGATGTCGTCAATGTATGTAAAGCAGAATGGAAGGTCTCGAAGAATCGAGTGCATAAAACGCTGGAACGTTTGGGAAGCATTCCTTAGACCAAACGTCATTCTAGTGAACTCAAAAAGTCCGAATGGAGTTGTAATGGCTGTTTTGGGAATGTCAGCCTCATCAATAGGTATTTGATGGTAAGCGCGTACTAAATCGATTGTTGAAAAAATTGTTTGGCCATGCAGCTGATGACCGAAATCTTGAATGTGCGATATTGGAAAACTGTCGGGTTGAGTGGCCGCGTTGAGTAACCGATAGTCACCGCAGGGTCTCCATTCGCCATTTTTCTTGAGAACTAGGTGCAAAGGTGTGGCCCAGGGACTGCTGCTTGGTCGGCAAATGCCTTGTTGCAGTAGAAAATCAAATTCCTTTTTGGCGGCTTTCAGTTTATCTAGAGGGAGACGACGTGGCTTGCTGTTGATTGGTCGTGTAGACCCAGTGAGAATTACGTGCTTAACGTCATGTTGTATTGGTCGTACAAAGACATTTTCACTAGAAACAATATTGTGCTCTTTAATTAATTGATGAATGTTTTCATCGACTGAGCCTTGAGCTAAAACTGAAAGTGTTTGCGTAGAATCTTGCTTAAGTTTGCCAAATGAGATAGAGTTAGATTGAGGATCAACAAGACGACTATTTTTTAAATCGACAAGAAGTCCGAAGTTTCTAAGAAAGTCGGCGCCTAAGATGGGTTTGCTTACATTGGCGTACACAAAAACCCAAGAAAACTTTCGACGCAGTAATAAGTCAAGAACGAGTCGTATGCGACCGTAAGTTGCAACTGAAGAGCCATTGGCGGCGAAAAGTTGATTCGATTTAGGACGAC
The DNA here is from genome assembly GCA_911387755.1 of Chrysotoxum bicinctum. NCBI lineage: Eukaryota > Metazoa > Arthropoda > Insecta > Diptera > Syrphidae > Chrysotoxum > Chrysotoxum bicinctum. The sequence continues at coordinate 109,121,443 of OU426988.1, forward strand.
TCTTTTTAATTGCCACAGTCGCGGGTAAAACTGAAATATCCGCCCCCGAATCGATTAAAAAATTGAATTTATTCGCTGAATCTTGAATGAATAGACGGCAATTTGAAAAGAATGTGCCCGAATCGCAAGCCGCTAACGATTGGGCATTCCGTTTTCCGAAAAGTTTCGATTACGATTCCTGAAACTGCAGGGTGGATCGCATTTAAGTGCTCGATCACCAAACCGACGATGGTACCAACACCATTGACTAAATCGCTCACGAGAGTTACGTTCTGGTCGCGGAGACGCTGACCTATCTCGTCTAGAGCGTTGAGTTACCTGCCGACGCAAAGCTGCCACCTCTAACTGAAGTTCCTCCAAAGGTGAAATGCTGTTCTTTGTAGCCTCTGAAGATTGATTTGGTTCGCGAGAATTACTACCTAATGTGAAAACCTCATTTGAATTTGGAACTAACCTGACAATTCTATCCGCCGTCTGAGCGAGACTATCTAAACCATCAGCTGAACAAGTTAAAATGGCTTGAGCTGTTTGAGGCAATCGCTGCAACCATAAACTTTTTAAAACCGAATCTTGAAATTGATTTCCGGATAGCGCGCGCATTTCCCTTAAAAGTTCACTGGGTTTTTTATCCCCAAGAGCGGTATCGTGTAACAATCTTTGTAAACGAACATCTTCAGATTCGATGAGGCGATAAAGAATAGTTGCCTTTAAGTGTTCATATAAACCGCTTCCGGGCGGATTCATAATAATATCCCTACACATGTTAACCGTACGCGTGTCTAAGAGACCGAGTGCTGTAAAATATTTTGAATTGTCCGACCTAATCTGGGCTACCGCGAACTGTCCTTCTAAAACTTTGAACCACACGTCCGGGTTATCCGGCCAAAAAGGCAAATTCTTAAAGTTAAGTGCACTTACTTGGGCATTCGAAGACTCTGTATTGCTTCCGGCAAGGCTGACGGGGCTTGACGAGCTTCGGTTATCCACAGTGCTCTGTAGAGGATTTGCAACTGGATCGGGTGAGTCGGGCATTCTGATTCGATTTGCTTCCACCAGTATTCAAGATTGTAGATATAACATGGAATCAAACAAAAATAAAAATTAATTAGTTGAAACGAATAAAAAGTTATTAAGAAAAATTGAAATTGTATGATTTGAAAGAATGAAAAGCGTAAGCGAGAAGCGAGAAGCGCTGTAAACAAAAATGAAATATATTTTACTGAATATCTAAAACGAAAAGCACTGGCAATATTTTATTATTCTTATTAATGGCATAAATGATACAAAAGATAGTAAAAAAAAAATTTTGCTGCGGTGTCTGCTCATCTGTTGCTGAGTTTCTTTAGAACGGGGTTTCTGATTATCCACGCTGTTGTCATACGGCCACCGTATAAAATTATTTTGCAGGCACAAGATTTTTTAATTTGAGTTTTTTATCTGTCTGCCAAGATGCATGAGGAGAAAATAACTGTTTATGCTGCACTGCTGCTGCCGTTAGCCACGGAATACACAAACGGTACTGTATACCGTTGCCTCAGACGATGCCGTTGACAAAAATCGAACGGTGTATGTGACGGTGCTGCTGGCTTGAATTTCTTCTCAACCCAATGGTAGATTTCTGCTCGTGTGTTCAATTGTCTGGTGGAAATGTGCAGGTGGTAGAACAAGAAGGTGATACTGCTTTTGGCGACAACAGCAACCAAGCACTCGACGAAAAAATTTGCAGCCACTTGAGTCGAAAAGTCCGCTTCTACGTTTGTGCACAAATCATCACGTCGGGGTCACCAATTTGGGCGCTTGTACCCAACCGATAAATAATGCTCTTTTCTCCTTTTAATTATCAAAAAAAACTTGTAATTTATTATTTAATTTAAGGTACACAAATATAAAAAGAACTTAATTAAAAATACAATTTTTGCTCTGTAGGTAACAATTGATGTGGTTGTGGCCGCAGTCGAAAAAAGAATGCCAGCCTTTTTACCCGCCAGACAGCTAACAAGAAAAAATAGAAAATTTCTTACACGGCTTTACTCTAGTCAGAAGAGTCGCGTTGCATGACACTCTGGTCATTTCATTCTCTCCGAACAATGTGTCAAAACTAGAATGCGTTCCGGGATTAAGCAATTTATTTTTATTGATGGTGTGTTAGCATGTGGAGGTCCGTCCGCCACACATTCAACCATTTTGAGTACTTTGTCCAATTTGTTCTAGTTGGGTTCCTAAAAGGTTTTATCTCATTTATTTTCCTATCTAAGGTAAAGAGTATCCTTAAGTGATCCGAAAAGGATTTCTCAGGAGAGACTCTCCAATTCCCTACAGATATCTTATCATTATTACTCATAAGAGTGACGTCTAGAATTTCTTCCCTGTTTTTATTACGGAATGTTGGGTGATTGCCCCTATTACATAACATAAGATTGGAACAGAGAATGTATTCAAAAATTGACTCACCCCTTTTGTTGATATTTTTTCCACCCCATTGTGTATGATGGGCGTTGGCGTCGCATCCTATCACCAAAGGTGTCCCTCTTGCTGTGGTGTAATCCACAAGATCGCGGACCATTTTTGATGGAGGATTTTCTTCGTCTCCCGGCATGTACGTTGACGCCAAGACGAAGTTGCCTTCCTTGGATTCAACGTTGATTGCCACGTTATCCCTGTTGCTGTACCTAGATAAAAAGAAAGCATTAATTGATTTTTTGGCTAGAATACAACTTCTAATATCACCTTCTGACGTGGAGTGGAAAAGGTTGTAGTTTTTTGACCTCAACCCTCGTACCTGGTTCTTACAAATCCAAGGTTCTTGAATTAAGGCCACATCCACGTTCTCCTGAGACATGTAGAGCATTAGGTCGTGCGTTGCTGCTTTAGCGTGCTGCAAATTAATTTGCACCACCAGCAGCTTTTTACTCCCCTTTGCCTTCGTGCCTCTTTACCTTTACGGTTCCGAGACCATCAGGTCTATCATGGTAACAGATCGGGGAAAAAATCTGCCCGATTTGTACGAAATTTACGAAATTTGTATCATGGTAAACGTTCCGATTCACAAATCGGGGAGAATTACGAATAAAAAAATGATGTGCGTTGGTATTTTAGAATTTAAGCGATTAATGACGATAAGCTGTCAAAATATAAGCAACGAGTCGCGTTCTTATGCGTTGCACGACGATTTTTTTCTTTCCGATTTGCCCGCCAAGAAATCATAAGTGAAAAGTTTCCCGAAGCCTAAAGAAGCAAAGTTAAATTAGCAAAAATGATGAATGTGCAAAAAGATGAGTAAGTAAACATTTTTATTTAAAATAAATTGTTGTTATTATTGTTATTCATACACAAATTATGTTTTACTCTTTTAGCAAAAAGAAAAAAACAAACCAAATACAATTCGACCGCCTGCTTATTTTGGAATTAAAGTTTAGACAGATACACATAAATGTCAACAACCTGCGTTGGTATGCATCAATATTTCTTCTACAATTCTGTTACCATGAACACAAAATATTCCCCGATCGTAACTTTTCCCCGTTCGTAGAATTCCCCGATCTGTTACCATGATAGACCTGCATATCTCAACACGTCCGTTTTTTCTTTCAAGAGGAGGTCAGATTTTTTGTCGATAGCGAACAAGAGGTCCTTACCTTCCCCTTTGAGACTCTTTCTGGAATTCAAGAGCTTCCATTCCAATATGGGGAGCTCCTTATTTTGCTTTGCCATCAGTTTAATAATGGATGAGTCCTCATGCGTGGCAGGAGGAGGAATCCATATCTTAACCTGCTGACGAAGTGGTAGAGCCGTGACAGGAAGAACCCCGAGAGATGCCCCCTCCCACAGTTCACCAATATTGGCGATTGTGCGAGTGAGAAACTCCAAGGATTTCTGGTCTCCACAGCAAACCACTTTTACTCCTTCCCGCCAACCAGCTCCGTCGAAGGTGTAGTCCTCAGAACTATCTTCATCCGATGTCGCCATCATGGCTTTAAGGATTTCATTTTCCACAAGTAACCAATTCTTGGCCGTGATTTTCCCATCTGGATCCTCTCGACTAATAATGGCCACCTGCAGATCGATCGGGGTGTTGTCAAAGCTGTTGGTTTTAAAATTTTTAGAACATGTCTCCTCCGATCTTGCCCTTTTCGACGAAACTGACTTTGTCCCAGAAGAGTTGCCTACCTTTGCTTTGTCGTTCCCTTTCAGGTTCAATTTAGCGATGGTTTGCTGTTTCTTGAGGGAAGTCGTCTTATTCGTGTCTATGCCAGTACGAGCTGTTGAGTTGTTGTTGTCCTGTTCTCGGTTTATCTTTTTAGGGATAGACTTCGATGTGGAAGCAACTACTCTTTCACTGACTGGTTTCTTTTCTTTCTCTTGTTGGGAGGAAGCTATGGGTGCAGTGGTGGTCTTTGCCAACTGACTTTCATAGTTCTTTATTAACTTCCGGTGTTTCTTTAGAAGGGCCCTGTCTCTTGAACTGAGAGTAGTTGGGTTCTTTTTCTCCGTAACACTCACGAATCTTTTAGAGGATCTGTAGTTACTGCGTTGCCTCGAAGCATTGGGCGGTGCAGTAGACTTCAGCATAGTCTCTTCTTGACTCGAGTCTTCCAGCAACTCGTCCTCGGTTCGACTTCCTATAGAAGGAGGCCTGTTCGAGGTCTCCCTACCGTCAATAGCCAGGCTACCTAGAGCAGGGAGGAGAGCGGCTGTAAGGTTGTGCTGTTTAATAAGGATTGCTTTGTTTACTTTTTTTGTCACTGGCGACTTAGCTTCTTCCGAAGCCAAGCCCTCGCCGGCAGCCGTGACTTCTGCCGACACTCGAGTGTATATCCCCACTCGATTTTTTTTCATTTCCGTGTAAACTTTTTTCCATATTTTATTAATTTGGATAAAAATCCCTGTTTTTTGTTGGTTTCCTTAGTTGAAGGTCCTTGCAGCTGGATTGCTGGAGGGTCAAACGTAAGCCCCCTCGCCTACGTCAAGGCGGAAAAAATATGCATTTATAGTAAAATATGCACTAACGGTTAAATGCCATTTTAAAAGAAATTACTTGATTCGTATACATAATTAGTTGCCTGGCTTCCAAGGTGTTCCTAAAAAAAAAATATGCATTTGCATGAAAATCCGAACCCTAGTTATGAGCGAGACTACTTTCTTCTACCGTTGGTAGAGTTGAAAGTACTGCGGTAGTTTGAAGTTTTCGTGCTTTGTTGAAGAAACGATAGACGTACGCAAAAATTCGTTCCAGCTTAAGGAATGAGTCATTTGGTGCGTTTTATTATTCACAAATCTATCTGGATCCGGATCTGGATTAAGTTTTAACATGTATTACAAAAACAATTTGGGATCCTGTTTTCTATCGGGATCTATTTCAAAGATCCAAAAATTAGTTATTACACTGGCGAGTAGATGGCTTTTTATGGTAAGGTAGTGTAAACTACAGTGTAAAGAAAAAAGACAAGAAATAATTTAAAAATTTCCAAACCCAAAGATAAAAAGAGACGGCCTTATAACACTGCTGTCACTAAGATCCGTATCGTTTTATTTTCAAGTAAAGATCCAGATCCGGATCCAGATAGATTTGTGAATAATAAAACGCACCTATTGTGTTTTACATCTGATATGATGCAGTATAATTGTGGATATGCTGCGACGAGCGCCTTGTTGGATGATTTTTGTTCTGGAATTTCTTCTAAGAAAATAGTTGCTTCAGATTTTCGCCAGCCTTCGTGTATTGAGGTTAAGAAAGACGGACCTTGAAACCAGAGAGAAGATGATCGTAAGATATCTGCTGTACAACCTCTAGGAATGAGATCGGCTGGATTGTTTTTTTCCTGGGACATGTCTCCATTGTTCTGCTTGTGAGAGTTCTTGAATCCTTGCTACTCGATTGGCGACGAATGTAACCCATGCGTAAGATGGTTGAGATATCCAGGTTAAAACAATCTGCGAATCTGTATGATAGAAAATATCGTTGATTTTGAGTTAAAGTATGGTTCTTTGCCTATCAACTAACTCGACCATCATGACGGCTGCTTGGAGCTCTAGTCTAGGTAAAGTTGTCGACTTTAATGGACTGACACGAGATTTGGAACAAATGAGATGACAATTTACTTCGCTTGATCGACTAAGTGAACGCAGATAACAACACGTTCCATATGCGACTTCGCTACTATCGGAGAACGCATGGAGTTGGATATCTACATATTCCGAATGGCCAAGGAGATGGCGAGGGCAGGATAGAGATTTTACGTCGTTTAGTTGCTGAATATAGCGATCCCATTGTAGGCTCAGCTCGTCTGGTAGTGGTGAGTCCCATCCTAATTTAGATTTCCAGAGTTGTTGCATGAACAATTTACCTTTTACGATGACTGGACCGATTAAGCCTAGATGGTCGAAGTTTTTACCAAGATCGCAGAGAACTGTCCTTTTTGAAGCTTTATTGTGGGTTTCTGGAACATAATTGAACTTGAAGACATCTTGGTGTGGTTGCCAAATCATTCCCAAAGTCTTGACTGCCTTGGAGTTGTTTATGATGATGAAATTCCTCATCTAGTTAAGTCTTGCAACGTTCATATGCTCGCAGACGACGTCCAATTATACTTATGCAGTCCGTTAGATGGCATACGTAATGCTATTAGCCATATTAATGAAGACCTAGAAATTATTCTGCAGTGGGCTCTCAAGCATAACCTTTCTCTCAACCCGGGGAAGTCAAAGACATTATGCATTTACAAACGCATCTTAGATACGTCAAGTTTCCACCGGTTCGACTTGGTAGATCGACCATTGACTATGTGCATTCTGCTAGGAACATGGGGATAATTTTGAGTAGGTTTTTTAATTTACTTTTATTTATATTAAAATCAAAAATATTTGAATTCCAATTTACAAGTCTACCCATACGTGTCAAGGGCTCATGCATGCCATAGTTGGTCCTATGTGTTGGGACCTTAATCATATCGAGGCCTCGAAGATTATAACCTCCTCCCCGATAATTAAAACAAACCGAACATAAAAGATCTGGTGCATCTGTGACGCCTGTTATTAATTGGTGGAAAAATACCAAATCATTGTTTGTTCTTCTTTGTTCCAAAGTTTGCATCTGAAGAATAGATAATCGTTGGTCATAAGAGAGGACATACGAAGGATCACTCCATTGAATTCCTTTCAAGGCAAAACGAGTAAAGTTTCTTTGCACAGATTCTAATCTCTCAATATGAATATCATAAAGAGGAGTCCAAACCTGCGATGCATACTCAAGATGGGGACGCACCAAGGAGTTGTATAAAGCCCGGGCCACATTGGGATCAACAAATTCTTTAGACCAGCGCTTAATAAACCCTAACATTGAATTGGCCTTATTCACGATTTTATTAATATGAGCAGAAAAATCTAAATTGGGTGTAAAAAGAACTACAAGGTCCCTTACAGTCATAATACGAGTTAAAACGTGCCGTGAGATAACATATTCATGAGAGTTAGGAGAACGTTTCTTAGAAAAAGTCATAGTTTGACATTTTGTCGGGTTGAGGTTCAGACTGTTCTTTTCACACCATAAGGCGAAATGGTTAATGTTATCTTGCAGTAGAGCCCGATCATTTGAAGATACTATATTTTTATAAATCTTCATATCATCTGCAAAGATTAGAATTTCGCTATTGCGAACACACAGAGGAGCATCATTAATAGCCAATGTAAAGAGTAGTGGTCCCAGATGGCTTCCCTGCGGAACACCTGATTTGGCAATAAATTCTCTTGAGTATGAATTTCTGAATTTGACTTGATATAACCTATCTTCAAGATATGAAGATATCCACTTGATAAAAGGTGGTGGAAATCCGTATGAGTGAAGTTTAAACTTGATAATCTCATGAGACAGTTGATCAAAAGCTTTCGAGAAGTCAGTGTATACACAATCAACTTCTTGACCACTTTCTAGAGAGTTTAAACATTTATTCAAAAAGACAACAAGATTAGTAACAGTAGAACGTTTTTGCATAAAACCATGTTGTTGGTTGCAGATAATAGTTTTACATATAAATGTCAAGCTGTCACATACAATTTGTTCGAACAACTTCGGAATGCAAGAAAGTTTGGAAATTGGTCTATAGTTGGTAATATTGGCTTTATCTCCCTTTTTAAATACTGGCGTTAAGAATGCTTTCTTCCAAACTGCAGGGAATTTACCTAATTTCAAGGATAGAATAAAAATATTACGCAGAGGAAGAGCTAAAACAGATTTACATTTCTTCAATAAAGCGGGTGGTATTCCATCGGGTCCAATAGAATAGTCGTCTTTTAAATGTGACAGAAAGTCCAAAATTTTGTCATGATCTGTTGTAATATTATTAAATGATACCTGAGGACAATTTCATAAGAATTGAAAATAGTTATCGTCAACAACAACAGGGGAATCAATGAAGGATTGGCTAAAATTATTTGCAAATCCCTCACAGATTTCTGTAGTAGTACTCAAGATAACGTCATTATAAACGAGATCAACAGGATAACCGTCGCTTTTCTTTTTGGAATCTATAAATTTCCAGAAGTTTTTCGGGTCTAATTTCAGGGAAAGCCCCATGGTTTGAAGATAATCATTATAACATTCATAAGAGAGTTTTTTGAATTCTTCTAAAAGGGAAATGTAAACTACTTGATTCTCTACTGTCATGAACCCTACATATTTTTTCCAAGCCTTATTTCTTTTATTTCGAAGGCATTTGAGTTCTTTTGTGAACCAAAGATGACAAGAAGAATTAGAGGGAATAGATCTTTTTTTAGGGACAGTTTCATTTATGCATCTCATCAAAATAGAATAGAAGCTTGAGACAGTTTTGTCAAGATCATTAGAAATCGGTAAACGTTCTATACTGGAAATAATTAAACTATCTAAAAGCTGTTGAAAATCACCTCTCTGAAAGTCAAAAGTATAAGAACAATCGTGGGGATAACTATTTTCTAGTAAATGATCACTCCAGTCAAGAAAAATGTCAAGAGGCGGGTGATATTGATCTATGTTAGATAAAGCAGAGATAGATTCTACCACTACTGTACTAACGGCGGCGTCAGATGAGAATACAAGGTCAAGTTGTCTATTCATATTATTTCGTATACAGCTAATTTGCGGTAAATCTGTAGAGATAATATTATCCAACATTGGAAGCTCTTATTGGGGTGAACTTGTGGAAGCTTCAAAATAGGATTCGTCATCAGAGGGAAAACATTCGATATGAGGAAGATTAAAATCCCCTAATAAAAGAATTTTACTGTCAAGGCTAGCTAAACTGAAAATAAAATCGAGTGCTAAAGAAAGTTCAGTGTATATGGAACTAGGACTTTTAGGTGGAATATAAACATTTAAAACAAATAAGACTAAAGATTCCTTAGTTATTTTGACGCATAACAGATCAATTGTCAGATTGAATGGGAAGACTATTTGTGTTGAGCAGAAATTACTTCTAACAGCAATAAGTACTCCCCCGCCAGCTGAATTTGTAATGTCAACGTGACGGTTCTTTCGGAAAACTAAGAACTCATTATCAAAAAGTTCCGTGTCTAATATTGTTGCGTTAAGCCAAGTTTCTGTAAGGGCAAAAAGATCGTATGGCAAAACTAGGGAATTTTTGAAAGTCTTAGAAGTTTTACTGCGAAGACCTCTCACATTTTGGTAGTAGATGCAGAACCTGGGCAGTTTTTTGAATTTATACTAGAAGACGAATTTAAATTTGATTTCCTTCTCAAGGGCGCTGTAAATTCTTTTACCAATGTGTTAGGAATCCAAGAAGTATTACATATGGGTTCGAAGAGAGAATTGGGAGCTATTATTTTGAAGGATGCTACGAAGCTGTTTGGTTTGCTTATTTTGGAGCATTTGAATTTATAATAGCCTTAGTAGCAATCAAATGATCCACAACATCTTCAGGCATCGTTTCGGGTTGAAGACGAGATATAAATATGGCCCTGGGCTTCGGAACTGAAATTAAAGTTTTTGGACCAGTAACGACGGATTCTTGTGTTGGAGTCAAGTCAAGATTTTCGGTGACAGGTTGAGGCGGAATGGGTTCAGTGGGTTCAGAGGAGGTTTCGGTAACATTAGTATTTGGTTCATTAATATGGAGTGATTTGATAACCGGGTCGGATAAAATTATTGAATTTTCAACGACTTCACCACCAATAAGGGACGTTTTTTTAGGTGAAGGACCTACGTTGGCTGACATGGTGGTCATGTCCCTTCTTCTCTTTTTACTTTTCTTAGAAGTAGAAGGATTTGATGAGAGAATATCATCCGTTGAAGAGGAATTGTCCGCTACTAGCACCGGAGAAGGGATGCTATCAACCGTTGTCACAATACTAGCAAAGTTCAAACTTAAATCTTCAAATCCCTTGGAGATTTTCGTTAGCTCATCTTTTAAGGAGGATAGCTCAAAACAGAAATGAGCTAGCGAAATCTTTCTACAGTTAGGACAATACCAAAAAGCAATACTCGAAGAATTAATTTTGTCCATTAACGAGTTATTTGTACCGACACATTAGGGATGGAATAGATTTCCACAAGGTCCGTAGAACTTGAAAAGAGGGGCTACCTCAGAGCGATTCAGACAATTCGTATGAGCGCAAGACATATATAAGGGACAGACAAATAAGAAAAAAATTTCCAATACGAAAATATAATATTAAATAATGATTTTATAAATTATAAAAAAAAAAGTAGAAAATTGGTGACAAGCTGGATTTGAACCTTTTCACTTTTAATACTTATTTCTTTTTTTTTTTTTTTTTTTTTTTTTTTTTTTTTCTTCAATCTTAAAACTATCTTAAAGCTAGACAAAAATTCATAAAAACTATCCAAATTATCCAATAACTTAAAACTAACTTACTGGCCCTATGCGGGCGCTCTAAGCTAAACGATATCTTAAATGTAATGCTTTTCGGCCTAAAAAACTATTTTTAATTGAAAAAACTATATCTATTTTTTTTTTGTTTTCTCGAGAAAATTTAAAAAAACTCGGATTCTTTATCTTTTTATATTTTTTATATAAAACTTAAAAACTAAAGTAAAACTAATTAAAAACTACCGAAACCAACTTAAACTACTTAAAATAAACTAAAACTAAACTAAAACTACTTAAAAACTAGAACAGCCGCAGCAGCAGAGATTTTTTTTTTTTTTTTGTACATTGGAAGAATGTACTCTAATTTTTTTTTTTTTTTTTTTGTGCCACCCTGACTGTCCCTACCTAAGAATACCCTTAAAACTATATAAGTCGGCCAAGACAACTTGTCAACTATCGCTATCAACATTAGACAACCACCAAAACTTACCCTGTCTTTCAGGTCCCGAACGGACACAGTTCTACTGAACCGAAGTCGCTCAGCTCCGTCTTGTGCGAGGACGTCTCGACTATAAAGGAGTCGCCTATCCACAGCCCTACGGCCGACGTGGTAGATTAGCGGAACCGCCTCTTTATCCTGGATCAACCCTATACTATCTAAATAGAGGAATGCATTAGGTGCAATATGGCCACTTAAACGCACACTCTCGAAGTATTCTGTGTTGGATTAAGCTATTTGCTGAGGTCATCGCTCTCGCAATGTGACTCCGAATCAGCTTTATCAAAAAGTTATCTATTCTGTTAATGTTGGCTCCGTTGTACAGAGTCCTGTTGGAATAGTAATGTTTGTACTCCGATTCTGGTGTTCTGTGTAATCCAAGACAACGTCTAAGACACTGCCTCTCAAACACCCGAATCTTTTCCATTTGAGATGGGGCAACGTTGAACCACACCGGGCAACCATAGGCAATCATCGGCCGGATGAGGGCTATGTAGCAAATCACCTTCACCCTGGTGTCAAGCCGGCTGCTGTAAAACAACAGTTTCGTCAGGGCAAAGGCTCCCCTAGCCCTGTTCAGAGCAGCATTTATATGTCTGTCGAAATACAAATACTGATCCAACCAGATGCCAAGGTACTTTACCACACTTCTGCTCGCCAGTGGTTGCCGGTGCGGCCCTACAATCATCAGCTTACGCCAGTTCTTTCTAGTATCCCTAGGGGCTCTAGCCAACGGAGTCCTAAACAGAATCGTTTCACATTTCTGAAAGTTCATTTTCAACTTCCAGTCATCACAATATCGCTGAATCTTGTCGAAGTCACGCTGTAAGAGAATTCTGATAACCTCAACTTTTGTAGCTGTTCTGTACGCTATTAGGTCATCGGCATACGCAATTGCCTGAGTTAGACTACTTATCAGATCGCTGGTGTAAATGCTGAATAGAATCGGCGAGTTCACCGCTCCCTGCTGAAGACCATTCTTGATATCGAAGATTGCGGTAGAAGTTACATTCACCTCAATTATGAAATTCGTATTTCAAGTCGTATTTGTAGTCGTAGTCGAATCGTATCGTATTTGAAAAGCAAATTATGAAAGTAGTATGTTGTATATACGACTCTAGTTAAATGCAACGTATATCAACGCAAAGTTTGAAATGTCAAATTCCAAAAGAAAAATTAGTTTTGTGTTCATAAGAAGTTTATTTTCATGTTAATAGTAAATATAAACTAAATAAACGAGATTAAATTGAAGAAAATGAATTCAATTGATTTGTTTTTTGCTGAGGATGTCGATGAAGATCGAAACCATGATATAATTTTAATTCGTCGGTCGATTAGAGACAAAAGTGATCCAATGAACTTAGAGGATTCATAGTAAGTTATTTTTTTACTTATGTTTTATTCTGATAATAAAACTTGAATCTATAGTTTTATAAAGCTGTTTCGTTTAACAAAACCTGCATATAATCAGTTATTGGCTGTAGTTAAGCCGCATTTAAAAAGTGCTGCAAACTCGAGAGCTGTTCCAATTCAGGTTAAACTTTTGGCCGTTCTACGATTTTTTGCAGAAGGAAGTTATCAAACCGCTGTTGGAAACGATTTTAACTTAGGAATATCACAACCAACATTTTCTGTCATATTAGTGGAACTTCTCAGGATATTTAAAGAATACATCTGTCCAAAATGGATAAAATTTGAGATGACAGAATTTGAAAAAGAAGAAGCAAAACTCCATTTCTACCAAAAATCAAGATTTCCAGGTGTTGTTGGGTGTGTAGATGGCACCCATGTAAGAATTAGAACACCAAAAAAGGATATACAACATCATTATTACAACAGAAAGGGGTTTCACTCATTGAATGTAATGCTGGTGAGACCCATTTAAACACAAAACTATCAAATTTATTCAAACTTAAAATTATAGGTCTGTGATCATAAGCTTCAGATTAAATACGTTGATGCTAGACATCCTGGGTCATGCCATGATTCATTTGTATGGAACAACAGTGAATTGCGGACTTTTTTAAGCAGACAATATAATGACGGAGAAAGAAATACTTGGCTTTTAGGTACAAAACCTAAGTTTTCCTACAAATTTTATAAAAATCTTTTTGAAATATTTCTTTTAGGAGACTCTGGTTATCCACTTGAAAATTTTTTGATAACCCCCTTCCGTTCTGCTTTAGAAGGAACTCCAGAAAGTGTCTTCAACACTATCCATGCTAAAGCACGGAATCATGTAGAAAGGTCAATTGGTGTTTTGAAGAACAAATTCAGGTGTATAATGGGGGCACGAGAACTACATTACGCTCCAGATAAGGCAACAGAGATCATTAATGCTTGTTGCGCTGTTCACAACATAGCGATAAGCTTCAAAACACCATTTGAAACTGAAGAAATTGTCCAGCTGGAAAACTCTTCTGAAATATATGAAGCAAACAACAGCAATGAAAGTGCAAATATAACTCGAAATTTAATTATGAACTCAATTATAAATTAATAAATTAACTAGTTCTTGTTTTACAATAAAATAAGCTTAATTAATTTGACTCTTCGTAATGCTTCGTTTGATAGATAATTTGCTCCAAGCTTTGTTCCATTTTTTGGGTTTTAATTTTAAGAAGCTCATATCTGTATCGTTGTTTATCTGCAAACTCTTCTTTGAGCAGATTGAGTTTTTCCTCCTTAATCTTCGAAATTCTTCTTAAATATTTATTTGCTTCTTTTTGCTCTTTTAAAATGTTTGCTTGAATTTTAGTTTGCTCTTTCAAAAGGGCCAGTCTCTCTTCCACTTCCTTGTTGAGTTTCCTTTTCCTCGGTCGGTTGGGAACAGATGGAGTATCAGGTCCAGTATCTGGCGCATTAGAGGTTTCTTTTTCATTTTCTTCGTGAACTTCTTCCATATCGCGTTCCAAAATTGTTGTAAGTCCAAAAGTTGGACCAGCTGGGCTTACAACATGCTCCAGTTGAAGCATATCTGCAATGTTCTCATCTAATTGACTGAGTAAAACAGTCTTGTTGGGCCCACCCCCAGTCGCATTCAGCATCTTTTTGTTGTTCTGAAGTTTTTTTTTTACCGCATATTTTTGGTCATTCCAAACCTAAGTATGCAAGCAGAATGAAATAAGAGTTTTTGAAAAAAGAAAAAAACAATTACCTTTAACCAACCTGCACCATCACGACTTGGCGGCCCTATGCTATTAAGCTTTTCGGATAAAGTACTCCAAAACATTTTGGTATCTTCCTTTTGCAGTCCACGCTTTCCGTGTCCTCTAGCTACCTCGACATTTTGTTGGAGAGCAGACACAAGTGCCTCGAGTTGATTTCTGTTGGTGAATTTCCTTTAAATTATATATTTAGATATGTTAAGAATTCTCTTAATAAATGAAAAATAAATAAAATCTTACATTTGTTTTGCTTCCATCAATAAGATTTAATTTTTTCTTTGAATGAAAATGAAACTCGCAGGCAGTCGTGCACAAAATTATAAACGACACAAAAACGGATAAAACACGAGTAAAGGCGAATTTCATAATAAGGAAAAAAACAGCGACTTGTATGCGATGATATGCTATGGGTACTGTTTTTCTGTCAAATTTCAAAATTTGAAATATATCTCCTACCTACTACGATTTTAACTGAGATAATTGAAGAAAAAATGATTTTCATAATCACGATGTACGTCTAAATTCGTATACGACTCTAAAATACGAATTTCATAATTGAGGTGATTGCCACTTTTGACAACAAACTTTCTACCATTGAGCATGTCATAAAGCATATATAATAGTGGTTTACTTATGCCGAGCCTAGCCAATTTTAGATAGAGACCCTCTAACCATACGGTGTCGAAAGCCTTCTCCAAATCAACCAGACAGGCACCTGTAGACTGATTTTTAGTTTTGTTCCATTAGATATCAGAAACGAGCTTAGACGCGGCATGAATGGTGTCATGTCCCGCCTTAAACCCGAACTGATTATCCGGTATGATATTATTGTCCTCCGCCCACTTGGACAGAGCTCTATTTATGACTTTCTCGAATACCTTGCTGATACTCGGTAGGAGACTTATCGACCGCAGATTCGCCGGATTGGAGTTGTCCTTTCCCTTTTTCGGGAGAGGATGAACCACAGCTGTCTTCCACCGCCCTGGATAATATGCATTATTCAGTGCGTTGTTAAACAGTGTGGCATAAATGTCAATTGCTTCCTTAGGTAGATGTCGAGGTACAATATTGGATATACCATCGACTCCTGTTGACTTTTTCTTCTTTAATGAATCGAAGATGAGCTGGAGCTCCATCCTCGTAACTAACAGGGAACTACTCCATTCTTGCACGGCGATGATGGCATTCGACAAGTTTTCTCCATTGAACCGGATGAAACCTAGATTCTCTGATCGCCATTGCGTCATTTCATTACGAAGATAGAAGTGATGGAGTAGAGCTCTGTTTTCCAGGTCGTGGTTGGGGTGAATGCTTGCATTCACCTTATACACTTGCTGAAAAGCAGCCCCCACAGCCTCCACTTTCTCCAGCGGATCCTCGACAATAAAGAGGTCATCGTCCAAGACCGCGTCATCTGGATCTATTCCTGCTGTCAGAAGTACGTTTCTGTTTTCTGTCGTTCTCTGGAGCTTAAGACATGGAAGTTCGTTTTGATCATTCCGTTTAAATATCTTGTTAATTTGTGGAAACATACTCGGGTCGCTAGAGTTAACGGCCCGAATTTTATTGTTCCAATACAAATTAATAGACAACCTATAATTTTCTTTGATCAATTGGTTGATGTTTTTGATTGACGACTTCAGTGTCCTAATCTCCAGATCGCGTGAGTCAGTAAACCGTTGGTACAAGCGTTTAAGTCTTGTCAGTAGTCCACTTTTTTGTCTGTGTAGTGATTCAATAGTCGCGTTACGGTACATGTCGGTTACGTTACGTTCTCTGTATTTTGGTATAGTTCTGTTCATAGTTCGTAGGATTGTTTCGCCCATTTGTTCTAGGTATTGGTCAATTTCGTTGTTTGTTAAATTCCTGTTATTTGGTGGGGATATATTATTGGCACGAATTTCGCTGGCTAAAGCGTTGGTAAAGCGTGGCCAGCGCATCTTACTGTAATTATAAGAATGTGCAGGTACATACTCCTCCAACTCTACGAGCTCGTTCGGCAACTGCATTACTGCGGCGAAACCACAGTGGTCGCTGTCGTAGTCTATCGTTTGTAAGCAGTTTCTTGTCCGTTGACCCACAGTGTTAGTAATTGTTAGTCTAGAGTCCTTTAGTAATAGATCCAAATAGGCACCGTTTCTTGGAAACGATGGTCTATCAGTCGCTAGAAGGTCAATCATATATTCAATATTATATTGACCCATCCAATTAAATAGATGGTTACCTCTCGGATTTTGTACTTGATTTCCCCAATCTATATGTTTGGCATTTAAATCACCGGCCATGAGATAATAATTCTCTACCGAGTTCAGTTGTAGCACTTGAAAAAGTTTTTCGAGCTCTGTCAAAAAGTCAGTTGGATGAGGTGATTCCGGAGCATAAGTCGCGACTATATACATCCGCTTCCCCTGTTGGAGAGGAATGCATACAATGCACGCCTCAAGCAGCCGAAAACTGCGTACTTCACTATTGTATATAACTTTATATTGTATGCCTTTTCGAACAAAGATTGCGACCCCACCTCCTTGAGTCGAGTTGGGCCGATCTCTTCGTACGATATTGTAATTATTATGTGTCAATTTATGTTTCTGACTCAGTTTAGTTTCACTAGCCATAAACACATCAGGACTTTGATCTTTCAACAATTGGAATAGGTTTGCTCTACGTTCGATCCTAATCAGTGAATTTACATTCACAGCAAGGATCCTTAAGGGCCTCTCCGGCAGCGCGCCCTTAACCTAAAAATTGCGTAAAGCTCGGCAAAACAGAGTATATATGGTCCACCCTCTTCGCCTGCTCCGTTATCTGTTTTTGAAGACCTGCTATCTGACCAGAAATGGCCAGCAACATGCTTCTTATTTCGGCCAGTGCGTCCGGAGCCTAAGGCACGAGGGCCTGTGGGACTGCCTTTGGCGCAGGCTGTACCGTATTTCCCCTTCCTGACGCCATTTGGGCGTAGGAGATTTGGGGATTAACGGGCGTTGTTGTAGGAACACGCGTAATTGGTCGTTTTTCTACCTCTGTTTGCTTTGCTTTTTTTTGTTTTATTTCCTGAAAGATGGGACATCCCCGATAGTTTGCGGGGTGCCCGTCCTTCCGGCAGAGTGCACACTTAAGTAGTGTCATGTCTTGGACCCTTTCTTGCCCTAACTTACATTCTCCCTGAATGTGGTTCTCTCCACACTTTACGCAGCGTGACTGCATTTCGCAGTTAGCCGCGGCGTGGCCGAACCTTTGACAGCGCATGCATTGAAGCATGTCACCGCGCCTCTTTAATTTATCCCAGGTTACAACCTGGTAGTTGAGGACGGAGATATTCCTCAAACTATCCAGTTTGCTATTGGGTGAAAGCTGAACCAGGAAGATTGGCAACTTCCAATTCACCCGTCTGGCTTTAACTGTGGCAAAAGGCTTGACTTCGATAAAGTCGAGATCGTCGCCCGCTTTTTCACGGAGCTCATTTAAGAGCTCTTGCGGTTCCGTGCAGGAATCTTTGCCCTTCAACAGGACTGTTTGAAATTTCTCTATTTTCGGTGTACTCGTATAACTGAAGAATTCAGTTGTGCTAGCTTTTAATAAATTTTTAACAATTTTATGCTGTTCCACTGTGAGGCAGTGGAGAGCATGTCTGTTAGGACCTAATCTCTTAATAGTAAAATTTTGACCTATGGCCGACTTACATATCTCAATGGTCTCCTTCAGGTCCATCTTATATACATTGATGGGTGGCACTTGTTCTTTCTTCTTTAATTGCTGCGGCTGTGGCTGCTGCTGTTGTTTCTGCTGCTGTTGGTTCTGCTGCTGTTGTCTCTGCTGCTGTTGTTTCTGCTGCTGTTGTTTCTGCTGCTGTTGTGTCTGCTGCTTTTGTTTCCGCTGCTGTTGTTGTTGTTGTTGTTGTTGTTGTATTGCCTGCTGCTTTGGCTTATCTGTGAGCAGCGGCTGTTGTTTTTGCTTAGGCTGATGGGGCTGCTTGGATGGCGGTTGCAACTCCGCATCCGCACTTTTTAGTTGCGCCTCCTTTGGTGGGGCCTGGAGACTTTTTTTGTTTGCGCGCTCCTGTCTTTCTTTTTCCCTCCGCGCTTCTTGCTTTTCTTTCAAAGCCTGTATCATGGCAGCTAAATCGCTCTGAAGTGTTACGATTTGCCCCTGGATTGTGCCAATTTTGGCTTGGATAGCCTCTTCTTCTTCTTCGTCTGCGGTGCCTCTGGAGTAGACAAGTCCACAAACGTTTGGCTATCGCCCGTGGTGTAGTGACCCTCTCCACCCTCGGACATGTATGAGATCTCCTCGTCATCATTGGCGGGCGAGGGATTCATATTTTTGTTTGTGTCTGCTGCTGGTCTTGTTTCCTTTTGCGCCGTCACCTTCCCTTCAGCTTGCAGCTCAGCTGTGGTGAAGGTGCGACGCTTCACCAGGTCGGGCACACCCTGCATCCTCTTCCTCCTCTTCAATGGAGCATCGGTTGATGCTGCCGTTTCTGCATCGGACGATGCTTGCGGTATCGCATCGGTCGACTTCGCCAGGGCATCTTTCGATGTCCCCGGTTTTGCTGCCGTTGCCTTCTGCATTGTTGTTGTTGTTCTAATAGCTGGAAGAACACCTTTCGATGCCCCCGCTTTGTTGTTGTTACGTTTTAATTGTTTTTCTTCCTCTTCTTTAATTATTTCCACTTCACGGTTATGTAAAAAAGCATCAACAATTTTTGTGCCCGACGGGGACTTCAACTCGCGATCCCTCGCACCGGGGTTCGCCACCTCTCCTACTGAGCTATACTCTATGTTGAAATATCGCTGTATGCACACACGTTTAAATTAAAGTCACTGTGAAAGTCGAAGACATCTACACTCTTTCACAGTACGAGATCGACTGATACTAATTACAGTCAACGCGCAGACGCGCACCACCACTGATCTCTTAAGAAGGGAGCTTCTGAATTAATATTACTAACGCAAATGATAATTAATTATAGGTTAAATAAATAGAAAATAGAGACCTCGAGTGGAGAGAAGAAAAAATAAAACTGAAAGCTGTATGAAAAAGCTCGTCAAATTAGAATTAGTTCTTCCTACTGAAAGAAGGGAAAGAGGGAGTTTAGACAAAAATTGAGAGGAACAAAGGCGATGCAAATGCATATGCAATTCAGAGTAGAGCTTGACATACATATATGGGCAAAAAAAAAATGGCAAACAAACTTACGTAAATTGAATCACAAAAACACACTAATTATTGCCGATTTTTAAATTAAAAGATATAAAGCATGTGTTTACATGCAAGTCAAAAATAAGATTAATTAATATAAACACAATTCTAAATAAACCAAGTAAGAAAAACTTGAAATTAAATACAAAATTGCGGAGAGCAAGACGATGAACATTCGATAACACAAGTCTGCATCAAAAAAGCTGTCTGGATTTTTTCAACTAATTTCTATGTATTTAGGTGTTCTGAAAAATAAAAAAATACTAAAAAAATTCCAGAACGTCAGGTTATTTTAGAAAACGCAAAATTTTATTATAAAAAGGTGTTTTTTGGGCTTATTTAGTCATAAATAATAGGTACAATTTTGTTTTGACTGCTGTTTTTAATTGTATATAGGCCATAACTATCATTTCTTTCTAATTAAAGAACGTCCTGGGTGAGCTAAATTAACAAACATAAAAATGTTGTAACCTGAACGTGCGCGCTCTGCTAGTGTAGAAAGTAGCGTAGATGGGAAAAACTGGCCGTTGTGTGGAACCTGCGACATTATTCACCACTTCCACCTTTTCTCTTATAAGTAATTTAGTATAGTGGTAGGAAGTTTAAATCGTTTTAAAAATTGAGATTTTGTGTTAACTAGATATCTATATGTCTGTTTTTTTCGAAAATCATTTTATTTCATTTCAATTAAAACAATAGTATGGAAGTAACACAACACTTTCACTAGATGATTTTGAAGCTTTCTGAAAAAAGCTTATATACATGTATGTACATGTTTGTATAGTTTATTTGATATGAACATACATATTTTAAGATTTCAAAATTTTTTTATTTAAAAAACCGAAAACCTGTTATTGAAAAAAAACGGTTTTTTGTCCGATTAAAAACAGATTAAATCGGTTTGGAAAATAGCCGGAAAAACCGAAAACTAGTGAATTGGGAAAAACCGCTATCCCTATGGCGCAGTACAATTAGGTATTAACTCGTCATTGTTTTATAGATCTTGGTTCAATATAGTGCAATGTCGTCTGTGCGGAATAAACAACAAACAAATCGTTGGAAAAATGTTAAAAGCATTTCAAGCTTTAGGTTGCTTTATGAGTTTAAAAGTACATTTTCTAAATTCCCACCTCGACTACTTTCCAGATAACTTAGGAGATGTGAGTGAAGAGCAAGGTGAACGATTTCACCAAGATATTAAGGAGATGGAAAAAAGATACCAGGGAAGATGGAGCGTCTCAATGATGGCAGACTACTGTTGGACGCTTCAGATGCTTCCCACAAGCGAAAATGTACCAAAAGGAGTCTCACTGGGAAAAAGATATGTGTTTAGTGCTAGTGCTTACTAATAAATGTATTTTAGATTAAAAAAATAAGTTTTGTTACGCAATTATAAATTTAAAAAAATATTTTTAGTCTTTTATCTTTTATTTTAAGATGATAAATTGTTTAACATAGATGCCCATATTGTCAGAAAACGTGACGTTCTGTGCCAAAATGAAAGTCATTTTCGGATTCAGCACACCCAAAATCATAAGAATTACGCAAAAAAATCAAAACAGCTCTCAACTTTTTTTTTTTGCAGACTTGTGTAATCTATTAAAGTTTAGGTCACTTATCCATTTACATTATGCAGTCTCGTCAACCTGAGTACCTGTACAACCGATTAGTTTTTGGTAGTTCACAAAGAACCGCGAACCTGATTCAACCGAGATTTTATTGTCTGCAATCGGAGCGTACATTTTTTGTCCATGCCACTCAATTATGGAACTCTTTACCGATAACGATCAGAAGCACCATTAACGCGAGCACATTCAAAAACAGTTTATATAAACACTTGGCCAGTAATACTTAAGTAAAAAGAATGAATAAATAAATAAAGAATTATGTAAATAAAAATTGGAAAAAAAAAATGCTAGTTTTAATTTCTATTAACATAAACTTAATTCAATAATTATTATGTATATCTTGCTTTGTTAAACATTTTCGAACATTCTTAAATATTGTAAAGCCTTCACTTATAATAAGATTGTAGTCTTAATGTGAAATTGTTATTAATAAATACGAAATACGAAGGGCTCCCTATATTCTACCGGAGTGTCTTCTAAAATTCGTTCATGATTAGCGCAGAATTTTCTTAATTCGAACTGCCCCTTAGCCAATAATGAGATGATGTCTGTCTTAAGTTGAGTAGCTTCCAAAATATCATTGGCTCCTGTCATGAAATTGTCTACATAGACACCATTTAAAACAGCATGGGCTGCCTTAGGAAAATGAGCCTCTTCTTCTTCGGCTTACTGAACGATACATCTAATGGCTAAGAAAGGAGCAGATGACGTGCCGTATGTCACTGTATTTAAGTGGTAGTATTTAAGTAATTCATTAGGCTGATCTCGCGCCAGAGAATCATCTGGTACTTTCGATCGTCTTCATGAATTAGGATTTGCCGAAACATCTGGCGAATATCTGCCATGAATACGTAGGCGAATGTGCGAAAATTAATAAGAACTGTAAATAAGTCAGGCTGTATGGTTGGTCCAACCATAAGCAAATCATTTAGTGAGAGATTTGTTGAAGTCTTAGCAGAGCCATCAAATACTACTTGAATCCGATGAACTGTCTGGCTTGGTTACGCAGTGGTGCGATAAAAAGTAGTTCGAGGTTAGTATATCTTTGATCTCTTGCATGTGGTTAAGATCTCTGTACTTGTAAATGAACGATGTGTAAGGCTGTTGTCGTTCCGGATTGGAGGCAAGTTTACGTTCTAGGGTTTTAAACCTTCTCGTGGCGATGTTGAGTGAGCTTCCGAGCTGTGACGGATCTCGTTGAAATGGAAGCCGAACAATGAAGCGCCCAGAATTTGTTCGTGAGTAGGTCTGCTTGAAGTGTTTCTCACACTCTTCTTCCTCCTCGGTAAGAGTCTTAGACAAAGCCTTGTAATCTTCAAGGTCCCAAATTTTTGAAGAGTCTTTTCTAGAATTGAAAGTCTTGGAATTGCTGTGATTGCAACGTTGCAGTTCAGAAGCGATGAAGGTTTTGGTTGCATTCTGCCAGCGACTACCCATTCCACTTCAGAACTCTGCAAGATAGGAAGCTCAGAAGCTAAGCGATACTGTTCCTGTCTTAGGAGAGTGAAAAGTAACTCTGCTCCTATAAGAATGTCAATTTTGCTTGGACGATAAAAGAATGGGTCAGCTAAGTTAAGCTTCTTTAGTATATCCCACTCATAGATATTGATGAAGCTATCAGGATGGTTCCCAGTTATTTGCGGTAAGACGTAAAAGTTAACGGTAGCAGAGAATTTGCTGAATCGTGAGTATATGGACGTTGTGATTACGTGACGTATGGTGCAGACAGAGTTTCCAATGCCGCAAATGAGCAGATCAGTCCGTGTGCGCTCAAGACCAAGCTGTGTGGCACATGATTCAGACATGAAGTGAAGCTGTGAACCTGAATCCATATTGTCCGTATTTGTTAAGAGCAATTACAAGTGCGGTGGCTAAAATGATTTGAGAGCGATTTTTCGTGTTTTTTGGTAACAGTAATGATGATCCGCTAGTGGAGGAAGAGGATGGTTGATCCTTGATTATAGGAGTGGTCATAACAGGTGTATGTTTAGCTGCAGTGTTTGTGTTAAGCGATGTTACTAGTCAGGATTCCTTTAAAGGAATTTCTGGTTGTGCAGATTTTGCGTTACAGTGATCGTGTAGCAACGTATGATGCAGTTGGTTGCAAGCACGACACTTGTCTTTGCTGCAGGAAGCGGTAAGATATCCAGTTTTGAGACAGTTTAGACAGAGTTTCAAATTAGTTGCTGAATTATAGCGCTGTTTGGGTGAAAGATCTAAGAATTTCTTGCATCGATATATATTGTGACGGGTGCCAGAATAATAAGTGAGAAGGTAACGGTAACGAGAGAAGTTTGACGTTGTGTATAATCCTTTTTAGATTGTGGCTTAATATTCTTTGCGGCAGAATAAGTAGGAACTGAAGGAATGATACATGACCTTCCGTCTATATTATAGGCACGAGTTTCCAGATATTTCTTGAGTTCCTCAAGAGTTGGGAATCTATCATGGGAACGAACATTATTCCATTTATCCAATGATAAGCTGTCTAGTTTTGAGCAGACTAAGTAAATCATTGGATCGTCCCAATGCGCTGTAGTTCTACCTAGCGATGTGAGTGCACTGAGGTGAACGTTGAGTTCGTCTAAGAGTGCGCGAAGCTCGGATGCGGAATTTCTCGGAACTTGGGGGAGATTAAATAGTTTTTTAAGATGTTATATCGAGAAATCAGAGTTTCGAGAGCTGCTTCATAATTGGTTTCTGTAAGATCTAGAGCACGAATGCAGCTGAGTGCCTTTTCACTGAGCGCTGAGCGTAGGTAGTGAAATCTTGTGACATTATTCAAGGCAGGATTATTGTGAGCTAAAGTGACGAATGTTTGATAAAATGATGTCCAATTAATGTAATCACCCGAAAATTTAGGTATAGGAATCTTTGGAAGGCGTATTGGTGTTTTAATACGGGACGTATTTCAAAATAAGTTTCCTCAAACTCGGCTCTAACTGTAAAAGTGCTTTCCATTTCATCAAGTTCCTCAATTTTAGATTGAAGGCTTTCGAAACTATTTTTGGTATATTCAAGAGATTCCAAACGAGTCTCGAGCTCGGCAATTAGAGCTGTAGAAGCACGGTTCGAAACAAAATCCTTGGCTCTTCCTAATTGACCTAAGATCACTTGACGTTTCGATCTAAGCTTCTCTAATTTTGCCTTAACATCAGACATTTTAATCAAATTATTGCAGCCTAATCTTAATTCACCTTAATGTTCGTCGAAATCTCGATTTATTTTATCACTTCACTTGCAAATCATAAAATAAATGAGTAGGTATATGTATGTAGATAGATCTTTCATTTTTGTTTCAGTATTATTAATCATCTTTTCTTTTAATTATTTTTGAAAAATTAGTATAAAAACTTCTTATAGGTGTACCTATATTTTATCAGGAAGTGTTCTTAGCTTTCTTGTGAGTAAACGGCTTCATAGATTTTCCTTTTCTTGATATAGGTACCTACCTAAATATACGATAACTTGGCCGCCAAGATTTGATAACGGGTTTTTGTAGAGGGGTCAAAAACAAGCACTTTTTACTATGGGAGGGGGTCTATCTCCCACCGTTTAGGAGGTACGGGCACTTTTAGAAAAAATTATTTAAATTGAAAAAAAAAAAATATTAAAAAACAACGGCAACATTTACAATAAAGTGCTATAATGCATTTGAAAGCCAGAAGTTTTTTCTATAATCCTCCATTTAAATTAAATTACTTATGCCAATGGTTTCTGAGAAATTGTTTTCAAAATTTTGAAATGTAATTGTAAATTAGCTTATATGTGATCCATGTAATTATCAGTTCTTAATCGAACACAAGAAACCGCATGGTTCTATGTCTTCTAGTTTTTGAGAAAATCGAAAATTACCAAAACTACTTTTTTGATTTTTGGTGGTGACGGTGATTCCATTTTAAGGATTAATGTTAATAAACATAATGCATCTTTATTAGTTCAGTACCGCAATTCATTTAGCGTTACCCAGAATGCACCACGAGGAGATGGAATTGCCTCTAGGTCATTCATTTTATCAGTTAGTCAGGAGTTAGTCAGTCATTGTTAGTTAAAAAAGGTCAAAATGTATTAAAAAGGTGTGCAAGTCTCGTCAATAAAGTCATCGTCCGTACTATTAGTGTCGAGTTACTCGTTTATGGTGAGAAGCCGAGAATGTTTTGGCGCTAAAACATTTTCTTAATTTTCGCTCTGAAGGGTGGGAGGATCGATGTCTTTTAATTGCAAACCCTCACATACATCACCATCGGTATAGTATAACAGGGGTAAACTTTTCTTACATCTGATAAAAACTCTATTATTTGCGAACCCCAGTCGTCCTTATATTTACTTTCTAGGCAGTATTTTCGATAGAAAAATAGTGCCATGTATTGGTGAACATGGTCGGAAGTTTGTTTTGGTTTTCGTTTATTGTATTTTATATGTATTTAGTGGACATTGGATAAATAGAATAAATTTGAATTTTTTTAAATACAGATTCTGTGAATGCAAAACAAACTGCATGCACCCAACCTCGCACCTACCCTAAATCCTATAGTGTGCCAAGCAGGGGGGTTACATACTTTACTGTTTATATATTGTAATGTTGGCAAGCAAGAAATAACAAAAATTTTATAGAAAAGTAGTTTTAGTTAATTTCATTTTTTTTTTTCAAAAATTAGAAGACATAGAACCATGTGGTTTTTTGTGTTTGATTAAGAACTAATAGCTACATGGAACACATGTAAGTTTATTTACAATTTCATCTCACAATTTTGAAAACAATCGGTCTAAACTTTTTTTTTCACGTTTTTTTTTTTATCAAAATTTGAACTTTAATTGCGAATTTCTCAAAAACCATTGGCAACAGTAATTTATTTAAATGGTGGATTATGAATTATAGCACTTAATTGTAAGTGTTGCCGTTGTTTTTTAATATTTTTTTTCTTCAATTTAAATCATTTTTTCTAAAAGTGCCCCTACCTCCTAAGCGGTTGGAGATAGATCCCCCCTCCCATAGTAAAAAGTGCTTGTTTTTGACCCCTCTACAAAAACCCGTTATCAAATCTTGGCGGCCAAGTTATCGTACTCGTGCCCTTTTTATTTACAAAAAATCAACTTCTTGTCCTTTCCGTTTAGAATATAGGTATATGTAGTTTCTCGGCGCCTTACACAAACTTACACTTTCTTACTCTACTCATAATTTGAATTTTAAAAGATTCCGTCTTACTTACCTATATACCTAACTTAAAAAAATTTTATTCGTAGCTACATTTTTCATAATTATAGTCCAACCTGCAATACAACCGTATGAATGAGTTGCTCAGTGACCGGTTCTTTGAAAAAATCTCAAAACATATTACATCCTACGTAATAGTTTTTTTCTCTTTCAAGTAGAAGATCATGACGAACAAATAATATAGGTACCTAAACCTTTTTGCATGTAGATATACTTACATCCTTATATAGGTACTCTGCAATCTAAACTCATAGCACAAATAATCATATACAGATGTCTTACGCCTATGGAGCAGAGTGACCTATGAAATTCAAAAAGCTTTATTCTATAAAGCTTTTTAAAAAGCATTTTTTCTACGAGAATCAAAGTTCTTTTCGCAGGATTTTGTAGGATAGGATTTCTCTAAGTGTGAATTGAACTACTCCCGTCATCGTCACCACCGATGTTTTCACTTCATCTGGCACATTAGCTTGCTCATCCAAGTCGAGTTTAGTGTCATGACCCATTGGAAAGGCAACACTAGAAAGCCATTGAGGACCCTTCCACCACAGGTTATGCTGCAAGAGCTCGTCACCACCTATGCCGCGGCTTGCACAATCTGCCGGATTTTGTATGGATCGGACATGAAACCACCTATTTGTTGCTGTGAGATCTTGAATTTGCCTGACTCGATTAGCCACATATGGCTTTAAGCCTGCTGGATGCTTGCGCAACCAACACAGCGCGATTTTTGAGTCCGACCATAAATAATAGGGATTGTCCAATAAAACCATTGCTTCACGAACGTTATTAGAGAGAATTGCCAAAAGTTTCGCTGCACAGAGCTCAAGACGCGGAATTGTAGCGCCTCGAATAGGAGCCACCTTAGTTCGGGCTGTAACCAAAGAAACGTTAGACCTTCCATTGATGTCTTCTGTCCTGCTATAGATGCGTACGCACGCAAGCTGGCATCACAAAAGCCGTGCAGTGTAGTTCTTTTTTCTCGATGCATACTCAACCATCTGGGTGCTCGGACTTGATTCAGTGCAACAAGGCCACTGCGAAACTTCGTCCAAATTTCAGTCAGGTCCTGAGGTAGAGGAGCATCCCAAGTAAGTGCAGCAGACCAGAGGGTCTGAATGAAAACTTTGCCAGTTATGACCACAGGTGCCAAGAGATCAGTTGGGTCATAAAGTTGTGCTATTTCGCTCAATACCTTTCGCTTCGTGAGAGAATGACAAAACTGTTCGACCTTAACCTTGAATAAAAGCTCATCAGACATGGGATCCCAAACTAGACCAAGCACCGTGGAAGTAGGTGATTCTATGCTTAGCTCTGAAGAAGAAGAAGCATTATTATTTACCTTATGAATTACCTCAGCACAGTTTGAATTCCATTTTCGCAATGGAAAGCAACCCTTTGAAAGGATAGTTTCCACATGTTCAAGCAGTTGTATTGCTTCTAAAGCGCTGTCGCAGCTTACCAAGAAGTCGTCCACATAAAATGAAGACAAAATAATATCTCGTGCCTTACGGCCTTTGTTTATATCTGCCAAACAGTCATGGTTATCTTAAGCGCACTGATGAAGTGTTCGCACAGCATTGAATGGACTCGAGTCCATCCCATAAGTCACGGTAGTCAACTGATAGACTTCAATTTTCTCATCAGGAGAATCTCGCCAAAGGATTCGCTGAAAATGTATGTGGTCAGGAGCCACCAATATCTGCCGAAACATCTTTTCAACATCGGCTGTCAACGCTACCACATAACGACGAAAACGAAAGATGATGTTAATTAAGGAATCCTGAATGGTTGGACCGGTCATCTGGATGTCATTGAGAGATAAACCATTACTACTACGAGCCGATGCGTTGAAGACTACTCGAAATTTGATTTGCACAGCATGGTGAGGAATGTAAATGGAGCGAGCAGAGTATGACGAGAAGATGTGCGAACTTTTGTCTGATCGTAATACCTATAGACTGGTGAGGAATAATCCAACAACAACTTTACAAACTCGCAACAACGATCTAGTGAAGTGGTTAAACAACAACAATTTTATCGATGACAGGGAAAGAACAAAAATGACAATATACACAGCGCAGCTTCCATCTATTTATGGGTTGCCAAAAATTCATAAGGCAAACATGCCTCTGCGCCCTATCACGTCATCAATGAAGTTGCCATGTTATGAGCTTTCAAGATTTGTTGGCAAAATATTACAGTGCGCATCGACTGATTCAAGCTACTCAATTAAAAATTCTTTTGAATTTATTGAAAAAGCTAAAAATATCAAACAGCAATGATATATTAGTTTCATTTGATGCGGTGTCCCTGTTTACTAATATTCCCATTCTACTAGCTATCACTATAGTCAAAAAGAAATGGGAAATAATTAGCAAAAGCACCAAGATCAATCAAAACAAATTTCTCGAGATCCTTGACTTTTGTCTCAAAGAGAATAATTATCTTCAATTCAAAGAAGATATTTATAAACAAATCTTTGGAATACCCATGGGAAATCCTCTCTCACCCACCATTGCAGACCTTGTATTAAATCACATACTAGAGGAGTGTTTTAACAAAATGGATGAGAAACGAACGTTTGTCGCAAAATATGTTGACGACATATTTGCAGTTATCGATAAAAGGAATATTGACAAACTGCTGCTGATCCTCAACAGATTCCATCCGAAAATACAGTTCACTGTTGAAATGGAACGAAACAGATCTATAGCGTTTCTCGACGTTAAAATCCATCGCGAAAATGGGCATCTGGTATTCGACTGGTACCAAAAAAATACAGCTTCGGGCAGATTGGTCAATTTTCGTTCTAACCAAGCCAGACACATTATTATGAATACTGCTTCTAACCTCATAAATAAAGTTTTTGCACTGAGTGATGAACGATTCCACCATGCAAACGAGAAGAAAGTTTGGAAGATTCTAAGTGACAATGGATATCCATCAGCAGTGATCCGCGGTTTGGTTTTAAAGCATAAGCACAAAATTCCCCGTGAGACAAATGATGAGCCGAACATTGGTTATTTTAAAAGTATGGTTTACGTTCCAAGGTTGACTGAGAATTTCAAAGAAGTCATCGGAAAAAAATCAACGGACGTTCGCTTAGCTTTTAAATCTAACAAAACCCTCGGTCACCTTTTCACAAACCTTAAACCAAAACCGGACAAAGACAAACAAACCGATATAATCTACAAGATTAATTGCAATGGCAAGCCAAATGAGCCATGCAACCTGTGCTACATTGGCACCACAAAGCAATTTCTTCGCCAACGGATCTCCAATCATAGATCAGATATCAAATCAAATAATCCTGCAAAGACAGCCCTGGCTAGCCACAGCATCGAAAGCGATCATTCTCCGGATTTTGAAGGTGTCAAAATTTTACAGACAGAGAAACATGTATCAAAACGTTACACTCTTGAAACATTACATATAATTAACAATAACAATAACATGAATAGAAAACAAGACACACAAAACATCTCTGCTATCTATTGTTCTCTCGTCTCATCTTCATAAATGTCATTCCAATAGTTTCTTTGTTGTTTTTTCGTTTTTTCTTTTTTAAGACTCAACTTCATTTGAAGTGCTATATTTTATTTTAATAATATAACAATCACATTAATTTTAAAACTTAATAATTTACAAATAGTGAGTGTATTTTTTATTGTTTTAATTGTTATTACACATTAAATTGTAACTTTTATATTTTTTGTCTCAATAAAGTTCCCCTGAAGAAGACAGCAACCCCTGTCGAAACGTCGGGAAAGCGAATGTAACTTCGTTGTTTTATTGCCAAAAATACAGTGACCAAAAAAAGCCGAAGGAAAGATTTTATTAATCACTTCCACTCATCTATGATAGGAATGTAAAAAGCATTTCGATGATCGCCAGGTTGATCGACACGTTTCATATGATTAAGGGCGCGGTATTCACGCATGAAACTAATGTACTTTTCTCTTATTTCTTTGTTGCCAGCCAGGCGCCGTTCCAAGGCATGAAATTGGCGTAAAGCATTGGTGTAAGAGTTACCGAGCTCCGCAGCACCGTTGTGGATAGGAATATTCACCACATATCTGCCTTCGTTGTTTCGAAAATGCGTCGCGCAGAAAATTTGTTCACACTCATCCTGTTCACTATTCAGCGGTTGCATCTCTTCCAGATTCCAAGAACTACGAACCAAATCCTCTAAGCGAAGATCATCCTCGACCAAGTGAGCGCAAAATGCAGAAGGTGGTTGCACTGAATTTGAAGTTGCTGTTGCTGGGCCATATACATATACAACCCATCCCAAACGAGTGCGCTGAGCACAAGGTTCATTTGGGGCTCCACTAATAATACGAGTATTACCTTCTACAATTTGGCCCCACACATCCGCACCAACCAAAATGTCGATTATTGGAGGTTTCGTAAACTGAGGGTCAGCGAGCTGAAGACCATTAAGATGCTTCCATTCTTCCCGATGAAGATGCACCGTAGGGGTTTCTAAAGCAATCGAAGGAAGAATAAACGCATTGATTTCCAATAAAAAATTAGAAATTGTTGACTTGAGTGTAAATTTAACCATTCCATTTGTACGCGCATGAGCCATTACGCCAATCCCTTCCACAGCAATATCATATTTTGATCTACGGAGTTTTAACTGATTAGTTAAACGTTCTGTTATGAAGCTTACCTGCGACCCAGGGTCACAAAGAATTCGAGACAGGCGCTGTTCCAAAGTTCCAACGGCAAGGGCAAGCGCTGTTGCTAGCAAGACGGTATGCGATTCTAGTCATGACGATTGTGTCGTCGTTGTCGTTGCGGTGATATGTACCTGTTGATGAGGCGATGAAGACTCCATTCCTATCCAATCGGACTCTCGACAGAACATTGTACGATGTTTTCTACCACATTGTCGACATCCAGATGATGAACACCACTTCTCAGACAATTAAAGCATAATCCAGACTCTTTCAACTCTGAGAAACGTTGTCCAGGAGCTTTGCTCAATAACTTTTGACAGCGGCTGATTCGATGCGGTCCTTGGCAATAAGGACATTTACCTTCATTTGTTGTAACTACGTGTGATTTCATGGGCAACTGGGCGCGGACATTACGATTAATTGCAGCTTGGCTCCGGTGAGGTGGTCGGACAAACTCTGTAGCAAGACTTTGTGCTCGTTTTTCCACGAATTCTAGGAAATTGGTCAAGTTCGGAATCTCGGATGATGAACCCACCATACACCACTCCCTCTCAGGGATGGAAAATTCAGTACAATTGTACCGAATTCGATACAATTGAGTTTGTACAAGTACAAAAGTATAATTTGTCTCAATTCAGTACAATTTCAAAATTTCCATATTTTATGTCTTTGACAAAAAAAAAGAAACAAAAGCACATAAAAGGGAATTGAAAGTTGAAAACATCATCGAGGCCTGAATGCATTCATTTTCATACCAGAACAATAATTCTCTCCTGTAAGCCCACTGATCTCTATAATACACTGGATTGCGCATTCATCCAAAAAAGTTGACTCCATTTGAACATTGTTATATTATGAAGCTGCCCACGGTGCCGTATAACAGTATAAGTGTATAACATCTAAAACAGTATCGTAAAGCGCGGCACAGATTGAACCAGCAACAGCACTGGCAACAGCAACAGCGGCCGCCATTAATTTAAAACCAATGCATTTCAATTGTTCAACACACATTTGCAATTATCGTGTGAATAAAAAACAATAAATAATTTTTGATAAACTAAAATTGCGAAATTAAGTGACCAAAAAGTAATAAAGAATAAAAAACTATCGTGAGTGTTAAAAAATCGCTGAATAAATGAAAAAAATTACTGTGCTTGCCAGTCTTTTGCCTAACAAATAGACAACTGAAACGACATTCCTTCAATTTTATTAAATTGTCAATTTTTCAATCAAAAAAAATGATTTTCGTCCAATTTTCAATTTATTATTTTAATTTTAATAATACATATTTAAAATTTACAAATAATGCGAGAAATAGGAGAAACAGATTGACACAGCAACTTCAACAGCAACGAAAACTTCAACATCAAAAGTCTTGCGAAATAGATTACAACGTGAACAGCATTCAGATTAGCACAGCAACTTCAACAGCAACTTTAACAACCACGTCACTCTTTTTAGGGCCACTGTTTTAAATGGCTTTGATTACATTAATACAGCAACTTCGACATTAACGTTAGACCTTAACTCTAAATTCGATGTCGAAATGCAAATGCTACCAACTTTTGAGGCGAAATTTGTCAATATTATCAACAATTAAATGAAAATGTAGCAACCATCATTTTGATTCGTCTATTTATTTTGGTTTTGACAATGGAGGAATTGCTAAAAACAAATTAATTTTAGTACGACAAATTGCGCAAGTCGTATACATTGACGCAATTTACGTTAAATTTATTGTTAAATGTACTGCAAAATCATTTCGCATTTGAATTTACTTTGATTACCTATATGCTGTCAAAAACGCTGTTCACGTTGTAATCTATTTCCCAAGACTTTTGATGTTGAAGTGTTCGTTGCTGTTAGACTAGGCGCGCACACTCAATTTTTAGTTGCACAACTGTTTGGTTGCTTATAGAAAAGAGATGGACTATTTGGTTGAATGTCCGCGCAGGTGCATATAATTAGATGTTACACAAAATAGCGAACTCATTTTATTCAATCGTTTAGTTTGTGTCAAAACACAAACTTTTTAGTTGCTCGAACCAAGCAGTTGCGAAACTAAACAATGAATGTGTGCGCCTAGCCTTAAAGTTGCTGTGTCAATCTGTTTCCTGCATAAACAAGTGCAGTCACATTTGTTTTCCTCTTTGTCATGTCAAAATATTTTTTTTTGTGAAAAGAAGACGTCAAATTATGAAGCTGCCCACCATCTGTCATCTTCAATTGGAGTCAAAAAATCTGTTATATAATGTAGTGAATGCGCTATCCAGTGTATTATAAGGTGTGTTTTTTTTACCTTATCAATAGCCGAAGATAAAAAAAACGATTCCTGGGGCAAACAATTCACATGTTAAATGCAACAACAACTAAGCGTATATGGGCATCAGCGATGCCCCGAGAATTTTCGGGGCATAATTTTTATCGAGGCTTAAAACTGTGCTACCAAAGCAATGAATTGTATACAAACGTCAGATAAAAGAAAACAAGAAGAAAATTGTTTTGGGACGCAATGAAGGTGGAATTTACCCACAACCCAAAGCCACATTCGTCAAAGAAGTGTATGTTTTCTGAAAAAATGAATTAAATATAAAATTTATTGATTATTTTTTTTATTTGTAGAACCTGTCGCAGTGCCAACACAAAAGAACCAGGTGAAATCTCAGCTCCCTAATCGAATCTTAATAATGCGTCCCGTCTCATCAAAGAGGTCCAAAAACGCTTTAAAACACGCGAAGCTGAAGAGCGCGAAAAAGAAGATCTTGTAAAGCAAGACACAGTTGTAATGTCCCAAAACAAGGGTAATCTCAAGCTTAAAGATTTATACATTCGTCCAAATATTGTTACCAAACGCTTGGAAGCGCACACAAATGGTTTTCGTTATGTCTCAGTGCGAGGTGACAAAGTGGACATTTTATACAACAACATCAAGAGCGCCTTCTTTCTGCCTTGTGACGGTGAAGTGATCATTCTATTGCATTTTCATCTCAAGCATGCGATTATGTTTGGCAAGAAGAAGCACGTCGACGTCTTGATCAAGTAAAATAATGGATTTATTCGATTGAGTGTGTTAGAGAACATTCGTTGGCCGCTTGTAGAAAAGTTTACAATCTTGCCTGAAATAACTGTGGAAGTAATTCAAGAATATTGGAAGAATTATATCTACTAAAAAATTGTATGTGTTGACTACCTTAAATAATCAGAAAGTCAAAGATGTGAGTATGTATGTATAAATATGCTAAAAAATCAATTATCAGGCTTTCAGGATAATAGTATAAATATAATATTTATATAATAATAGTAATAAATATACATATACTTCCTTTAAAACACTGGAAAAACGATTATATTTAAATATATTAAATGCGTTTAACATTTTTTTACGAAGCACTTTGTGGTGCTTCGTGGGGTGCGCTTCTCATAGTAACTAAAGAAAGTAACAACTAAATTTTATAAACAAAGTAAAGCTTATATACATATCTATTAACAATGAATTGCGAAGTTTGTACCAAGAAAATTGATAAAAAAAAATCCGAATTCTTTATTCCGTGCTGTGATTGCCTGAGATATTTCCATGCTAATTGTGTGAACCTTTCGCGGGAAGACATTGAATTTTATAATTCTAGTGGCACGCCTTACCGTTTTGATAAATGTAGGAAAAATCGTCGATTATCGATGCATTTACCAGCTTCATCGAACTCCAACAACAATAACTACAAAAACAACATGAAACATACTAATGAGAATACATCCAGTGCAATTGACAACAACAATTCCCAACCAGCGTCACTCATTGCAGCATCACCACAATTTGAAGGCGAAGAATTCTCTCTGCGTGTGGTTTGCCAGAAACTCACAAACTTGGAAAAAATGATGAGTAACATGCTCCAGACAATTGGCGATCTACGTGCAGAGAATATCAAACTGAAGACCAGAGTTCAATCGCTTGAAAATAAATTAAATTGGCAACAACAACATTCGCTGAGAAACTGCATCGAAATTACCGGTGTCCCCAACTTCAACAATGCAAATGCTAAAGAGCTAGCACAACAAATATTTATTAAGGCTTTATCCATTGAAGTCCCTGACAATAAAATTGAGAAGTGCTATGTGAAGAAAGTGCCAAGAAAACAGAATATGAAAGATAGCGAGAACATAAACTCATCTACATCAGAGGTATCAGTTATTTGCTTAGGCTTCTCTGATTTGATGCTTAAACAAAACATTATGAAAGAGAAGTCAAAGAAAAAAAGCATTCTCAGCTCTAAAATTCTTGATGGAAGCGGTGTAGGAGGTAGCAGTGGCAGCGGTGTCGGTGGTAGCAGTGGCAGTGGTAACAGCAGCGACAGCAACAGCATCGGAAGAAAAAATTACATTTATATCAATGAGGCTCTAACAAAACATACGAGAGTTCTTTATTTAAAAGCAAAAGAGGCAAAAAAACAAAAGGGGTAAAAATTCTTGTGGTACAAAGACAACAAAATTTTGTTGCGAAAGGAAGAAGGTTGAAAAGTAATTGTAATAAGATCTTTTAGTGATCTTTCACTAATTTAGTTCTCCTTATATAATTATTTTCTATGAACTCCTTAAACGATCTTAATTATGAATTTTCTACCTTCAACCTTATCAATTCAAATTGTGAAGAAATTTTTGTAAACAAATCTTACTCCTTAAACAAACTTTTTGTTATTCATCAAAATATTAGAAGTCTTAGAGAAAATTATGCATGTTTAGTTTCCCATCTTGAATCCTTTGTATGTATACCGGACATTATTTTAATCTCAGAAGTTTGGATTTATAATTATGAAAAAGATAATTATCAATTACCGGGTTTTAAATTTTATCTTAATTCCAATGAGAACTACGCTGCTGGAGGAGTTGGATGTTTTGTAAAAGAAGAATTTGATGTTGTTGATGTTCTGAATTTAAGTTTTCAAAGCGCTGATGTTTTAAAGATTAATTTGAATATTAATAATAAATGCTTTGTCATTTTGTGTGTGTATAGACTTCAAACGTTCAACTTCGGAGTGTTTTTGGAAGAGTTTTCAATTTTTTTGGAAAGTGAAAGATCGGAGAATTTGCTAATTATGGGTGACTTTAATATAGACATTCTTGAAAACAGTGAACAAGTTGGAACTTACCTTGATCTATTAGCCTCTCACGGGCTTGTTTCTTTTATTAAAGAGATTACCAGGCCGCGATCGGGTACTTGTCTTGATCACATATATGGTCGGTTTGCTCTATCTTCTGTTTATTCATGTGAAAAGTGTGTTTTTGATCTTAGAATTACCGATCATTCAATGACCGGACTTTTGGTTAATGTAGGAGAAATTAATACTCGTTTAGACTCGGATTCCACTATTTTAACAACTAAAATCAATTATGGAGCGCTTAAAACCTCTTTGTCACTTGAGTTATGGGAAGATGTTTTTTCAGAAAGTGATCCCACTAAATCATATGACATATTCTCTATCACTTTATCTAGATACATATCTGAATGTTCTCTCTCTGTTGTTCCGAAAAAGTCTGAAAAGCGTCTAAAACCCTGGATTACGAATAATCTTCTTAATAAGGTCAAATATAAAAATAAACTGAGAAAGAAATGTTCCAAACACAACAGTAGTGAATACCTAAAAAATAAATATACAAAAATTTGTGCCGAACTGAAAAAGGAAATCCCTGCTTGCCGTGACAGTTATTACAAGAATAAATTGAATCAAGCTAAAGGTAACCCTAAAGATGAATGGAAAATTGTCAATAATATTCTCAATAAGTCTTCAAGTGCAAAACTACCTTCTTCAATCTATACTCAAGATCGAATCGTTTCTGATAAAATGGCAATTGCAAATGCTTTTAATGACTACTTTTCGACGATTTCGCAAAATTTGCAAGTGTTTTCGGGGTATCATATTAACAGACCTAGCTGTTCTGTTTGTTATCCAGGTGAGCCTTCTCAAAGGCAAAGTTTTGTGTTTGAGCCCATAACTGGTTATGAACTTCTAAAAATAATTGGGACATTAAAAAATTCAAACTCTTCTGGTATAGACTGTATCTCTAATCTTTGTCTGAAAAATATAGCTTGTTTTGTTATTGATGTTCTGGCATTCATTTTTAATAAAAGTATTTTTTGTGGTGTGTTCCCGAATTCACTCAAATGTGCAAATATCTTACCTCTTTTCAAAAAAGGTGTTGCTGGTGTATTGTCAAATTATAGGCCGATCTCACTATTACCATCGATTAGTAAAGTGTTTGAAAAGGCTGTAAAAAATAGAATGTTAAGTTTTCTAAACAAAACGAAATTTTTTAGTGATTTCCAGTTCGGTTTCCAAAGTGGAAAATCTACTGAGGACGCTTTGTTACGTTTTTGCTCACAAATACTTGGAAGCCTTGACAAAAAAAAGTATACTGCCGCTTTATTTGTCGATATTTCGAAAGCTTTTGATATGGTTGATCACGAGATACTTCTCAGTAAAATTAAAGATGCAGGTTTCCGAGGTTTTATATGGAAATGGTTCAGATCTTATTTGACAAACAGAATACAGAACACAAAGAGTAAAATTAGAAGAGATAATGAGCAATACAAGGTCTATCGATTTGGGAGTTCCTCAGGAGTCAGTACTTGGTCCAGTTCTTTTCCTGATTTATATTAACTCATTGTTTAGACTACCGTTTTAAGGCGAATTGACAGCTTTTGCTGATGATGTGGGGTTTAGTTTTAGTGCGAATAGCTACCTTAATCTTACAGCTGATATAAATCGGGATTTAAGCTTGTTGAGGATTTGGTTTGCTGAGCATAAATTAGTAATTAGTTCAAAAACTAAGGTTATGTTTTTTAATTTGATAAAGAAAAAGAATGTTGATGCTGATTTAATTTTTCATGCTACAGAATGCCAAAAACTTAAACTCTTTAACTGCTACTGTTACTCTAATTCCTACTCTCATACTTTCTGTAGTTCTTCCAACTGTAGTGATAGATGTTTTCGGTTAGAAAATGTGAATGAATTCAAATATTTAGGACTAGTTATTGACTTTAGAATGAGCTTTTATAATCACACAGAAAATCTGAGACAGTACTTTCGTTGTACTTTAAGATATTTTTACTTTCTTAGGAAAGTTTGCTCCTTTCAACTTCTCATGAAAATTTATTATGGAATATTCCATTCAAAATTACAGTACGGAATTTCATGTTGGGGAGGAACCTATTATAATAAAATCCAACCTCTGTTAGTTTAGTCTGTTCTGAAAAAGATTTGCCGTAAACCTCGCCTATATTCCAGTTTTCCCCTTTTTAATGAATTGAAGATTCTTCCAGTTCGACACTTATATTGTTTCAAAGTTCTTAATGCATTCTTTAAAAGATCGGGTAACCTTAATTTCAGAATTATTTCAAACTTTGACATACGTGTTAATTTTCTAAATCAGGTTTCTATACCAGCTTTCCGTACAACCGCTTTTCGAAAGTTTTATGATGTAGTTTCTTGTCGAATATTTAATAAGCTTCCACACTCCATTAGAGTTCTCACATCTTATAATTTGTTTATAGAACATGTAAAAAAATGGCTTCTCTGCTTTGATTTACAGAATATCGAATCATTGTTGAATATTTAATTATACCTGATGTTTTGATGAAATTTTTCAACAATTTTAATCTTCATTGTAAATTTTTCTTGTACTTAATTATGGATTAACAGATGTAGATCTTTTCTTTTCTTTATTTTATTATTTATTTATTTTCTTTTTTTTTGGGTCCCCCCACCCACTTCATATTTATAGTGTTCTTATTATTTGCCTAAAAATAGTGACAATAACTCTGTTTTTATTATATAAAAAATAACTTTGTCACTTATATTTCTTTCTATTTTAAATTATGTACCTACAAAGTAAATATATATTACATTTTTGTAAATTGCATTTTAAGAAATAAAAATAATAATAATAAAAAAAAAAAATTATATAAAATGCCAATTTTAAGTATTTAGTATACAAATAAAAAGATCGTTCACACGTTTTCAAGATATATTTCAAGATTGTTAATGGATAATTCCACAAAAACATTTCAAAAACCCAATTATACACCCTCTTCCCCGTTCAAAAAAATTTAAAATTTTTATCATTTGCTTATTCCTTTTAACCTCCATTCGTCTTTTTCTTAACCTGATAGCATCTCCTCCTTCCTATACTTACCTTCCAATTCCCTCGCCTTCTTTTCTTTTTGATACTACTGAACGTCTCCTTTCGCCTTACCTATTAGCAAAATATAAACGTTTTTCCGGAAAAAAAAATAAGTATTACAGTATAATTGAGAGCGCTCAAAAATATCCAAATTAAAAAAAGGCTATTTTTATTCTGAAAGCCTTACAATAATGGTTTCATTGCCATATTTGATATATCTTTCTTTTTGTACTAAAAGCCTAATTATAACTTTTTTGCAGACTTCTTTGATTGAATCTCGTACATGTCAGATTCCAGAAGGTTCAAACTACGTCCAATGCAATGCGACTAACATAACTTCTACCAAATTGGTTCTTGTTCATTACGTATAGAAGGAATCCTCGATCTTCTATTGATGTTTGTCGATGAACCTGTTTTCGATACTCTCCGCACCAAGGAACAACTGGGGTATAACGTTCCAGCTTCGGTAAGAATAAATAGTGGCATTGCTGGCTATTTAATTACTGTGCAATGTCAAGAATCAAAATTTACTGCTCAATACGTGGAAGAACGTATTGAAGCATTCCGCCTGCAAATGATGACTATTCTAAGTCCCCTATTACACGTTGCCTCATGAGACATGTCTCATTTTTGACTTTCCTTTTAAATTTGTATCCCGTGAGGCAAAAGCTATTACACGTTGACTCATGTCTCATGAGACTCATGTCTCAAATTTGACTGTTGTTCGTATTTTTTAATGCAATACACAACATAAAACGAATAGGAGAAAAAGAAACGTCAAAATGAGACTACTAAAAATTAGCCCGGTACTCACCGGGAATATTTTTTTGCATCTTCTTTTCTCATATCTGCTTTCTTTTTCGCACTTACGTGAGCCTCGTCTCGTGAGACATCGTGTAATAGGGGACTAAGCGACCTAAACCAAGAAGAGTACGAACACGTTCGTGAATCGCTGATTAAAATCAAACAGGTCGTAGACGCTTTACACGCTGAAAAAGTTAATCGAAATTGGGGCGAGATTTCGTGCGAGGAATATCTTCGAAAGAAGAAAGCGTGAGGTAGAAATTCTTAAAACATTAACCAAACAGGATCTGATTGACTTCCTTTTGGAGAACGAACGTAATAACCTCAGGAAGCTGTCAGTGCAAGTGATTGGCCACAAGAAAGTTGCAGATTTAATCAATTCCAACGATGAATCGCCAACGCTTAGCGAAGATGTTATCGAGGGTTACATTCCTAAATCTGTTAAAAAAAACCACCTAATGTTCTGAATTTCAAGAAACATTTGGCTGTGTACCCAGTGACCAAGACAAGCACTGACCCCATCAGTTCTCCAATGAAAATTATAGAAAATTGTTAAACATTTTACTGAAGCAAACATTAATTACGGCTCAAATTGTATCTGTTTTATTGTTTTTTTTTTTGTTGTGAGATTTTACGTTGAACAATAAATTGGTTAAAGTTATGTTCTGCCATTTCATCGTCTGCAAAACCTCTTGGGCGTTTTGTTGCTTAGACTTTTGATGTTGTTCACGTTTTACGGCCGCTTCAGCAGCTTGAGCGCTATCAAGTTCGGCTTTCTTTTTGGCTTTGCGTTGTTTGTTGCGAAGTTTCTTTAGCTCGGAGGGTGGAAGATTCTCTGATTTTATTTAAGTTTAGTTAAAGTTATTTTAATTTTCTTTAAAACCTGTAAATTTCACTTACCGGTATCGATTTCTTCAAGTGAGCGATCATACAATTGAATGTATACCTAGAATCAAGTTTTGATTTAAAGAAGAGCTTTTATAAGTAGGTGGACTTTACTTACCTCGATGGCACACTTGGCAGCCTTATAATAAAATGGATACTTCCTTACCACGTTTTCCAGCCTCAAAAGCCCAACATACGCACGCAGCGTCATCTTTCTCATGCAATACGTATGGAAATCAAATTGTTCTTCGATGATTTCAGCAAAATGTCGATCCACTTCGTGACATTTCTTCAGAGTCACCCCATTTTCCCAGACGCTGGTAAGCCAATGCGCATTCTGTCTGGAACCACATGCATTGCATTTCGTTGAGGTTCTCCATTGCTAACAGACCCTCACGTGTGAACTTTGCACAAATTTCCTCTACTTCTTTGACCATATTTGCCCGAAACATGTATTTAGCGCACTTGGAGTTAATGTACCTTTAAAAACACATCCACCATCATAATTAAATCAAAAATGTGACCTATTTTTTTTTTACTCACCTATCCGCAGTATCTAAGCTCTGTGCTTCGTCAAGCCACATTCCACAGGACTACCAGCATGTTTGTAAATTCGCCCTTTGGTGACAAACAATTCTATCAGAGTAGGGGTATGATCGATGGCTTTCAGTCTCGCGTATAAAATCATAGTGCTGCGCCAAGAATAACGTTGTCCATAATAATGCCGACGCCGGTTCGTTGTGCTTATTTTGTTCACAATCGGCCTTGGAAAAATGTCCCGTACTTCGGAGGTTCTCCGAGCACCAGGCTGTCGATAGTTTTAACCTTTTCGGGAAACTTGTACAAGGAACGAATATTGACAAACAACGGTGGAACGCCCTTTCTCAGGCCGCGTCGCAGATATTTATCGATGACTTCGACGAAACTGTCACCGGATGCAACATCCAATGGCAGACGTTTGGGACACATTGCTTGTGGATATTCTTCTTGGAATCGCTTATAGATTTTAAGTTTTTCACTATTGTCGGCTATTTCTTTGGCATCATCATACTTTTTATCTGATCTCTGAAGCAGACCGTAAACGTGTCAACAAAGGTGCGATTTCAAGTCATTACGCAAACCCTGTCGCACATACTTGTACGCCTCATCGCGACGACCTAGGCCATTTAAAGTGAGTCCTTTCATGGCTACTGTCTCTCCATGTTCGACATACTTGGGGTTAGATGGAATCTGCTTTGCCACTTTCAATGCATTTTTATATTGCTTCATTTCGTAACATTTCAAAAGTTTTCTGAAGAGAGCACTCTCCTTTTGCGGCAATGGATCGCTAGAAGGTATCTTGGCTGGAGTTGCTGCTTCTGCTTCTTGCGGGCGTTGCGGGGTTTTTGATGTTGGCTTATCCCAATTCTCGTGCGGCAGGAATTGGATTGAAGTTTTTTTTTTTTTTTGATATTTTGATGGCAGCGAGTGCAAATTAATTATTGGTTGGATTGTTTTTCCTTGAGAAATTAATTTTTGTTTTATTTTTCGGCTACAATACCACGAGCAAGTCGAGGTTTCCCACCCATTCCATCATCCGGCTCAGCCTTGATTAAACCATATAATTATAAGTATGATCTGAAAAATAAAATACAAAATAAATTATGCGAAACAATGCAATGAAAATTGAACTTACCTCCATTCTCTTCCATTTCGATTTAATGTTTTTATTTTTATGCAGCGACGAAGGATGGAAATGTCAAAAATGTTTGATAGAAGATATGAGAAAGAGAAAGAGATGATATTTGTTTTGTTTTAAAATGTCATTCCACAGCTCAGTGCTGCCAAGTTTTTTTTTATGCCCCGATGCGTTTTATTTATCGTCGCCTATTAAGACTGTAAAAAAAACACACCTATAGAGCCTGTTTAGATTGGGCAGATTGAGTACGGACTGGTGAGTACCATCGTGTTTACATTAAAAAAAAACTGAGGCGCCTCACGATGGTTTTTACGTGGAATTATTTGAATCGAAACATTTTTTTATCGTCATTAATAAATATTTATCAGGAAACTTGTTTGCTCTTTTGTCCAATTCGTCATTTTTTTCCTTAAAAAATTCTCACGAACAAAATTAAATACTTTTATAGACAAACAGCTATTGTTTTCTTAAAAATTGACAAATTGAAATGGACAAAATGAAATAAAACGAAACGTCCAGTTTTTATGTTTTCTTCATGCCTCACGAGACCTCTCACCCCGCACTTTTCTTGCCGTGAGTCCGTACTCAATCTTGCCAATCTAAACAGGCTCATAGAGATCAGTGTGTAAACCCTTATAACTCTTAATTACAGTTTCCACTTCTAGATGGCGTATTGCTTAGAAGCTTAAGAACAACAAGATTCTAAAACTTTTTGCAATTTATCTCACTAAAAACTTAGAAGATGCGCTGCTACGATGCATGTGTCGAATCATCAACTTACTAAGTATGGGTGAAAAATGCTTTCACGATGACTGGAATATCAGGTCCATATCTCATATTTATATCCTGCAAGAAATGCGCATGTTAAATATTTTGCGACATACTGCGTAAGCTTCTTAAGCCGTAATGCAACACCAACATCAACTTTTAAGTATAGGTAACTTAGGGCCAGTAAGTTAGTTATACGATATTGATAAGTAAGCTAGTTTTTATAAATTTTGTGTCCACCTTTAAAATAATTATAAGATTAATGTTAATAAAAATTAATTTAAGAAAAATACATCAACTATAAACAAAATTTTAACACTGAAATAGATCCTTGGTAAGTTCCATGGCATTTACCATTTTTTCATTGAATTCAAATTCCCATATCGTCATCTAATTTATTCTGTTTAGTTTTAAGCTAAGTGTAGAGGATTGGTAGATCTAAGAATATTGTCAGATCTGTCAGAAAAACATGCTTAAAATTTCTTACAACCGTGTAATCTTACAATTAATTGTCAGAAAATTTGTCTGACAATTAATTGTAAGAAATCTGACAATCATCAGAAAATGTATCTGACAAATAATTATAAGATAGTAAATTGTAAGGTATTTGCTTTGAGTATATATAATAT
Source organism: Chrysotoxum bicinctum (assembly GCA_911387755.1). Classification (NCBI taxonomy): domain Eukaryota; kingdom Metazoa; phylum Arthropoda; class Insecta; order Diptera; family Syrphidae; genus Chrysotoxum; species Chrysotoxum bicinctum. Next base: position 109,165,595 of record OU426988.1, read on the forward strand.
GGAGGGCTCGTTTCTATTCCAAATGCGTGACTATCATCTACTACTCAAATTTGTGTAAGACAAAGTTATTGCCGAGTGCTTCATATCACATGTGACGGAGAACTATATGCGAGGGGAAGGTGAGCACAAATCGGAGGATACGGCTGTATCCTTAACTTACAGAAAGTGAGACAGCGACCTCTATCACAACTTCAAGTACTACAATGCATTAGGGATAGGAACGAGCCCTCCATATTATAATATACTCAAAAGGTATTTGATAATTGTGTACACGCACAATTTACTGTCAGGCCTTCCAATTTTTGTCGTTTTGTGACGTTTATGACTGTAAAGAAATTGTAAGATGTACGTTTTTTAGCATAATACAATTTTTTCATTGTTAGACAATTTGCAGCCAAGGTTCAAATGAAGCAGTTTCCATAACCAACAAAAACTGACAGTTAGTTGTGTGTGTACACGGTTGGTAAAAAATCTACCAATCTCTTACAATTAATTAGTAGGTATTTAGACAGCTATCTGAAACAATATTGTAAGATCTACCAATCGTGTACACTTAGCTCTACAAACAGCGCTGAGTGCATCCCTTATATCTAGTGTGCTGTCAAAATGATTAATACCATATCGAGCCCCTATCAAGTTTATTTTGTATATTAACTTACAATAGCTATGTATGTCCTTTTAAAGTGAAGATAGTATTTTTTTGTGGAGCTATTGATATTTATTTATATTTTTCATAAGAAGACAAACTGATCATTTATGCTCTAATCTTTTATTAAAATACTTTGCAAAACTTTTAAATAGTTGAGTTATTAATTTTTTTTTTCATGTACAAAATTCGTTTTCGGTACAATTGACATAATTTCAGTACAATTTTATTCCAGATTTCAGTACAATTGAAAAATTTCACTTTCCATCCCTGCTCCCTCTGCGTCACGAGGGGAAGTTTAGGCACTATAATTGGCACTACCAGAGCATCCTATCAGAGCATCCCATTGATCTACTGGGAGTTTCATAACGCGGAGAGCTCGCAAAGATTCCTGAACAGTATCAACAATTCTCAGCAGTGCTTCTGACGTCTCTTTTTGGGCAATCTTTAGATTAAGGAGACGCGACACATGCTTTTCCGCCAAAAGCTTAGGGTTGTCAAATCGTGTTTTTAATTCCTGCCACACCTCTTGATACGCACCAGTGTACATTCCTCCAATTAATGGAACCTTCTCTGCATCAATTGCTTGTCGCAATTTTCCAAGTTTATAAGCTTCTGGAAGCTCTGAGTTGTGCACCAATGTCTCAAAGGTATCTCCGAATGCCAGCCAATTATGAAGAACACCGTCAAAAGATGGAAATTTCACGGGATCTAGTTTCATGTCCAGGTTGTGCGTATTGTTCTTTCCAAGTTTTGATGAATCAGCGTTTGCGCTGCCGCCTTCCAACTGAGGGTTTTGCTCAGCTACTTGTGCCCTTTGAAGCTGCAACAATTTGCGATTGAGTGTTAAACACGTTGCTTTGTACACTGTCTCCACTTGGTCCCAAAGAATGTCATGTGCCTTCAATTCAGTATCCAACGCTGCGCCCACAAGGACTTCATGGTGTTGTACGACTCTGTCGTAATGCGCCGTTATAGCCCTAACCTCTTGTTCCAGTTCCGCGGTATCTGCACCACCAAGATCTGCTCCAGCCACACGATAGTGAGAACGACGAATTGCATTGGCAGCCCTTGTGCGTAAATTTATTGATTGAGCCATATTTCTCATGAAATTATACAGAAGACATTAAAATAAACCAAGTGTTTGCTTCTCGTAACTCAATTCCTCACAGGAGGCACCAAAAATGTAGGGGATTAGAAATAAAACACTCGATTACAAAATTTACTTCTTTATTCGTCCGCAACCAAAAAATAAAAGGGAAGTCAGCCATGTCATTTCAAGAAGTAAAAAGAAATAGTTATGTGTTATTAAAGTGAGATGTAAATAGGACCGCGAACAAAGTCAAATCGCTGGTACGTCAGAGCTGGCGTCTGTACTTTATGATCTTAGACATAGTCTTTAGACCAGAATAAAAAATTTCTTTAAAATGGAAGAACAACTAAACTGCAGATAATTTAATTTAATTTTTAACTAAGAAAGAGTAAAATTATCTTTATTTAAATTTTTGTTTCAACCTGAACGGAGTTTCCAATCGCCCAATATAGTAATTTATAATTTCACGCGTTTGTTAAAAACTTTAAACTGCTCTCCTGAAAAATTAGTAAATAAGACTTTAGCGGCTTTTCCTTGTGACCACAGATCTATACATGTACAAAGCTAAAAAAGAAGTAAAGAAACTTAAACACTAATACCTAACCTTCCTGCTAATGTCGTTCTTCTTTCTTGAGACGAGGAAATAATTTTCACTTTCGATTCCGTCTACATAATATCTCCAAAAAAAAAATAAACAAAACAGAAACATAAATATGTACCTACGAGTACTTCCTGGAGAATACAAAGTCACACGAATGCATTTTGATTTGAAAGGGAGAATAATTTTGCATAGATTTCGATTGTTTGAAAGAAAGTAGCTAAACATGGGCTGGCATGTAAAAAAAAAGCTTAATCTAAATTTCAAATTTCATTTTTATAATTTTTTTATAATAAAACAAGAAAATTTTACCTTTATTTTAAGTGCATGTCCATAAAGATCTAATCAATAATTCTCAAGTTATAAGCAAATCAACATAACCTACCTACTTACATAACATACAAAATCCATTTCCATTTTTCTATACCTACCCACCAAAGCAGTTGAAAACGAAAAGATATTGCCAAAATCCAAGCAAGAAAATTCCTGCCAAAAAGTGCAATACCCTCACAAGAAAACCAAATAAAAAAAAAAACCAAAAACACCAGCCAAGGAGTCGTCGCGACATACACCAGCCAGCAAAACCAATAAAGGACACAGGAAAAGGCAAATATAAAAACAAAAACAACATCCATCCACACAGAAATACAACGGATGACAAAATATAATAAGAAAAAGTAGAACAAAAACAATATTACCCTGGTGGGAAATGGATGCGCTGTGTCTGGTACGATTTGTTTGTGCTATAAATTTTGATGAGAACAAGAGAACGCTTGTCGCTTAGTCCCTTACCCAATGGAAAGATACATTTTTCGCTCTCTTACATTGTGGTCATTGTAGTTCTCTTGTCGATCTTAATTTTTGTATCTTTGTCTGCTGATGGTTGTCTGCTGATAAAATATCTTAGGACATTTTTTTGTATGGAGATGAGACATCTGTATATGATTATTTGTGCTTATAGGTATACAAGCAAATTACTCGGATAAAATTTAAAAAAATCTCAAAGAAATTCGTAAAAACACAATTTTACAGAAAAAAAACCTCACAAAGGTCAACGTCCTCTTGCCACTGAAATAATAGACTTGCACGTGCTTGTCATGCATTTGAACAATGTATATCTGGCTTAACGCCGCCAACAAATATACTTATTATGCAGCGAAAATGTCAAAACTTTTTTTTTTGACAAGCCACTAAATGGAGAGTTCATCTTATCAAAATCAAACCAATCCTGTAATTTTTTTTAGGTTTCTGTACTTTATCTTACTCTCTTCGTCAGAGATTTATAAACCGATTGACATCATTTCCACCTTGTAATGGAATTATAAGTGGCAAAACCTAATTTTTTTAATCCATTGAAGTTCGTAGTCATCATTCAGTTCATGGCTTGAGAGATGGAGAACGATCTATATTTTGATATAGTGAATGCCAAAAGTATACTTTGATACTCATATAATAAAGAATATTTAATTCGGTTTTAAGCTATTAAATGCTCTTTTAAGGGCTTACAAGAGATTGTAATGAGATATTAATTTATTCAATTATGGGTATTATTTTTGTAGCATTTTCGTAGTTTTTTTAAGCCGCTAGAAAGGATGACCTTAATTGCTTCAAACACTTCACAAGGTTATAAAAATTTAAATATTTTGAATCCACTTAAGGTGCCACCCATGGTACTGATGTTCAAGAAAACTGCTGAGATAGGCGCCTGCCTGGCGACTGAACATACCCTAAGCGGAGCGAGAGCCCCAAAAAGGGAGTTAAAATCCTAAAAGAAAAGATCTTGAAGCTTTTTTTTTGCAAAAATTCATGCTTTTCTAGAAAACAGACGGCAATTTTCTCAAATTATATTCATATTTGTATATGTACTATTACATAGTTACGCTTAAAAAACTTCTAAAGCTAGGAAAAATAAAAATTCATAATCTAAAACGTTTCTTGGGCTTAATAAATGAAAACCCACACCATCTTAGGGATTACCAAAAAGCTTAAAACGCATTTAGCTCTGAGCAAATAAAATTTGCTCTAAACATTAACTGAGACTGAAAAAAAAAATACTTAAGCCCTTAAATAAATGTATTCATTTGTGCATTCTTTTGTTCATTGTTTATAAATTTAATTGTTATTTATTTATTTTAATCTCTATTTATGTATTTATTTATCTGTTCATGTATTTATTTATTTATTTTTGTTCATTTATTAATTTATTTATTTAATGTCTTTCCTTGTTTTTATTTATTTATTTAACTTTTGTTTTCAATGTTTATTTAATGATTGCAATTGATTGATTTTTTATTAATTTATTTATATTAACTTATTATACTTTAAATAAAATACTTACTACATATTAAATAATAAACAAATTGATTAACTGTCAAATTACATTAGTTAACAGACTTCTTAAAAGAAGTCCATTCAAAAATAAATTTCCTTTTCTTTTTGTAAGCCCTTATCATCATTTTGAATTTATTTTTCAGTTCTAAGATAGATATAAACTTACTATCCCTGTTCAAGATGTGTGTGCACAAAATCATTGTAAAGCCTTTATTCTGCGATAGTTAATATATTATATCTATCTATTAAACCCTTAAAATGTATTGCAACCCTTGAAGAAAATATCTCTATAACAATATTGCAAGCGATCGCCACAACCACCATCATCGTCGCCCTTCATCCACCAACCACCCCATCCATCAACCATCCCCTGCACCAATAATAATTACTATGTCCACCACGTCAGTCAACCCACCAACAACCATGTACTCGGTATCCCAAACCTCTAGCAAGACATCTCTCATCTCTCGATGTCTTTCTTCTATGCAGGTCTAAGAAGAACTGAAGATTTTTTTCTAAATCTCTCCTGCTCCTGCCTTTTATTGTGCAACTTATTTGGTCCTTCTTCCTCCGTGATCTCTCATGTTAGTGTGAGCGTGTGAGCATTCTCACTGGTCAGTTCACCAAATAGTGATTAATACAGCGCTGTCGCTTTGCATCAAGAAAAGTAGGAATTGGCGGGCAAACTTTACACGGGAAACTGTGATACGGGATATCGTTTTACGGGAAAACGAGTTACGGGAAAATGATTTTCGGGCAAACGTTACACGGGAAAACGTGACGCGGGAAATCGTTTTGCGGGAAAACGTAGCCAACCCAATTAAAATAATTATATGGTATGACAGATATAGAGGACAAATTAAATTTTGACGTATCGAGAATATTTCGTTGTAAATGTCAACTGATTGCCCTGAACAACATTTTAAATGGTTTTTGCAACATTTTTTTAAGTTTTTGATTTTTTCGTAAACGGTACAACCGATTTTGATCGTTTTTTTTTATGCTAAAGCTCCTCAAAAGTTTGAGTATTATTTTTTTTGTATTTAGAAACAAAATTCCAATTTTTTTTTGGAAAGACAAAGATGTAAAATTTTAGTCGAATTAGTACGATATTAAAGCTGTTTTACAGTGAAACTTGGTTAAAACGACGATTTTGCAAATACATAAGAGCAAGTTCGTGCGACCCAATCGTACATTTTATTTAATGTCAACTCTGAAAATACATTTTTGGGAGCATAAAATAAAATTTAATTGTCCATCACTAACGTGAACTGGATTTGTTTAAAAAACATTGAATGAACCCACTATGAAATCTTTCGTTAGGGGATTGAATTTAGTTCTAGCCAGCAATGGAAAGTAATCAAATCGAGATTGCAGTACTCAAAGTTTCCAATAAGCGCGTTTTATTGGTAATCGCAGTAATACAAGCACCAAAAAAATACTTTATTCACTCTTTAACTCACTCTGCCTTCCTACTTGTTGAATTAACTTACACGGATGTGTTCGAAAGATCTGTATCTTGTTTTAACCTGGAGTTGAAATATTCATGAAAATGCAGATTGAGTTGAAATATTCATGAAAATGCAGATTGAGTTGATTAAGAGTTTTTCTCACTGTTAAATTTGATTTAAAACTTACAAAAGTGCGAAAATATATATTTTTTCTACAATCTACTCAAAATATTCTCGCATATATGTATATACTGAGCATTGGAGAAAAAAACATAGTACTCAATAAAATAACATTGGCGCAAAATTTTAAACAGCCTCTTATTAAGGTAGCAGTATTATACTTCTTATATATTTCCTAACTTTAAAGTAGTTTCCTTACTTTAAATATTTTTTAACTAATATCATCCTAAGGCTAGGAGCGCACATTCAATTTTTAGTTGCACAACTGTTTGGATACTTATAGAAAACAGATGAACTATTCGGTTGAATGTCCGAGCAGGTGCATATAATTATATGTTACACAAAAAATAGCGAACTCATTTTAGGCAATCGTTTTGTTTGTGTCAAAACACAAACTTTTTAGTTTCTTGAACCAAACAGTTAAGAAACCGCCTAGCCTAAGGCAATTTCTTTTAATAAATTGATTCTGAGCAACCTTAAAACAATGGTAGTTTGTGCAAAAAACTAAGAAAACAGACCTATTTTGACGTTTTTAAATGTTAAAGAGTCATATGAAGTTAGAATGATACTAACAAAATAAAATAGGTATTCTGAGAGTTTAACTTCAATAAAAGTGTATGGAAAGTACGTCTGATGCTGTGTCCGCTTAAAATTTTGCAAAATCGTTGTCTTAACCTAGCTCCATACTAAAACAGCCTTAACATCGTATTAATTCAACTAAAATGTGCAATTTTTTCAGTTGTTATATAAATTCAACATAATGCCGCAATTACATGACATTTTTGAACAAATGCCAGTGAACTGATAAAATATATCAATCGAAACCAATCGCCTTAGCGTAAATTGATTCAATATTTTATGACAAAATTAATGGCAGTAGTGTAAAGCCGGAATTATGGTATGAATTAAAGTTTTGCATTTGAAAAAATATTTGTTCTGTAAATTTCGGAGCGATCACACTTTGGATTAGAAACGGCAAAGTATAACAAAATAAATACCAACGAACACACCCTCAAGTATGCCACATATATTTTTTCGGACACCTCCTACATTTCAACATCCGAAACTCTATCTCCACTAAATTATCCATTTCAATTACTAGCTTGTTTTTATTCACTAATCGTTTGTTGTTGTTTTCAATGTTACATTTTGCGATGTAGTGTATTCACTAACCAATAAAACACGGCTAATGTAAACACGATGTCGTAAGTACGCAATATTTCCAATGTAAACATGGTGTTAAATGCAATCGTCGGTAAGGTAGGTTGCTACACGGAACGTGTAACCGTAACGGGTTACAAGTTTTACCCACGTTTTGGATTCACGCTACCGCCGGGAAAGATGTTTACACATCAATAAACAAAAATTTCGTTATTTTAATTAATTTTTATTTTAATATATTAAAATCAAATAAATAAATACAACATGGAGACTAATCCAAAAAGTCAATGTTCCTGTTTGGTTGAACGAAGAGTTCCTATGTGTAAAGATAGTTCTTCCACACAAAAATATCTATCTTTTCACTATGTACATTGTTCCTGGGGGCCCAGTTGATACTTACAATGAAGCCTTCTCTTTTTTTAACTACATTTTTGAAATAATGAGTTATAATGATGAAGTTATCTGCCTTGGCGATTTTAATCTAACCAATGTATCTTGGAAACGTTGTCCCGATACATACGCAATGGTTTCAACAGGAAATCTATCAATGGATGACTCTCAAACTCTTGACATTTTAACGTCACTTGGTCTTCACCAAATAAACGACATCACAAACCCTAACGCCAAGATCCTCGACTTAATTTACACAACAATTGATGCCCGTATTTCACTTAACAGATCAACTGATCCTCTAGTGAACGAAGACTCTCATCACCCAGCACTTACCATATCTATTCAAAACTTTGAAATGAATAATCAAGATCCTGACAATGTTTTTAAATTTAACTTTAAAAAAAACTGATTATACTAAATTAAATAATTTGCTATCTTTAATTGACTGGTCATGCCTTTGCTCTTGTTCAGATATTAATTCAATGGTTTTGAAATTTTATGACAAAATATTTGATTGTTTTTTAGCATCTGTTCCTCTAATATCTATTGAATCAAAATCGCTTGCTCCTAGCTGGTATGATAGTGAACTGCGAAAATTAAAAAACCGTAGAAATAAACTATGGTTTAAATACAAACAAACTGGGCGAGTTACCGATTTTAATATTTATTGTGATGCCAGAAATATTTTCAACAGAGAATCAAGTATTAGGTATCTTTTTTACATACAAAAGGTTCAAAGTAATTTAAAAATGGATCCTAAATCCTTTTGGAACTTTATTAATAGCAAACGAAAATCTAGTCCATATCCGTCCGTTCTTATGCATAACAATATCTCAGACCATCGCCCACGTATCATAACACAAGTATTTTCAGATTTTTTTCAAAGTGCATACATCTGTGATTCTTCTAACTGTGATAAATTTTCGAACTGTTACAACCTAAACTGTGATAATCTTGACGAAAATAATCAATTATTTGGTCATTTGAAATCATATTCTCACTTGACTGATATAAATTTTCATATAACTATTGACGATATTATGAATTTTATAGCTAATTTAGAAAATAATGACGCGTCTGGTCCTGATAGGGTACCAGCTTCAGTTATGAAAAAATGTGTCAATAATTTGTCGATGCCACTTTCTGTTCTTTTTAACTGTTCATTGTCTACTTGTAAGTTTCCTCATTTATGGAAACAATCTTTTATAATTCCTCTACATAAAAAAGGTAAAAAGGATCAAATTATTAATTACCGTCCAAAAGCTAAACTGTCGGCTATTCCCAACCTTTTTGAAGCAATTGTTTGCAAAACATTAAGCTTTTACACAAAATCGTTTATTGTTCATAACCAACATGGTTTCTCAAAGGGCCGCTCGACTGTCACCCTTCTCATGGAGTTAGCGGAGTTTTGTGTCGGTTCTTTTAAAAACTAAAAAATAAACGGATTGTGTTCTTTCAGATTTTAGTAAGGCATTTGACAAACTCTCGCATAGAGTTTTGCTTAATAAAATGTTAACATGTTAATGGGTTCAGCGTAAAATTCATTCAGTGATTTTTAACGGCTACCATTCAAATAGTTTTGTCGTAAATTCTGGTGTTCCCGAGGGTAGTCATTTGGGTCCAGTTCTTTTTATATTGTTTGTAAATGATCTTCCTTCAGTTTTAAAGTACTCTATTTGTCTTATGTATGCAGACGATGTTAACATATTTAAAACCATTGCTAGCAAATTTGACTGTGAGAAGCTTCAAATTGATCTAAATGCTTTCTATAATTGGTGTGCACATAATTATTTATTGTTAAATATCGACAAGTGTAATATTATAAATTTTACAAGAAAATTGTCCATTTTATCTTTTTTTTTTTTTTATAATTATCGCGCACACAAGGGGTTATTACTACCCTTAAAATGATTTACACAGTACGAGCATTAGGAAAATAAGGAGGGGTTTAAAAGGAGATACCGATGCACATTAGTTTTAAATTTTTGAACATTACAATGGGAAGGAAAAATAGAGCTGGGTAAAGCATTCCACATTCGTGTAGTCCTGCTAAAAAAAGAATCTCTGTATTTCACAGTACGTCCGAAGGTGGACTCAAGGGTAAACTGATGAGCATTCCTAAAAGCGCGAGTATTGCGGTTAAATTGTTTAAGGGGAGGAATGCAACTGGCTATTTCGCTAGAGCATTGTCTATAGAAGTAACGGTAAAATAATGAAAGACAAGAAACATTGCGACGGTGCTCGAGAGATTCAATCACCTATCATTTTTAAAGCTCTTTTTTGGATTCTATCCAAGAGATTCAAGTGTGTTATTGGAGCACCTGCCCAAATATGGGAATTGTACTCGAGCTTTGGACGAATATAAGCCTTATAGATTACAGCCAGATCAGAAGGGGTAAAAAATTTCTTGCAACGTCGAAGGAAACCTAAACACAGCGTTTTTGGCAACGTCGAATATGTGGTCATTCCACACAAGGTGGTCTGTGATGCACATACCGAGCACAGAGAGTTGTTCAGTTTCCTCAATGCAAGTGCCACTCATGGATAGCGGCATAGGGGGTGGGTTCTGCTTTAACGACAGGAGACAGCATTAAATTTTTCGAAGCATTAAATTCTTCACTGTTTTTTATTCCCCAATGGACAATGCTGCCGTTCAAGTTCCACTTCCGAAGAACAAGGAAGTGAATCTTTTAACGAATATGAAAAGCTGAGCGTACTATCAAAACGGAGCCCTGGGGTACACCAGCATTTATTTTAGGAGTTTCAGACTTGAGACCATCCAATACAACTTGTATTGAGCGGCCTGAAAGGTAATTTCTAATCCAACGAAGAAGAGATTCATCAATACCAAATGCACGCATTTTCGATAAGAGAGCTTGGTGCCAAACTCTATCAAATGCTTTTGAAATATCAAGTGCAATAATCTTACTTTCTCCAAAACGATGTAAAGATTTGTGCCACTGTTCGGTGAGATATACCATCAGATCACCAGTGGACCTATTGCTACGAGAGCCATACTGCCGGTCATTAAGAAGCTTTCGTTCTTCGAGATATTTCTTGAGCTGATTATTTATCAGCGTTTCCATGACCTTGGAAAGAAGGGACGTAAGTGCAATTGGACGATAATTTGAGGGGGACGAAGATTCACCTTTTTTAGGGACAGGCTGGACAAATGCTGTTTTCCATCTACTCGGAAAGAGTCCAGAGGAATAGGATAGATAGAAAAGCTTACGCAGTGGTTTTGCCAGCGTTGAAGAACACCTCTTCAGAACAATAGGACGGATAATATCCGGGCCAGCGGATTTGTGTATGTCAAGATCTTTCAGGACTCTTGTAACTGTACGAGTACGAAAGAAGACTCGTCCCATGGAAAAATTTGTGTTCTCAAGTACAGGAGGAATCATAACACTCTCTGGCAGCGTCGAATTAGCAGCAAAGTGTGCTGCAAGCAAATTGGCTTTATCAATAGAGCTGACGTAGGGAGTGTCATTGATAACGAGCGTTGGGACCGATGACGAAGTAGTATTTCGGATATTTTTTACAAATGACCAGAAATTTTTCCTACCCTTGGGACATTGTAGTATTTTCTGCCTAATTTGTTGGTCATGTAAGAACTTGGTCTTTCGAATATGATCATTGCAAGTCTTTCTAGCTCGTTTGAACTTATTCCGGTTTTCCTCAGTAGGGTTGGCTTTATAACATCGGAAACTTACTTCTCTGACCCTGATAACCTCTTTACAGCTCAAATCAAACCATGAGTTCTCTTTGGGTTTGATAGATTTTTCCCTATGCGGGATATAATCTCTCATTCCGATGAGAATTAAATTTGTAATCATATCTGCACTGGAGTTCACGTCACTATCGAGGAAGCATAATGACCAGTTAAGGTTTCTGAAGAAATCATTGAGACCGTCCCAGTTGGCTTTCTCGTATTGCCAAACGGTTCTCTTGGGAGTTTTCTCTTTAACTGAGGTTTTCAGACACGAGAAATTCGCAGATATGACACAGTGGTCTGATGTGCCTAGAGGCGATAATACACTGATGGTGTATTTATCAGGATCAGAGGTAAGGAACAAGTCTAGTGTGTTGGCGGTTTGACCTGCAACGTCAGGTCATTACTCGCTCGTCTTTCAAGCACTTCGAATCAAAGGATTTACTAATCGTGTTTTATTTTATCAATCATTTAAAACATTAAATAAATCGCTAAGAGATATTGATTAATGATTATTGATTATTGCTATTGATTATTGGGTTAACTATTATGAAAATTCATGAAGAAGAAGTAGCTCTAGGCCCTGTATTATTATTTCAACGCATGAGTATCACTAAAGCTTTTGAGGATGAGATTGAAAAATTTTTCGAGTATGAATTAGCCCCTTACCCCTTATCACTTTTTGATGAAGCTGGAATGCGTAAAACAACAAAGTCAGCAATTTACGATTGCTTTCAATTAGTCAATACTGAGGTTGATCGTACAAACACTACTTACATTATTGATGGAGGATACCTACTACGTCACGCTGTGTGGGATCGAGAAGAAACCTTTAGCGTTATTTTTGATAAATATGTTCAGTATTTACGCAGACATTATGGGCTTACAGTGACGCTTGTATTTGACGGCTACAGTGACTCGACAAAGAATATTAAAGCTGCAAAAACATCTTGGGGTCCGAGATTATCTTTGATGAATTTATGACAGTTCCAGCGAATCAACAACAATTTTTCGCTTGCATTAATAATAAATCTCGTTTTATTTCCATGTTAAGAGACAAATTAACAGCTGCGAATATTGCAGTGAAACAAGCTCAAAATGACGCAGATGTCCTCATAATCGAAACAGCAATAGAAAAATTTAATGCAATAAACACAACAATAATTGAGGCTGTCAGTAACCCATAAAATTCACTTTAGAGGTACGAGAGATTTAAGAAACAGGTTTTCTTTAAACATTTTTTGGATTTTTCCTTTGACATTTTTGATTTATCTAAAAACGTGGAACGGTTTGAAAATAATCATATTTTGTAGGGCAAGCTTTTTTTTTTTAATTCAACTTCATTTTGGAAAAAAAAAGTTGGGTTACGCCACTATTGCATTCATGATTTTCTGTAAAAATAAAGAAAAAAGAAAGGTTACGCCAAACTTATTATATTTTTTTTATTTTTCTCATAGTTCATATTTTAACAAAAAAAATTAAATGTACATTTTTACTTGTTTTTTAATGATTTTACTCCTCATCTGATAAATCGTCAAATACTTCGATTGGAACATTTGTTGACGTTTTTAAATTATTATAAAAACGTGATGGATTGGTGGTATAAATTGAAGCAGTTCAATTAAGTCTTTCTTTTTTGTTATCGTTTATTTAAGGTTGTTCAAGCTGGTTGAGTTTTTTTTTAATATTAACGGATTGTCTCTTTTTTACATTTACCTCTTCGAGTAAAACATCAATTTCATTAGAATATTTATAAAAAAAATTGAAAATGGTTTACTTTTTTCGAAATGTAACCACAGAATTTTAAGCCATTCAACCTTGGAATTTGAAATGGATAGTTCCCTATTTGTGATATTTTCTTCGAGAGATTTTGTGGAAAAAAAATTAGATGAAGTCATTTTCACAATTTCAAATGGGTTTCTCTTTCTGGCCGAAGAAATGACGTTAATACAATCGTCTGGGACGAAAATATTTTGTCTATTATACCAAAATCTTGGTCACATGGGAAATAGGAATGGCCACTGACTAAAAATTGATGGCCGATTTCTTCAACCATAAAATCGGGATGGGATACCAAAAATTAGCACAACAGTGAAAGTTTTATATGTATTTCTATTTTGGCCCCACATTGGTAAGAATAAATAATAATTTTTTTTAGACTCTCCTACGTTCTTAAAATAATTCATAAGACAAGATCCTATTTCTTGAAGCCCCCTTGACGCTGTGGACTCATCCCAAATATACATGTGAACTTTTTCGGTACCCATATTATGTATGCCGAAGCAAAAGGTCCAAAGTTGTCTTTTGTAATATACAACCCCTGTTATTAGTGCTGGAGTTGGAACGGTCTTCATGAGATCAAAAGTTAAAACCAAAGTAACGGTAGATACTTTAGCCATTTCCGAATCTTGCCTCAGCCCTGCCTAGCGCTTTCAGCTTTCTTTTCATTTCATTTCTTTTCATTTATTTCATGGCGGGCGTAGAGTGAGCAGTCATAATCTAAACAGTTTCTAAGAGAAGTATGAAGGTTACGCCACTATTGCACTTAAACTATGATCAAATTATAAAATGCAATAACACCTTTTTGAGTGCCATCTAGTTTTGAGTGTAGATAGCTGCATAAAACTATTTTTGTATTAAAATAGATATATTAAGAGATCCATTTTTATGAAAAACTCATTTTTGAAAAAAAGTGGGTTACGCCACTATTGCACTCATAGCCTCAATTGTAGTTGGTGAAGATGTTGATTTGTTAGTATACCAATTGAATTGAACCAATTCAGTTGGCCAACGGTCGGTTGCGCAGAGAGAGGATTTAAGAGAACAAAAATGGTGCGCAAGATATTTAATGAGTAAAGATTTTTCCTTAAATCTTACAGTGCCTAACTCAACTTTGCTTTGACAAATAGTTTAGGGATTATTGTTTATTTCTATGTTTTATGATTTGTGGCTAAGCAACAGAAAGGTTCCTGGGGCGTTATGTTTATATTTATTTTGTGGTGTTAGTGTTCATTTGATATATGTATTTACTATTTTTTGACCTGTGGGGTTTTGGGATTAATTGTAGATTAGTGTTAATTAGTTAGATTAGTGTTTACGAGTTTGAATAATTTTTACCTACGAGTTTTTAAGAATTTATTTTACCTTAAAATAATTATTATAAATTTGTACTTCAGAAATAAATATAAAACATAATAATAAAATAACAATAATATAAAAAACAATAATATAATTTAAATAATAAATGTTCATTTACATATAATTAGTTTTAAGAACTAATGTCGCTTTCATAGTCGGTTTGAAGAATCGTCACCTGGATTATTTATAACTGAATCCGAAATTGTGTCCCACGTCAGGTCGTGAGAAAAGTATTCGTCCTCAGTTCTTATGGCTTTTTCGCACACTTTTCGCCAGTCTTCAGCCGTTATTTTTGAAAATTCTTCCTCTGCTAATTCTTGGACATACAATAAATTGAATGTTGTGTTTCGTGAACCTACTCTTGCCTTGACAGTTGCCCAAATATATACAGTTCAAGTTTCAACATCTGTATAGTATGCGGAATATTGTTTTCGGTTAGCCATTGTATCATTTCGGATTTCTTGCTAGCAGAAGTAATTTGTTTTTCTTCTAATTTATTGTGGTACGAGGTGTTGTCCATTTCAATAACTGAAGGTTCCTCCAAGTTATTCAAAACTTGTTCTTGGATCCATTTGCAGAAATTTTTGAAGTTCATGTCGTCGTGATAGTCTCCTGTTTTCGTTCCAGATTTGAATAAAAGTAAGGAGTTTTTCACGAAACCTTTTTCACCACCTGCATGCGCCATTATCAGCCTCTTTTCCTTTGAAATTGCTATTGTCATCAGTCCAAGCCCGTGGCCTTGTATGTGAGATATGAATATAGCTTTCGTCCAAATAAATTATATCAAATCCTTTTGTTCTGTATTCCCGGATTTTTCTCAGATACTTCACTCGCATGAGTTTAATATCATTTCTTTCACAGAGAAGTTTCGGGTTGTTTTGAGTTTTTTGTAGCTAAATCCGTTTCTTCTTTTTTTTTATAATTCACTCGCGCTCAAGGGTATGTTACGAGACCCTTATAATGTTTTAAACACAGCACGGGCGAGGGAGAAATTAGCAGGGGAGAGAAAGGAGGTGTCGATGAACATTGGTTTTGAATGTTTTCAAATTGAAATGGCAAGGGGAAACTGTGCCGGGTAAGTTATTCCATAATCGTGTTGTGCGACTAAAAAACGAATCTCTATATTTGACAGTACGACGTAATACTTAAGTTAAACTCCAGATCTTCCTGAACTTGTTGTCTCAACATTTTTAAGGATATCATCATTTTTTCCTCCTGGTGGAAGTTGTGCATTATACGCCGAATAGCTGCGATGTCAAATTCGTCTAGTCCAGTTTTCCACTTCGTATGCTGCACTTTTTTATTTAGTGACTGCACAACTCCTGTCTCTTCGTATTCCTTAACATTCCTTCTGATTGAACGTTCAGAAATTCCAGTAGTTTTCACTGTTTGCGTTGTTGCGTAACTCACAGGATTTTCAAGAAACGAATTCTTTGCTTCTTTCAGTTTGTCATTATTATCTTAACAACTATCTTACGCGCCTGGCTTCCAATAGGTTTTCCTTTTCTAAATGGATCCATTAAAATTTCTTTTAAATGTATTTCAATATATTATTCTTGGTTGTTTTTTTTAAACTGAATTGCAAAGCAAAGCAAATATCATTTAAATACCTTAATTCCCTCTAATGCAAAAATTCATTCTTAAAAACTCGTAGTTAAAAACTGTTCAAACTCGTAAACACTAATCTAACTAATAAACACTAATCTACAATTAATCCAAACCCCACAGGTCAAAAACAAAAATATATCAAATATACACTAACGCCAAAAAATAAATATAAACACAACGCCCCCGGAACCTTTCTGTTACTAAGCCACAAATCATAAAACATAGAAATAAACAATAATCCCTAAACTTTTTGTCATTAATCCTATGTCGCAGCTTGCAGGTAGTTTTTCTTGTCTAACCCAATTGCATTTTGCAATAGACTTATTTTTTTATTATAGGTGCACTGAAATTTGTCCCAATAATAAAAACAAAAATTATTAATTTTATTTTTTCGAAGTAAAGTTTACACCTAAAAATCTTTTCCTTTTATCTCACCAAAGATGAAATAGTTTTTTAGACATCAAGCTATGAAAGAAAAGTAAACCATGATCATATCTTATTCAAAGAAAGTCCATCACTGGAAATTCATTTCTATTTTACTGTGAGCGAAGCTATAAACAAAACTCACCCTCCTAAGTGCTTCAGTATGATCGCAGCAGCGTCATTGACAACAACGCCGGCATGTACATCTTTTTTTTCTTTTTTTCAGTGATTTTTCTGTCTCTTTAAGAATTAAAGAGTAGAGCAAAGAAATTTAAAGAGACCTGCGCAGTAGAATTGCCAACCGAATTGGTTCAAGCTATACTACTTACTGCAAGGACTCCAATGGATACAATATTATTTATTTTCTGAAACCTGGAAGGGCTCAACAGCGAACAGAAATATATTCTTCAAAAAGTTTATCTGCTTATCCCAAATGCCAAAACTATATTTTATTTTTACATGCGATAACCGGCTGCGACACTTCGTCAGCAATGTACAGAAGGGGCAAAACGTCAGTATTAAAATTATTCGAAAAAAAAGATTTGACTGACTGCGCTAAAGTATTTACAGAAATTGATTCCAGATCTCAAACAATAATTACGGGAGGAATTCGCATTCTTCTTGCGGAGCTCCAAAAAAAAAATTACTTCCATTAATAAATACCGATACTTAACTTTTGTAAAAAATACGCGAAACAAGAAACAAGTACAACTATCATGTCTTCCTCCAACATCGGCATCTGCTATTCAACACTTGTATCGAGTATACTATCAAGTTCAAACATGGCTAGGCAATCAACTGAACCCAGAAGACTGGGGTTGAAAATTGATAGATAATACTCTGGAACCGATTAAAACTTTACTCCCACCTGCTCCAGAAAAACTCCTCAACACTATTTTTTGCAATTGCAAAAAAGGTTGTAGGGCCAAATGTGGCTGTAAAAAAGTCGGGTTGTTGTGTTCTCCAGCGTGTACCAATTGCCAAGGTCAGTATTGCTCAAATGTCCAGTTGAGTACAATAGAGGAAGATTCCTGTAATTTTAATGAAGAGACCAATGATTCAGCCACATTTGAACAATTTATGAACATCCAGCAAGAGGAAGAGGAAAAGGAACAAGAAGAAATCGAAAAAGACATGATTAAAATATCTAAAAAAATCAAAACAATAGTTAACCCAATAATCAATAGCAATAATCAATAATCATTAATCAATATCAATAATATTAACTTATTATCTAGAACTTAACGGGTATTGTTCCCTTAAATTATCTTAAAATTGTCATGACAATTAGTAGAGTAGGCCTACAGGGGAAACCACGGTAAAAAAAAAACGCGCCGAGTACACTACCTCACAGGTGGTGTGGAAATGTGTGAATATCATGTATAATTTGACTCCTTTTAACGCCATCAGTACTGCTTAATGCAAGCATTTGTAACAATATTTCTTTTCTCTTCGGGTTTTTCACCTTTAGATACTGGGAAACATCAGCTTGTCACAGTCATCATTTAGCGTGGTGTTAGTTGTTAGTGAATAAATATACATACATATAGCCTAACACTCTACTAAAAAACGAACAAATATAGACAAACAAAGAAATAATAAATATTAATCTACTAACTGTAGCTACAAAAATAACTACAAGTCAAATAATACTAGCTATAAAAACAATAACGTTACGAGTAATTTCGAATACTTAATGAGAACGCCCATACAACCTGTGCTTAAGTGTAAGCTTTGAGTAACTTAAATCGAAAACATCATGGTTTATATTAGCCTCATGTTTCATACGTGTCAAAGGCTCATTGAGACCATAATTGGTACGGTGGAAGTCTATATGAAAAATTTCAGAGTTCCGAGAACTGTGGCTTCTAGCTTTAAAATGGATTTGTTCTAGAAGAACCGGTGAATCTATGGAACCAACCAAGAGCTGGTGTAAAAACATAACATCGCTGACTTTCCGGCGTTTTTCTAGAGAATTCATGTTTAAAAGAAGACGGCGACTGCTGTATGGAGGAAGATGATTTGGGTCACTCCAATTAAGATGACTTAATGCGAAGCGTACATATTTACGTTGGACAGATTCGATTCGATCAATGTGTATTGAGCAAAGTGGCGACCATACAGAACTAGCATATTCTAATTGGGGACGAACAAAGGTGTTGTACAACGAAGATGTTATAAGACTACAAGAAAATTCCTTACTCCAACGCTTAATAAATCCAAGCATTGAGTTTGCTTTACTAACAATTTTCTCAATGTGGAGTGAAAAGTCTAGATTTTGCGAGAAGTGAACGCCCAGGTCGCATGTTGTTTCTACCTTACTTAGAATGGCTTGATTAATGTTGTAATTGTAACATATTGGGTTTTTTTTTCTAAAGAAGGACATTGATTGGCACTTTGAAACATTTAGAAAAAGATTGTTATATGAGCACCATTCAGAAAACATATTTATGTCCTTTTGAAGAGAAACACAATCGGATTGGCTTCTGATGATTTTAAATAATTTAATATCATCTGCGTAGATAAGAACCCTACATGATTTTACAATTGAAACAACATCATTGATTGATATTATGGAAAGAAGTGGACCAAGGTGACTACCTTGTGGAACACCAGAGTAAGCATTAATTGGATCAGAAACGATTCCTCTAAAAAGAACTTGGTATGTCCTTCCCTTCAAATAAGACCTGATCCATTGAACGAATGCAGAAGGGAATCCAAGAGATGAAAGCTTAAATAATATTAGACTATGAGACAACTTGTCGAAGGCCTTACTGAAATCTGTATAAATACAGTCAACTTGATGACCATCCTCGATAGTTTTATTTGTAAACGACGTGAATTCAACGAGATTAGTAACAGTAGATTTCTTTTTCATAAACCCATGTTGCTCGCTCGCAAGGAAAGGTTTGCAGCTGAAATAAAAACTCTTAAATATGATAGCTTCGAATAGTTTCGGTAAGCAAGAAAGTTTGGCTATTGGTCTATAATTAGAAATATCACCGCGATTTCCTTTTTTGTGAATTGGTATGATGAATGAATTTTTTTAGGGAAAACAGCTTGTTTTAGGGAGTTTTGAAATAAAAACGTTAGGGGTCTTGCCAGAGGTTTGCAACAATTTTTTAAAATATACGCCGGAATTCCATCAGGTCCACTGGACGTGTCGTGGTCTAAGCCCGAAAGATGGTCTAATACATCCTCAACTGTGATAACAATATCACTCATTGAGCTTTGAGAAAAGCTATTCAAATGAGTAAAATTACTCTCACAAGTTTCAAAATCATCATCACAAAACGAAAGTTTAAAGAAGGAAGAAAACATATTGCAAATAACAAGAGGGTTGTTGTTGGTTTCATCCAAGTACTTCATAGTAGATGGATATCCGTCAGATTTTTTCTTGCTATTAACAAATTTCCAAAAAAGTTTGGGGTCAACAAGAAGTGAAGACCGCATTTTTAACATATAACAATCATAGAGGATTCTGCATAATGATTGGAATTCTTCATATAACGATAAATAACTGTTGTAATCATCCAATTTATTAGATATTAGGTACTTTTTCCATGTTCTGTTTCTTAAGTTACGTAGACTACGAAGCTCATGGGTGTACCAGGGGGGTGTTGTTAGGGCCGAATGTCTCGATTTTTTTACAGGTACAGATGCAATGAAACATTCAAAGATACTTAAGTAGAAATTGGAAACCATGACATCAATGCTCCCAATCAAAAGTAAGTCAAAGTCAATGTTTGTAATTAGTTCATTGAGTAAAGGGAAGTTCGTTTTCTTGAAGTCAAATTCAAGAGAGCCACTATCAAAGTCATAATCAGTTGTGTGAGCATGGGAAATCAAAACAGAAAGGGGGGGATGGTAGCTATCAACTTTCGTCATGGGAATTGGACATAGTTCAACAACACAATTACAAGGGTTAGTAACGAATATCAGATCTAACTGTCGAGAAATACTATTTTTTATACAGCTCACTTGCTGTAAGTCACAAGATATCACATTGTCAACAAACGCTTCCTGCGGAGAAGAGACGTTGCACATAGGTCAATATTTAGCTTTTATGCGGCCAAAAGTCGATTTTGTAAACTTACGGTAAACAAAAAAAACAGTTTGTCGATCGTTAGGAGAATAGTCCCAGTTTTTAATTTTACTCTTTTTACCTCACAAAAGCACACCGTTTGCAAATACGTGTAATTTTAACTTGATCTCTAACCGCAGTACACGTTTTTCTTACCATATAGTTTACAGGACGAATTGTAAGGTCAATATTTCTATTTCTGTGTGTGTTATTAATAATAAAGTGATGGATTTCGGTAACTCAGTTATGATTTCTTATTTTTATTAGAATTTGCTCCGTTGAAATGCATGATTCTAAAAATTTAGTGCTGTTAAACTTTGGGTATTTTTTTGGCTATATTTTTACCATATTTTACTTTTCAAAATTGAATTTGTTATATTTCCGCGTTAGATCGGATGATAATTCTTTTTGAATTGTGAAGTATAACCTTTTCATCTCCAAATGTAATTAAAATTGGCTGCAGAAGACTGCAGATGACAAAAATATTGACATTTTTGACAGCACAGATTTTTCGGTCAAAAAAATTAAAATTCTGAACAGTGAAACAATCATTGTGTTTTCTTGCTGTTGGAACTCCGAGCACATCAGGAGTGAAAATTGTGAGTCGGAGGTACCTCTATGAGTTTAAGAAAGAACAAAATTTACCAGATTTTGAAGCTAAAATTAATTATTTAGAAAATCGCTTACTGTCAAACTATGGCAGTACTGTGGATGATAAAAAAGTTTGAAACATAGACTTTCCTTATTTAAATCGACTTTGAAGGAAAAATGGGCAAAATGCTATAGAAAAGAAGAGGCGTTTTTGAAAAATAATGAGTCGTGGCTAAACGGAATCTTCGAACTTCCTTTAAAATTTCTTTCGTATAAGCACCAATATCACATAACCTACCACTCTAGAAGTCAACAGCTAAATAAACAAGAAACTAACATTTAAATTATTATAAAAAAAAAACCGTTAGATTTTACAGGTGCATTTTCATTCATTGAGATTTCGTTTCTAATTAGTTGCTCGTAGCTGTAGATTAAAGGTCATATTGGAAACCATTTCAAGTGGACACAAAATTGATTCACAAAAATATGACCAATTTGTCAAAGGTACAGGTCAGCTATACATCAATCTTTATAATTGGCACCCAATGACTCCGACAATGCACAATATATTGATACACGGTGCAATCATAATCGAAAACTTGTTGTTGCCAATAGGCCAATTACCAGAGAAAGCTGCAGAGGCCCACAATAAACATTTTCGCTTATATCGCGAAAATTTTGCAAGGACATTTTCAAGAGAACAGTGCAATTTAAATGGATATATTACTTTGTTTCGATCCACTCATAAGCAGCCTTAAGCCAAAAAAGCGAACCATTTTAAAATCATTTTGCCCTGAAGCAAGAAATATGCTTGTGCCAGCAGATTCTAACACCGAATCCGATTCAGGCATTGAACCACTAGACGAATTTGTTATTGAATTACGAGTATTATGAATTAAGTTTAAATAATTATAATTTTTATTATTTTTTGTGAGCTGAAAAATTGTTAAAAAAGTAAAAAAATGAAGTTAAAAAAATTTAATTTTCTTAAATCAATAATTATAAATATCTAAATGTTATTATTATAAATTAAAAAACCTCAAAATATTTCTAAATTTACCTCAAAATAGATTTTTTATTAAAATTATATTTTTTTTCGTCATATAAAACCCAATACAAAGAATATAAGTGGATGAATGTTTTTGGCCGCATAAATGTGAAAAATTGACCTATGTGCGTTGGTGGGTATTAAACATATTTCGTCATCAGAAAGAGTCCATTCTAGGTCAGGAAGATTAAAGTCTCCTGCAAGAAGAACATCGTCAAGAGGATCGCAAGTATCAGAAATATAGTTAATGGCATTTGAAGCAATATTATATAATTTCCAATGGGCTTTTTGGAGGAATGTACATATTTATTATGTAAAGGAATTTATTTCCGATACATACTTTAACGCAAATAATATCAACTGAGTCAGTATTAGGGATTGGGAATATACAGCTATGGAAAACGCTTCGCACAACAATGATAATTCCACCACCCACGGAAGCTAAGGGATCAGAATATCTATCTTTACGGTACACCACAAAATCGGTGGAAAATAGTTCATTATTTAGAAATGTTGAGTTCAGCCAAGTTTCTGTTAGCAAAATTACATCGAAATCAGAGGCATGAGATGCTAAAAAAAAATTTTGAGTTTTCGACCGAAGTCCCCTCACATTTTGGTAGTAAAGGGACAGACAATCTAGTTTTTTGAAGGTTTTGGTACATTTTTTGCTTGCGAGGTCTTAGGTTTAAATTCTCTTACAATGACATTTTCAGGCCAGAGTTCAGAACACATTATCTTTTCATACAAACAAAATTCCGTTGTAAGTCTGAAGGACGCAAACGGACTACTTTCTTTATTAATCGTT
Organism: Chrysotoxum bicinctum; assembly: GCA_911387755.1. Taxonomy (NCBI): domain Eukaryota; kingdom Metazoa; phylum Arthropoda; class Insecta; order Diptera; family Syrphidae; genus Chrysotoxum; species Chrysotoxum bicinctum. The sequence goes on from OU426988.1 coordinate 109,188,857, forward strand.
TGACATTTAAGTTTTTTAACATCAATGTCGAAGTCTTTTAAATGGTCGATTATGTCTTTGATTGAAGTTTCCGGCTGAAGACGTGATACGTAGATTTCTTTCGGTTTAGGCAAAGCAGGAGGTTCGATGTTAACTATGGGAGCATTTGAAATGATAATAGATGGTTCGATGTTAATTATGGGGACATTTGAAACGATAATAGGAGGCTCATTATTAACTATGGGAGCATTTGAGATGGTTCTTGGACTATCAATAGAACTAGAAGCAGACAGACATAGATGGCAATTCATTCAGTAACTCAGATCTTGGTGATTTTATAGATGTAGGTTTCTTTTTGGATGGATTTTCTTTGAAAGGACTAACTGACCTAGAGCGTTTTTTGTTTTTTGGTTTTTTATTACCAGAAGAAGGGGCTGGTTTATTAATAAGCAATTGATCATCATTACTTTCTAAGGCAATAGCTGGCAAGGAAACAGAGTCATTATAATTCGTTATCTTACTATCGGTAGAGGTAGAAGCATCAGACCAATTGATTGGGTCTTCGTACAGTTGTAAATTTGCGACAGTTGACTGAAAGGTAGTAAAAAGACTATCAAAACTGTTGGATAGCTTTAGTATGTCAGCTTTATAAGCCGACATTTTGAAAGCTAATGAAGAGATGGAAATTTTTCGGCAGGTCTTACAAAACCAATAAACACCTTCGCACTTATTAACTTTCTCAATGGTCAAGATGGGAATTCCAACACACTTTGCGTGGAAAAATTTACCGCAAGGACCAAAACATGGGAAAGTTTGCGCACCAATCTTGGTGTCGATACACTTTTCAGAAGAGCAATCCATTTTAACAAAAGTGAAAAAAGAAGAGTTTAAAAACAAAATTAAAATTAGGATTTTTTAAATTAAAAATTAAGAAAAAAAATTAGGGAATAAAAATGAGAAAAAAATGTAATACAAAGTTTTTACAGATTTTTAAATAAAATAGATAATAAAATAATGAATAAGAAAAAAAAAAAAAAAAAAATTATAGCTATGTTCCTGGTGAGATTCGAAACCACGTATGTAGTTACAAAGACGGAACGACTTAACACCTGAGCCAACGACTCCTTTGAGTATATATAATATGGAGGGCTCGTTTCTATTCCAAATGCGTGACTATCATAGGGGGCGCTACTCAAATTTGTGTAAGACAAAGATAATGCCGAGTGCTTCATATCTCCTGTGACGGAGAACTATATGCGAGGAGAAGGTAAGCACAAATCGGAGGATACGGCTGTATCCTTAACTTACAGAAAGTGAGACAGCGGCCCCTATCACAACTTCAAGTACTACAATGCATTAGGGATAGGAACGAGCCCTCCATATTATATATACTCAAAGTTTGACTCTTAGAATCGCGATATCTCACAAATGGTAACTCTCAGAAAAAAAAAATTCTAAGGACCATTTTTGTGGAGAATTTTAAGATCTACAACTTTGGCCTGAAGTTTTTTTTGAGAAAACTTACCGTTTTCGAGAAAAATCCAAAAAACCTCAAATTGTGACCTTTGACCCCCCATAACTTTTTTAGCACACATAGGATCGATGGGGATTTTTAAGACTTTGTTTGTAATGGTAAACCCCAGCTCTCCACCAATATTTGGCTTTCCGGGAATTTTTGTTATTTCAAATGTCTATATTGACCGGACTATTAGGGCTAATGGATGAGCTTGAGCTATATGTGATGGAGTCATCAGCGAATAGCAGAGTTCTTGTCATTTACAGGTTTGCAGGTTGGTCGGTACTTGTATAAGTAAATAGGTCGGGTCCAAGGCGGGATCCTTGAGCGACTCCAGCTTAGATGTTTTAAAGGATTGAGTTAGTACTCCCCACGCATACGTAAAACTTACGGTTAGTGAGGAAACTATGGATGATGAGGATAAGATTTCTAGGCAAGTGAAGGGACTTCAACTTGAAAACCAAACCATCTATCCAAACAGAGTCGAATGCTTTTTGAATATCAAGCAGACATGTTACAGTGGTCTCTTTTTTTTTAAGAGCCAAAGTTGTATCAGCGTGGAGCTTCAATAAAGGGTTGAAGGTGGAGTGGGATGCTTTGAACACAAATTGGTTATGCTGCACTATTCCCATTGAAGACATAATGAGCGGAGTTTGAAAAGAATCAGCATTTAAAGAAGTTTGCTGAGGTTAGGGAGGAGGAAGATTGGTCGGTAGTTGCTTATATGATTTGCCCCTGACTTTTTTGGTATTGGGAATATCTCGGCTATTTTCGATTTATTTGGAAAATAGCTGTTATTGATACAATTATTCGAAATAATTGTGAGAATAACAATTGCGGTTGAGTTTTTTTTTGATAACGAAATTGGAAATCTTGTCTGGTCCCGAAGATTTTTTTGATTTACCATACTATATTAATTCGTGAAGATCTACTGGATTAGTAAAAATGTCATTGGCTGTCATATAGACAATTAATTTTCTTCAGAAAATCTGGTAATAGGGTCAGAGTTTTGAGATATCAATCCAAATATTTCGTTATTGACGTTGGTGAGAAAGTCGGGTAAATGAGCAGGAGGATTGGGTTTGAAGTTTCCTTCGAAGAAGTCTGCAAAAGCATTCGGTTTTTCTTGGTCAGATGCAAGGACGACGCCATTGTGTTGGAGTTCAACAAGTATAGAAGATTTCTTTCCCACAATTTGGTTAATTTGTTTGAAGGTGTCTGGTCCATAGGCTTTATGACGTTAAGTCTTTTCCTGAATTGTGAGTCTATGAATGCTTTGGTGTTTTGTTTGATGAGAGTTGAGTTGATGAGTCGATTCTATGCCAAGATGACTTAGGTGTACACAGGAAACAATAGGTATTAGAAAATGTGTATGGGGGCTACCGTTAGTTTTGGAGCTAAAAAAATTTCAATTTCCCTCTAGGGAATGGCTTAGGCTGTTGAGGTACAGGCATACAGACAAACGAAATTGTCGGACCCACTTTATTCGTCTTCGCTATCATCGTAATGTCAACTTTGATCAAAATCTCGCGTTCGATTTTTTTCCAAATGCAGAATTTGCCCTATAGTACCTATGTATATCGCAAGTAAAAATATCTGGGAATTGTATTGGTTTTTGGTTATCCTGCACTCACGACGACATGACAAACAATGTCATATTGATTGCATTTTTAAATATGTTAGAAGAAAAATTAAATTTTTTTTTAAGACCGCGGCGCAGCGGTCAAAGATGCAAAACATTTGGAAATAAAATGCACGACTGGGTCGCACGAACTTGCTCCTATGTATGTAATAGACTAAGAATTTTAAAATCGAATGTTATTAGAAAAAACTGTTCATAAGGATAAAATTAATTTCTTAAATTCTTTTAGTAGTAAGAGACAAAAACAGAATGCTATGCAAAAATGAATTTATGCAAGAATAAAAATTATAAGTCGTTGTAGCGGCTTCTTAAAAAAAAAGCTTTTATATACAAAATTCTTAATAGATTTTTAAGAAAAAAAATTTGGCATGGCAACCTTTTTGAAAGTCATTTTTTAACATTTGTATGGTGGGTACCTTTATTTTTAGGTAAAATAAAACTTTTTTCATACATCTTGTAGATAATGTTGAGAAACTTTTATTTATTGAGTTTAAAAAAAAACTAGTAAAAGGTTTTCGAAATGTTGAATTTAAAAAAAAAAAAAATCAAGTTTTTTTTTTAAAAACCCAAAAAAAAAAATTCACGACGACATGACAAACAATGTCATATTGATTGCATTTTTAAATATGTTAGAAGAAAAATTAAAATTTTTTTAAGACCGCGGCGCGGCGGTCAAAGATGCAAAACATTTGGAAATAAAATGCACGAAATGTTTCGAAATGTTGAGTTTTAAAAAAAAAAATTCAAGTCTTTTTTAAAAATCAAAAAAAAAATTTTTGAAAATTTGAATACACAATTCTATTCAAATTTTTGGGGAGCTTTAGCAAAAAAAAATATCAAAATCGGTCATACCGTTTTTGAGAAAATCAAAATAAAAAAACAATGGTTCCATGGGGGTACCCTCAAATTTCAGAAATTTTTGTCAACCATTACCTAGCTCTAACTAAATAAAAATTTTTATATTTTTTTTTTAAAACTGTCGAACAGTTTTTGAGAAAAAAAATTTTTTTACAAAATTTCGAAAAGAAACGGCAGGTACCATTATTTTTGGTCTTAAAAAAAAGAAATAAAAAAACGTGTGGGGGGGAAAAATTAAAAATGTATCTACCAAGTTTGAAGAAAATTGGCCGAGCCGTTTAGGCTGTACTCGAACCGACAGACAGACAGAATTGCGAGACCCACTTTTTTAGTCTTCGCTATCACCGTAATGTCAACTTTGATCAAAATCTCGAGTTCGAATTTTTTTACGTATGCATAACTTGCCTTATAGTACCTATAAGTTCGCAAGTAAAAAGGATTTTTTTGTGTTTTTCCTAATTATAGTTACTGTAAGAATAAAATAAAAAAAAAATAAACTGACTTTACGTATATACATATAAGCTTTGTAAGAAAGCTAATTTTACTTCGTTACCTTTGTAGATAACTTCAGTAGTTATGTTATGTTTGTGCATTCACTCCACTTAAATTTCCTTTATTTTTCACAGATTTGTAAACATTTGTTGGAAATAGATAACAAAATAAAAAAATAAAACCACCGACCGTGACGTCTTTTCATGCATACATATGGGGGCCGATTCTGGTTCTGTGAAAAAGTGAATCGAATAAATTGTTTTCACATTCGCTGTCATGCATTGCTTTCACTTTTTCGATTCACTTGGTGCAAATAAGCGATTCTGGTTCCGTGAATGAAAATGTTTGGTGAATTCAATATAATTTGCGTGGTGGATGATTTTTTGTTGTCTCTTATGAATTTATCTACTATTGTGAATGCTTAATGCCAAAACGAAATTATTATTTTTCATTGTTGTTTCAATTTTGACAAACGTTTGTACATTTGTGAATTTGTTTATAATATATTAATATATTAAATAGTTTGTATACGTTTTTATAATGCCTTCAATATACATATATAAGAATTCTTATGGAAACAAATCGGAGAAATGCTCATAGGTTTGATAATTATTTGTGCTTTATATAGATGTATTTTTGTATTGTATTACTATAGATTTTTGTTTTGTAGGAGACATATGAAGATTATCAGGCGAAATTTGAGAGACAACGAAAATCCTTTCGAAATGATCACGGAGGAGCATTTCATACAATTATATCAACTGAAACGTCAACTGAAACAAATCTACAAAAAAAGTTAAGACGCGATGAAATAAATTTTCAAAACTTGTTTTCGTACCTATCATTTGAGCAATCTCCAAATTTATTTCCAAAAAACTAATAAAAAATTCTTTTTGTGCCTGTGTTACACTCTTTTCTTTATTTTTTTTTTCACAAAAATCTCCATATTTTCAGCTTTTACCTATTCACTTTGAATATTCACCATCGAATAAGAGCGTGAAGGCAAATTATTCATATGAATGTTTTTGACATCTGGTTTCACTTTTTCACAGAACGAGAATCGCATTTATGCGTGAAAGAGTGAAAAGCTATTCGATTCACTTTTTCACAGAACCAGAATCGGCCCCATTATCTCAAGAAAGAAAATAAAAAAAAATTATTCACAATGAATTTTCCATTTGTTCGCGTAAACATTGTACTTAATTTTATGATTTTTCCAAGCTACAAACATATTAAAAGTAATCTATATTTACAATCGATAACCGTTCGTTCCATTCTAATATTCGGAAAATTGTAAAAGCTACACAGTTTTGCGCAAAATTCTAACCTATTTTTTCAAGGGACGCCCACCCTTAATATTTGCGCGAATTTTGATGGAGTTCTGTTCAATTAGTTATGCTAAATATTTTGTTTAAAATAGTACAGTTCAATAAACAATTAGTTTTAGTATTTCAGATATTTGGTACTGAGTATCTATATCTATGTAGATGCATTAACATCAAAAATTACTTCAATGTATAGAAAAATATGGACTCAGTATATTTCGCTCAACCTATTTTTGACAGTAAACTCTTAATCAGCAATTAGAAATCTATAATTGTCAGAATGAAAGGCAAATACCCATTCTTCTATGTACTGAAAATACAAATTGGAATGACTATAATCCAACATTTCTCGAAAATTTCTAGGTCCTTACGGGGTCATGAAAATTGCACAAAATGATAGATATGAGGTGCAAAAGGTTGGTACAACATCCAGGGCAGACAATATGAAGCCTTGGGGTGGCTGTGTGTGACCTCTACAAATTCATGACTGAGGATGATGAGTCCGAAGAATATGTTGATGAGGTTGTGGCTTTTAACGACAATCTCACTGCAAACCCATAACAACTCACTCATGAATAATTTGTTCAATGGATACATAAAAATAATGTACAGCTTGGTTTACTTACATTTATTGTAGTTAAGCTCACGCACATACTATAATTTGTGTCGTTCTATTTATATTATCATAATCATAAGATATTTCAAAGACAATTCAAAAATTAGTTAGAATTATTAGCTTATATGGAAAATCTGTGATAAAATTTGAGTCATGGCACTTATTGCAATTATTTTTCGAAGAGTAAAAATTTTAATATTATTTTATTATACATAGTTAAGAATTCATTTCAGTTTTATTTGGTTTTTGAAATGTATTACAACACAAAAGCAAAGACAATACGATAACACTTATTTCTAAAAATATTGCACCTATAAATGTTATAGATATAGATCCAGAATTTGTTGATATTATCTGCGTTAATTTTCGTACGCAACCCTAAAGAAAAAAATACATAGCAAGAAATTAAAAGAATGTAATGAAACTGGATTATAAGTGGAAATTAAAGACTTGCTTCTTTGTTTATTCCGGCATGAAGACTAGCATCAAGTTTTCGCTTCCTAGCTATTTCGCACGTAATATCGCCTATTTCATGACTGCAACACGATTCTGGTATATTATAGAAAACATTTAAAGATGAAAATGCAATATTTGTTAGGTCTTCTCTGCCAACATTGTTGTATTGGCTTGCCATCCAATCGCTAGGGCCATCAGCTCCACAACATTTGAGCTAAATTGTTTTATTTCAAATATTTTTTGTGTTAATTTTCGAAAATAAGATACCTACGTTCTTTTGAATAACGTCAAATGTAACAGTTGTTGCACTTATTTGCCCGTATTCTTGTTGTATTGAATACTTTACAGAAGCCAAAAGAAGATCGTTGATTCTATCTTTGTTGTAAGATATCCAAGTGCCCGCTGCTACCTTAACTCCAACAACGATGAGTAAAGTTAAAAAGAACTAAACATGAAAAAAATATTTTTCTTGTATATCTAAAGTTTCGTAGTATTATAACTTACAGCACCAAATGTACATGTCGACCTTTTCAGAATGCTATAACAAGCAAACCATGCACTCAAAAGTGTAAAGCAACCGGCAAATAAAATTAAGTATACAGTAAATTTCAAAAACTGTCCAGACTGAGTAAACATCAGTGAAAACATAGGGTCATTGAGAATCCATACGCATCCAGCGGCTATAAAAGCTCCCAAAATCTAAAAGTAAAAAAGAAATTTTTTCGTAGAATAGAAGTAAGTATTTAGGACTTAGCTCTCAAAAAATATATAAATAAAAGGTCATGATGCAAGTACCATAACCAATAAATCGTAACAGGTTCACGATCACGATGTGCAGTTGTAGATATCTTATTTATAACTATCCACATGATGTGAAACCGAATCAGATCCTGTTAATAAAATCAACTAGATTACAGTGAATCGGAGCCAATAGCTGAAAAAAGTGGGTCCGGCAATTCTTCCGTCTTTCTGAATGTATGTCTATATGTCTTTATGTCTATATGTCTGTATGTATATATGCAGAGGCGTATTTAAGGATTAGGCGCCCCGGGCTGATAAATTTTGCCGTCCTCTAGAACAATGAAAATAAAGTGATAAAAAATAATAATAAAAAAAAAACACAAAATGCATAATATTTGATGTTTTCAGTTTTTTTTCTCTGTGTATATTGATTACAAAATTTATTAAAAATAGATTCATTATCTAAATTTTTTGTCAGTTCAGCTTCTATATTTAATAAAGCTAAATTATTAAGGCGTTCTTCGCTTTCCAAGTGTATCTGCTTTGGGTAAATACAAGTATAGAAAAATGGAAATGGATTTTGTATGTTATGTAAGTAGGTTATGTTGATTTGCTTATAACTTGAGGATTATTGATTAGATCTTTAAGAACAAGCACTTAAAATAAAGGTACAATTTCTAGTTTTATTATAAAAAAATGCTACAAATGAAATTTGAGATTTAGATTAACCTTTTTTTTTACATGCCAGCCGATGCTTAGCTACTTTCTTTCAAACAATCGAAATCTATGCAAAATTATTCCCTCTTTCAAATCAAAATGCATTCGTCTGACTTTGTATTCTCCAGGAAGTACTCGTAGGTACATATTTATGTTTCTGTTTTGTTTATTTTTTTTTTGGAGATATTATGTAGACAGAATCGAAAGTGGAAATTATTTCCTCGTCTCAAGAAAGAAGAACGGCATTAGCAGGAAGGTTAGATATTAGTTTTTAAGGCCCATTTGCTGATACGGAACATAAATACTTATGTTCCACATAAGCTCTTATGTGACAGTTTACGTAGAGGAAAAAGTAGAACATAAGCGCTTAAGTTGAACATAAATATTTAGGTTTCGTATCAGCAAATGGCCCTAAGTTTCTTTACTTCTTTTTTTAGCTTAGTACATGTATAGATCTGTGGTCACAAGGAAAAGCCGCTAAAGTCTTATTTACTAATTTTTCAGGAGAGCAGTTTGAAGTTTTTAACAAACGCGTGAAATTACAAATGACTATATTGGGCGATTGGAAACTCCGTTCAGGTTGAAACAAAAATTTAAATAAAGATAATTTTACTCTTTGTTAGTTAAAAATTAAATTAAATTATCTGCAGTTTAGTTGTTTTTCCATTTTAAAGAAATTTTTTGTTCTGGTCTAAAGACTATTTTAGCTGATTTTCTTTGTCTATTCTGTTAAATTATCCAGTTCTTGTGTCAACTTTAGTTCTTATTCCTAACTTAATAAAGAAAAATATATTGTTTTTAGCAGAGAATGAGAACCAACTTTGAACGTTCAGATAGAATGAATGAAAATACAAAAAAAAACAACAAACTTTTCATCATGCATTGTAAATTAAAAAAAAAAAAACAAATCAAAAATTGAAAACCAAAATTAAAAAAGTGTTTTTTATATTCATCGTCACTTCTTTAATCTGATTACATGTTGATTTCGTTGGAAATAGTTTTGAGATTTTTATAAAAATAACTAAAATCTGGATTTATGTATTGTAATAAACCTAAGAGATCTTTTTCTCATCTGGGCCCGCTGGGCTACTCTTATCTTAGATTAAAATCCATAGCACGTTGCGCATGTGTCTAGCTTGGAAACTTTTAATTTTAAATTCAGTGTTCCGAATATTTTTGAATATTTGGTAAGGCTCACAGGATTACAAACTTCATTTCCATACATGGAGTGATTTAAACTGCTATGAATATATTTTTTTTGATGTACCCCGACAAATCTCAAGTGGTTCGGTTGGACATGAAACTTTTACGGCTATTGCGTTTTTAATGAAACTTTCCGTTTCAGATAAAAACATCTTGTAAAATGTGGTCTTCAAATTTGTATATGCATATGCCATCATATTCCAAAGCGTACTTCACTCAGGTTTCAGCGCGTCGCTTTCTTTGCGTTGCATTAGACAGAGTACTTCATTTGTTATTTCCTATAGTCAGAAGATTTCCTATGTATACAATTTTCTGGTCATAGGTTCCCAAATTCAAAACTGGATAAATAGCTGTTTTATTTTTGTCTTTTAATTTTGTCTTGGCAGTTGCTTCAAACAATCCAAAGGGTTTTGGAGATCTTGCATGCTTCACTTTTTCAGAAAGTGTCTTATGACTTTTCAATGTTCCTTAACCCTAGAAAGATAAGCATATTTCACCTCTCATAAGAGAAACACATAATGTATGCGTCGATTTGACGTAGGTTATCTTTTTTAGGGTTAATGTCTGACGATTGTCAATCGTAGTTTTTGAACGGAATATCCAAATTTTGCTCTTTTCACTTTTTGGGTGCGAAACATGAGAAGCAACAGTATTATTTAGTATAAAATCAGGGGCGCAAAATTTTAATTGAATTAGTACGATGCTAAAGCTGTTTTAGTATGATACTAGGTTAAAACAACGAATTTGCAAATTTTAATCGAATACTTTCTCTACCCTTTTATTAACGTTAAAATCATCGAATACCTACTTTAATTTTTTTAATTATCGTGCTAGCTTCATATAGGGGGGTTCACATGGAAGAACATGGTTGTACAACATTGTTCCATGGGAAAATAACTGTACACACTACTTTGCGTTCACATACGATACTGATGTTGTCGAACATCATTATTTTTATATCTTAGAAGTGAACGGAAGCAGTATGACGATACAAATTTTGGCAGCCGTAATTATGAACGATATTCTTGAAGAGGAAGAAAACACGAAAATTGCATTTTCTTCCACTTCTTTATATTTTGTTAGGAGTTTTATTCTTATAAAATTTATTCTTTATAAATTTCACTTTTTATTTTCCACAATTCTGGTAAATTTCTTATTATAAAGTTCAAAAAATCTTTTTAAAACTCATTATTTGGTATAGATGCCATTTTTCCGTTGAATGTTTTATGGCCGAGACAATTTACAGAATGAAAAAATATACCTATCAAAGTTGTCAACATCTGTTCACACAGGTTGGTTGGTTACACGAACCACCCAGGTTTTCAAAATATTTTGAAAACCATGCAACATTGTTCGGTTTTGCGTTCATATGATAGAACATTGATGGTACCATGTTGTACAAGATGTTCTTCCATGTGAACACCCCTTATGACTCTTGACATTTGCAAACATCAAAAAAAGGTTCGTGTACTTACTTTTTTACACGAAATGCCATTGTTATAGGTGTGTTCAGAAGCAATTTATTAAGAAAATTCTTTTAGTACGATACTAGTTAGAAAATATTTAAAATTAAGAATGAGTTAGTAAACTACTATAAAGTTAGCAAATTTTTAAGTAGTATCATACTAATACCTTAATAATAGGCTGTTTAAAATTTTGCGCCAATATTATTTCACAAATCCATCCAAAGGCTATGACATACCTACATAAGTTCCTAATTTGCTTCTAAATGCAACAAAATATCTAAGTGTCCTTTTTATGAACAAAATTGCCTTATATTCCCAGTTAAGCACACAAAATACAATTATTTCTTGCCAAGATTCCTCTATGAAAAATGTAGGTATCTTGTGTTCTTGTGTTCATAACGAATCTACTAGTTAGAAAATGTTTAAAATTAAGAATGAGTTAGTAAACTACTATAAAGTTAGCAAATTTTTAAGTAGTATCATACTAATGCCTTAATAATAGGCTGTTTAAAATTTTGCGCCAATATTATTTCACAAATCCATCCAAAGGCTTTGACATACCTACATAAGTTCCTAATTTGCTTCTAAATGCAAAAAAATATCTAAGTGTCCTTTTTATGAACAAAATTGCCTTATATTCCCAGTTAAGCACACAAAATACAATTATTTCTTGCCAAGATTCCTCTATGAAAAATGTAGGTATCTTGTGTTCTTGTGTTCATAACGAATCTACTAGTTAGAAAATGTTTAAAATTAAGAATGAGTTAGTAAACTACTATAAAGTTAGCAAATTTTTAAGTAGCATCATACTAATGCCTTAATAATAGGCTGTTTAAAATTTTGCGCCAATATTATTTCACAAATCCATCCAAAGGCTTTGACATACCTACATAAGTTCCTAATTTGCTTCTAAATGCAAAAAAATATCTAAGTGTCCTTTTTATGAACAAAATTGCCTTATATTCCCAGTTAAGCACACAAAATAAAATTATTTCTTGCCAAGATTCCACTATGAAAAATGTAGGTATCTTGTGTTCTTGTGTTCATAACGTATCTATTTAAAAAATGGTCTGGCGGTATTAAAAAAAAACGAAGAATACAGATACAGAGTTGAATACGCAAGAGCAACAGACGAAATAGATTTTATTCGTGAATTCAGAGAGCACACATTTTAAAGAGAAAAACCACTTCTCACATACATATCTTAAAATAATAAATCGAAAACAGCTTTCTTAAAAGCTCTTTCAAATGAAGATTTTTATTTTCATACGTCAGTTTTTTCTATGGACATCTGTATATATTGTAATTATCTGTGTTAAAATGGTGTTATCTCTGTCCTCCTGTTTGTTCATTGTTTTGCCTAAGTTTTGTTGAATACGTAGATATACTTTCTTGTGTGTATCTCTTATGCTGCCTTTTCTCTTTATCTATAATTTTTATGTTCTCAAAATCAGCTGCATGTCTATACTCTGTCCAACAAAAATTGTCAGTACAGACCTTATTTGAGAGCTTTTTCTAAAGCAGTGGCGCCTGATGCACCCTCACTACAATGCATTAGGAAAAATGACACTAAAAAAAGAGCAAGCCACTGACTTTTCTTAAGGAATTGTTGTTGTAATTCTTTGCAAAAATTTGTACACCCCAACACCACCGTCGTATCCCACTGCTGATGAGATACTGTCAAGAGTGTCAATTGTCACTCAGTACGATCGTGCGCTCTTTATCTACTCGTACATCAAAACAGAGTTACCATTATCATTCTCAATTGCAAGCAAGGAGCTTTTTCAATGGTTTTTATTAAGGAGCTTTTGGAATTTAAAGCTTCTGAGAAGACATTTTAAGAAGATGAGTATGTTGAGTGTTGTCGTGTTGCTTTTCAATTTAAAAAAAAATGCGCCGCTTGGCGCTGTGGGAAAAGGTAAATTGAATATTGTTTTCAGTCGTTTTGAATCGGCAGACGGTGGCCCTACGCGTTTTTTACTCTCAGTATAGTCTCTATACTCTGTCCAATAAAAATATGCAGTGTGGGCATGATAACACGTTTGCCTCGCATTCTGGCTTCAGTAAATTGCATAAATCTGTCCTTCATTACAGCTCTCACAGGGTTATCGTAGTGTTGATTTTAAATGGACCCTTTTTTTAAAGCTCTAAAATCAAAAGCACCTCCACAGAAACCCAAGGAAAAAAAAACTGAACAAGTTACGAAATGAACAAGGGTAACTCTGAAAGTACATCAATATTTAATGGGGGTTGAAATTGAATAGCACCAACAGCCATAGACCACAGAAATTCAGTGCACTGCACACTCACACGTCGAGCCTGCGTCAGAGGCAATCGAAAATTTATGGGCGCACAAACACTTTTTTTGGAGAAGTTCTTTCAATTTAGTATGGTGCAAAAATATAGAACGCTACTGATTTTGAAAAAGCTCTCCCATAAGACTTGTACTGCATATTTTGGTCTTGTGATAAACCGGTAGATTCTTTTTTATTTTTAATGTCAGCTTTGTGCTCCTTCAATCTTGTCTCCAGTGATCTTTTTGTTGTTCCAATATAAATCAAATTGCACGTTTCCCCTTCCTTACCACTGCATCCAATTTCGTAAACTATGTCATGTTGTTGATTTTTCTCTATTTTTGTTTTTGTGTTGGTGAATAAATGACTCATTGTGATGTTTGGTCTATGGGCTAATAAGATGTTGGGAATGTAAGTAATACCAGAATATTTCACATTGATGCCAACTTCGCAGTTTTGTGGAGATTTATAATTTTTGTTATTGTTGTTTGGTTTCTGAATATTTTTGTTTATTAATTTATTGATTATACTCGTATATTGTGGAAAGTTATTTCTGAGTAATGCTTTTTTAATTGTTGGCGAAAGTGAGTTGCCCATAGGCATACCAATAATATTATTATATAATAATATTGTAGCTATATAAAAATATTTGAAATTTTTTTGTGCGGGTTTTTTGAAAAATTAATATCTTTAAAACGCGTGAACGTGAACGATTATTTTTTGAAATTATTTCCTAAACTCTATACAACTAAAAACTTAAAATTAGCATCACAAATTTTGTTCTCGAAATTTTTTAAGGAAATTTGTTATATAAAAAATTACTTTAATAATAAAACGATTTTTAAACTTTGTTTGCATAAATTCATACTTTTTCCGGAAATCAGACGGCAATTCCATGAATTTGAACATTTTATCTCATTAAATCTATGTTTTTTATAAAATGTATTTTAAACTCATTATATGTATACATAAATGACCTTCCTAACAACCTAAAATCATCTTGTTTAATGTATGGTGATGAAATGAAAATATTTGGGATAGGTAATTAAAAGTTCAAATGATAATTTTAAACTGCAAAATGATCTGAGATTTTTAGAAAACTGGTGTTTTGAAAATAGTTTAAAATTAAAAATTAATAAATGCAAAATAATATGTTGAAGGGTTTTTGTATGATTACATACATGCAGTTGTGCCTACAAGGCTTCTTCATATATTTATGGTTTTTGAATATTACAACAACAACTTGAATGAACTACCAACAAGTGTTTTTTAATTTGGTTGAGTTATAGCTATTTCACGGGTGCCAAGGCGATCATCAGACTCCTTTATTAGTGGTACTTAGCCTTTATACTTTTATTTCAGTCAAGGCAAAAAGTTTTTCGATTTAACTTGAAAGTATAAAGCCTAAGTACCACTAATAAAGTAGTCTGATGATCGGCTTGGCACTCGCGAAATAGCTACAACTCCAGCCAAATAAATAATAATTCAAGTTGTTGTTGTAATATTTAAAAATTCAAAATAATATCCTTTAGTAGAAAACATAGCAACACCAACTTTCCTTATACAATTAATGGGTGTATTCTTGAAAGGGTAAACGAAATAAAGGATCTCGGGATTTTTTTTTTGATTCGAAACTTCTTTTCTCTTCACATGTAAACTTTATTACCAAGAGAGCATTTAAAATACTTGGTTTTATTATGAGAACTTGTAAATCTTTTCAAATTACTAAATCTTATACTACTATGTTGAATTATCTGGTAAGACCTATAGTAGAATATGGGTCTATAATATGGAAATTTTTTATTGGACATATTCGAAACAAGTTGAAACTGTTCAAAGTAAGTTTACAAAATAACTTTTCTTTAAAATTAATGGTCTTCAAGCAGAATATAATGTAAGACTTGAGGAAAGAAGATTATGCACAGATGAAATTTGCGTGTACAAAATATTACATGGTTTAATAGACAACACTAATATTAATATTTGATATTTTTTTTTTTTTTTTTTTATTTTATTAATAACATAAGTATATTAAAAACACAATGTTTTTTTAAGTAATACTTAGTACAAGGTGGTTAATATGTTTTAATTGATATATTTGTAATATTAAATTGGATTTGAAATTTTAAATTAAATGAAATAAGATCACTCATGTTAATATACAAATTAATATACAGAATTTTACTTTAAAAAGGAAAAAGAAAGAGACAGTTTATATTACAAAGAAGTTTTTTTTTTAAGAAAAGGAAATAATTAAATTTAGCACTTCAAATGATCTTCTAGAGCCGTTTTAAATCTATCGCAGTTGTTGATTCCCCTCAACTCGGCAGGTAATAATGTACTTGAAAAGATTTGTTTTAACGTTCCCTACGCGCAATACAGACATCAACATCCTTTTTTTTTATCTTGGAACACCAAGAACTAATTTATTGTTAAAATCACCGTTTTACCGAATCCAAAAAATCATATCATCATCATTAATATTTTGAAATTTAGAGTTTCAGTTATCGATAAAACCATTTCAAATAGAATCCCAACACCTAATTAAAAGTTAGCTTAGCAAGCCTCACTTAATAAGAAAAAAAAAATATATTTACAATATACGAAAAATAATTTTTTCTATGAATTCTTAATTAAAAAAAAAAAATATTTGATTTTGTAAGTTTGTAATTTTAATAGAATGTTTTATTTCACATTCAAGAATTTTATATTTATCTTCTCTTTTTAACAATTGTTATATTAATTATATTATGTACTCAATAATGGTGGTAAGTAATTGGACACATGTTTATTTATTATCATTTTAATTGAAATATAAAAAAAAAGTAATTTTACATAAGATCAAGCTCGTGCGATTCAGTCGTGCATTTTACTTTTATTTTTGTTTGATATTTTCTTTACTAAATTTAAAAATACAAAATACTTTTTTCACTCATTATTTATTAACTTCCCATAGGGAGTTATTGTAATCGGTCCGATTTGTCAAATTGGAATTTTTGACATTTCTCGACGTTTCAAGGTCCCTAGAGGCTATATCAATCATTTTTAGAGAGATGTCTGTGTGTGTGTGTGTACGTACATTCGTACGTTCGTACGTTCGTACGTTAGTACTAGAGCTGTGCCAATCGTTCATTTTGAAAGATCGAATCAATCATTGATTGATTGGTTCAAGGATTCGGTCTTTTCAATCAATCGTTCATGCAATCATTTTTTATCCATCCGTTTCGTTCCGAAAGAGTTATAGACTGACACGAAATGTTTTCAATCATTCATTCAACTAAGATATTTTTTTCCAATCGTTTCGTTTAGACCGAGACCGAAACAATGTGAAAATGAAAGATAGTTTGGCTTTTTTCTATTTCGTTGCTTCATTCACAGCCACGCCATCTTCCATTGCATATAAAATGAGGAATATACATTCTGTTTCATGTTCATTCCTATTTGGTGTCTTTGTATATTAACTCTATAGTAGTCTCATGGAACTGAATTAAAAGTTTCTTATCTCTGCCGCAGAAATATTAATATCGCCAGTGAGATACGGTTGTGATATAAGATATACTACGTGGAAGGGAAAAATATAAGAAAATAAAAGAAGAGATGCGGTAGTGATATATTTTTAAAAGAGGGTAAGGGAGAAAATCCTATCTGCGTTTCTTTTTGCTGTCAGAATCAATTATTGTAGGTAGGTATATAAAGTTGTATATGCCAGGTGCGAGATGAATACAAACAAATAGTATTGAGAGTGTATGATAGTTTTGTGAATTTTGTTTCATTTCTCATACAATCTGGTTTGCTTAAATTTTGATACGATTAATCAGCGAGGCTGCCATTTTTTCGACTTTGTAATTAGATCTAGAGTAGAGGCATTTGAACTTAATAAACTCAAATTCTAAATTTGGTTTTATATCATTTTTGAAAACAAAATAATTTCAAATTGGCTTTATTTCGTTATGGTAACCGAAATAGTGCCAAACAGAATTTGGTAATAAAACCGAATTCAGAATATTTTATTTTGATTTATTTTTTAACAAATGGAAAGAAATGTTAGAACTCCGAGGAGGTAAACCTCCTCCATCTTTAGAGAGATAAGATGAATTTCAATGGTTCGGCCAATTATTTTTGGACATTTGACCAAAATATTTTTGAACTTTTGCCAAAAATATTTTTGGACATTTTATCAAAAATATTTTTTCAAAAAACTTTTTTCCAATAAATTTTTTTTTTTCAATTTTTTTTAAGAAATTTTGATTTTTCATACATTTTTTTTCAAAAATATTTCTTGACAAAAATTTGCCACCCAATGTACTTTTAAACGTGATTTCTGGCTAAACTAGGCATCTCAGCGAGTTAAAAATTGTATATTCGTGAAGGGAGTGCCACCTTTCAATCCACGTACCGCATGTAACGAAAAACAAATTTTTAGCTTTAAATGCGATTTGCGGCTAAACGGAGCTCCGTAGACCCCCCAAAGTTGACATTTTCAAACGTGATTTCTGGCTAAACTAGGCATCTTAGCGAGTTAAAAATTGCATATTCGTGATCTAGGGAGTGCCACCTTTCAATTCACGTATCGCATGTAACGAAAAACAAATGTTTATCTTTAAATGCGATTACCATACAAAAATTAATATTTCATGAGCATACATAGCTATATATGTACATACCTATAATGTTAATTTTTTTAAATTATAATGCATTATTAATTTATTTTCTGTTTTAATACGCTTTATCAAACAAATATTTGATTAAATTTGACTTGAACTCTATACCTATAAATGCGGATGTTGCGAAAACGCAACGTGAATTTTCCGGAAAACTAATATATATACAATGCGCCCGCCATGAAATGAATGGAAAGAAATGAAATGAAAAGAAAACGGAAAGCGCTAGGCAGGGGCTAAGGCAAGATTCGGAAATGGCTAAAGTATCTACCCTTACTTTAGTTTTAACTTTTGATCTCATGAAGGCCCTTCCAACTCACTATATTAGATACAAAAGACAACTTTGGAACTTTTGCTTCGGCATACATACATATAATATGAGTACTGAAAAAGTTCACATGTATATTTGGGATGAGTCCACAGCGTCAAGGTGGCTTCAAGAAATAGGATCTTATCTTATGAATTATTTTAAGAACGTAGGAAAGTCTAAAAAAAATTATTATGTATTCTGACCAATGTGGGGCCAAAACAGAAATACATATAAAACTTTCACTGTTGTGCTAATTTTTGGTATCCTATACCGATTTTATGGTTGAAGAAATCGGCCATCAATTTTTAGTCAGTGGCCATTCCTATTTCCCATGTGACCAAGATTTGGGTATAATAGAAAAGATATCTTCGTCCTAGATGATTTTATTAACGTCATTTCTTCGGCCAGAAAGAGAAACCCATTGGAAATTGCGAAAATGACTTCATCTGATTTTTTTTCCATAAAATCTCTCGAAGAAAATATCACAAATAGGAAACTGTCCATTTCAAATTCCAAGGTTGAATGGTTACATTTCGAAAAAAAGTTAACCATTTTCAATTATTTTATAAATATTCTAATGAAATTGATGTTTTACTCGAAGAGGTAAATGTAAAAAAAGACAATCCGTTAATATTAAAAAAAACTCAACCAGCTTGAACAACCTAAAATAAACGATAACAAAAAAGAAAGACTTAATTGAACTTCTTCAATTTATACCACCAATCCATCACTTTTTTTATAATAGTTTTAAAACGTCAACAAGTGTTCCAATCGAAATATTTGACGATTTATCAAACGAGGAGTAAAATCATTATAAAACAAGTAAAAATGTACATTTAATTTTTTTTGCTAAAATATGAACTATGAGAGAAATAAAAAAAATATAATTAGTTTGGCGTAACCTTTCTTTTTTCTTTATTTTTACAGAAAACCATGAATGCAATAGTGGCGTAACCCACCTTTTTTTTTTCAAAATTAAGTTGAATTAAAAAAAAGCTTGTCCTACAAAATATGTATTTTTTCAAACCGTTCCATGTTTTTAGATAAATCAAAAATGTCAAAGAAAAAATACAAAAAATGTTTAAAGAAAACCTGTTTCTTAAATCTCTCGTACCTCTAAAGTAAATTTTATGGGTTACGCCACTATTGCACTGACAGCCTCATTTAACAAGTACCTTTTTTTTAAATAAATTTCATTCATTCCAAATTAAATTTATTTTGTCAATATTCAATGGATAAGTTGAATACAATTTTATTTTTGAATTAGTAATATAAGTACCTCATTAATATATAAAAAAAATTTTGTCTATAATTTTGTTAATGCATTATACAATATGTAACTCATACATAATAACTATATATTTTTTTTTTTTTGAAAAAGGGGAAGGTGTTTTATATGAAACAATCACACCTTCCGCATTGTCACTGAAGATTGTAAGCCACAAGAACAAAGTCATACAGAACAGAAAAGCCTCATTATTTATATTTTAATTTAGGAGCATGTTATTACTCGATGTATGTATGCAAAATAAAGCCATTGTTTTTGTCCTTCCGAAAATAGGTTTGCGATGTCTACATTTTTCCTTGAAATTTTGTTCACGATAAAGCTGATTATGTATAATAGAACAACTCGATAAAACACACGATAGAAAAAGGACTGCAAAATCAATAGTTGACTAACTAAGCAATGGACAACAGCAGGGGTTGAAATAAGGATTGTAGGTAGGAATTGTATGTATGCTTGCAAATAAAAGACATACCCAATAAAAACAAGAAAAAATAATCACAAAATATTTGGCACAACACAAGAAACTCATTTCATGAATTTTTCCTCAGGTTTTACTGAACTTTGTATTTTTAATTATTTGCGTGATAATTTCAAAGCACTGATAGTAAAAACATTATTAATTTCATTGAAATCTCCTGACTTGACACATTAACAAACAATTGCGCATTGGGACCTAACATCAAACAAAATATCTGGGATGTATAAGAGAAAAAATAAGATTGAATGTTCAAAAGAGAAATTTTTTGCATTCGAATTGAATGAGAATGGTATTGACAAGAGCATCTTTCCTTCGACAATATTTGTGAAAAGTTCTTAAAAATTTCCACTTGTTGAAAGTATGACCATTCGTCTTTAGGGCCAGTGTTAATTTAGATTTACATACCCGTATACTTCCGGATTTGTCCAGCAAGAGTTTTCAAGAAATAAGGCGAATTATAGGATAAAGCGAAAAATTTAACCAATTGGATTTGTTTTGATGTCCTCTTAATTTTTCATTTTTTTATTTATTTATTTAATCCTCTATCGAGTTTCCTCTTACATATTGCTTACATTTAATTTAAACTCACTCCGGCTATCACAAAATATACTTTACACTAACTCTTAACAAGGAACTGGGCAGAAGCAGTAGGCAGTCAAGAGAACGGAGAAACAGAATAGTTTGAATTTGCCTGGAATTGCAGTGCCAGGTTTTTGAATTATGATTTTTCCACAAATCGGATAAAATGTATATCCTGAACGACTTTTAGTCCAGCCAAAGTGTCATTTTAGACCTTGCGCGGAGAGGCATGGTCTATTTTTTTTTCCATGGATCGATAGGTGCTTATAAGAAAAGCTTAAAACCAAATTTGCACTACAGTTTTTTTCTTAATAATCACGAAAAAGTTATTTTTTAACAACAAAAAATTAATTTAACTTACTATAATTTTTTTTTCATTTGTTTAAAGAAATGTTTTTTTTTTTTATAACATAATAGATAATGTTATTAGGAATAAATACATGTTTAATTTTTGTTAGTGCGAGATCGTTGAGCCGAGATATTCGCAAATGACCAACAAATGACACAAAACACATTTTTACTAATAACTTTGGTAAAAAAAGTTGTCATGTAGTGCAAATTTGGTTTTAAGCTTTTCTCATAAGCACCTATCGATCCATGAACAAAAATAGACCAGGCTCTTTTTCATGATGCTTTGACTGGACTATTTCCCAGTGAGATGTAATTTACGTACTTCTTCATTATTGAAATTCGCTCACTTCGTAAGCACAAGAAACTGGAAATATGTTGAAAAAAATTAACTCATGTATGAAAAAAAACTCTGTGTTTTCAGGATCAAACTGCAAGGTTATTTATTTTATGGTTCCAAAAGATTTGAGTATACTCAGTGGCGTAGCGTAGGGGGGGCGGTCCGCCCCGGGCGGCAGGCCTAGGGGGGCGGCAAAATGTCGCCGGCGATGCGGGTAGAGTAGAAATCATATGTTTCATGAAAGATTGTTTGACAAGTCAACAAACAACAATGATGTAAATTTGAAATTTGCCACCCTATCTGTGGTTCGTCGTTGACCGCTCTCGGCTGATTTTCGTGAATTCGTAGACGGTGAGTAGGGCCGTAAGAGTGCATTCCGTATCGTCAAACAAAACGTTCCGAAACTCTCGTGAAACTGAAAGGGAGTGTTTCGAAACATATGATATGCATATGCGAGATATGATAAGATACGAGTAACTAGGATTCGACGGAAACGTTATTCTAGTCTCAGCCAGCTCAATGTTTTTGCTCAATCCCGCATCACAAAATGTTGTTTCGATTGTGTTGTTTATAGTTTAAATACTGTTGAATCTTCTAGAACTAAACAGTTAGTACTTCACTCAACCTTTGAACTAGTTTTTGAAAATGAAAAGTGTTAAAGGAAGCGGCGCGGAATACCGCAAGAAAAAGGCTAAGAAAGAAGCAGACGCGAAGATGCAAAATATTTCAGTTCTAGTTCTGGTTCAAAAGCTACGTTAACGTCTTCGGCGGCATCCAGCAGCAGCGAAAGTGATTCCAATGTAAGTAAGATTCCTCCATCTACAATCGTCAGTGGCCTAGAATTGTCCTCCGGCCAATATTCATGGGAATGCATAACTTATTTTACAGGCAGAAGAAGAATACGTGCAGACGAAGACGAAGTCGACTCACCAGAAGTACCTCAAGCATCTAGTCACAAGCCTGCAGAAGAAGTGAACCTCGTGAAGCTGTAAAGACGCTTAAAAATAAGTTTGTGGAAGTTCTTGAGGTACTGGAAGAATTGACGGATCAGTAGTCAGTCTTCTTCTGACAGTCATGCAGTCCTTAAACTTCCTCACTTTTCTTGGCTTTTAAGCTGCAGAGCTACCTAAAGAAGATGACGCACAGATTTACCTGTAGCAACGTGGACTGAGTGTGGATAAGTGTGCTCAGAAACGCTGCGTTTTAAAAGCTCTCCTAGTGGAGAGAAGAGACCGTTTCGTCCAAGCCGCAATCGACTTTTCTAAGACTCTTAGGAAAAAACTCGGAATCGAACTCAAAACGAGAAGAATTCGCAGGAAAAAACGCATGCATGGCGATTAATCCGCAGATGCAGCTTTGTCTCACGAGCCTCATTCGTAAGGCCCGTAGAATCCGTTTATGGAACCGCTGATCCTATTTTACTTTCAATAAAAGATACTTCATTGCCTGTGAAATGATGTCCCGAAATTTAATTTTAATTTAGTATTGAATGGGGGCGGCAAAATGGGTTTCCCGCCCCGGGCGCCGAGATGGTACGCTACGCCACTGAGTATACTGATTGCATGCTGCGATTATTAATGGAAGCTTGTAAAACATTTAGTACAATTATAGAGAGGAACGATCGGGATACACCTAATTTATATGGTGACTACTCCCCTTTGAAAAGTGTTTTCAGAGTTCAGTCTACTGACATTTGCAAAAGTACAATGTAGAAAAAATATAACAAATTTTTTTGATAATTATGAAGATAAAGATATGTATACAGGGATGAAAGAGCATTATATACGTAAAAGTTACGCATACACATTAAACAAATTTTGCAACATGTTTTAAAACCCCAAGTTTATCATGCGGTATAGGTACACATTAAACCAAAATCGAACACAATAGTTTTTTACTGGTCGTAGAATTCACAAACGTATCGCTATGAGTAGCAGCAGTGGGTCAGCGCACACGGGATGAATCCTGCCAGGTAAAAAATTGGTTTCATACTTTACTTCCTTCAAGCGTAAAACTGAGTTTTTTGCAGGCAGAATACATCCTGAGCGCGCAGGGCCCGTTACATTGTAATTTGTTTATTATTATTATTTATTAGTTATAAGCACTTCATATGGAAGATGAAATAATTAAAAATAATAAAAACGAATTTCGTGAATCTTTGAACAGAATGCCTCCCAAGCATTATACAGGGTGATTGGCATAAGGTGTGACAAAAAGCTAGGGCGTGTAGGTTGGACTTAGACAAGAAAAAAATCGTATGGGAGGGGGGGGGTCTATTTCCCCCCGTTTAGGCGGGAGGGGCAATTTAAGAAAAAAATCACTTAAAACAGAAAAAAAATTATTAAAAAATTATTAAATTATTAAAAAAAAAATGAATTTTTTTTTTTTAAACAATTTTTTTTCAAAATTTTACGTAATTAAGTATTATTTTTTTATTCAATATTCAATGCTATTATTAATTTTTGATCAAACACAAAAAACCGGATGTCAAAATGTTTTGTAGTTTTTGAGAAAATCAAAAATAACAAAAACTACTTTTGTTCTAAGAAAAGCCTTTTATTTTAGTTTTTACGTTTTTGGATTCTTATGTACATAGGTGAATTTACGATTGAAAGGATTAACTTTCTTTTTACTATTCTTTTAATTATCGTCTTATAAGCATACAATAATGTGACAAAGTACTGGATTAACCATATTTCACAAATTTTTTCATTGAGAACACCTGCGTGAGAGCATTGGTTTAAAATTGACCTGCCACTTTTTTATTATGGTGGGGTCGGCTTGGCTTAGGTGCATTTACGAAAGAAAGGATTAAATTTTTTTGTAAATTTTTTTTATTATCAGTCTTATAAGCATACAATAACACATTTTTTCATTGAGAACACCTGCGTGAGAGCATTGGATTAATATTGATCTGCGAATGTTTTTTAAATAATGCAGCGTTACACGCCCTAACTAGTGACAGAAAAATGCAATTGCGAAATAAGAACAAAAATGTTCCTGAATCTTGAAATCAATTTAAAAAAGAGGCTGGGTGCGACCCACACTGATAACTTCCCATTTGTGGTCTTGAAAACTTTATATTTAGTTTTTTTCAAATAACCAAATTTTCAGCGAAACAAACTTTAGCTGTGTCTGTACTGTATCTGGTGTGGTAATTGGTATGATATTTTGTACACATACTTCGATCATAGAGCAGTAGATGGAAGATCGAAGTAAATGGTTTCATAGTGTAATTGTTGTTGCGGTTTTTCCGGATTGAAAGGCTGTGATCAGCACTGGATATACAATGACTACTGTTTTAAAAATCGATGATGCTTGTGGCATACTATGATATTAGGAAATTTGCTTTGTTTTGTTGATGATAAGGATACTTAGTCGCTCATTTTATGTTTTTTTTTTTTACAGAAAATGTGTTTAACTAATTTTAAACTTTTCTATTTAAAATGTTAAATTTCTTGTAATAATTACGAAGGTTGGTAGGTACATGTTATACTGAATTATAGATTTCCGTGTTTTTTAATATATCTGTGTTCCTACACCTAAGAAAACCTTGAGTAGAATTTTACTTCTTTTTCATGTACAAAAAGATAAAAACATATTGTGACGTTTTCTTCAATTTTACCATAGCTATTAATGGAATTTTAATATGTGGGACTTGGGTACAACTGAACAACCTTATTCATATACGTATGTACAGTACATACATTCTTCTAAAAACTAAGTTGATAATAAAATTATGTATTATATTATAGAAATTACTTTATTATTTCGGTTCCAAACATTTTAATTGAAAAAAATTTAAAAACGAAATATTTTTGTTAAAACTGTCAATTCGATACTTGTCAAAATTTAACCATATATTAATAATTGTATTATGTCGATACCTTCCCGTAAGAATGTACTAAGCGACACTTTTTTCGAAAATGACTTTTTGATGAGGAAATATACTATATGTTAAGGGCCACGTTTTGGCCTGGGTTTCGCCAACCTATTATGCATGAAAAGGAAACTAGAGTACAAATAAAAAAATTTATCAACTGCCATGTTTTCTCATTAAAATAATGTTGCCACCTGAAATTTGTATTATCCGCCAAAAAAATTATGCTAAGCGACATTAATAAAGATCTCATTGTCGTGAGCAACAAAAAATTTTGTTAGATGTCTTTGTTTAACCAAAATTGTCTCTTAGACATTCAACTAGAACTTTCTTCGTTTTTTTCGATTCCTGAACAATTTTAGAAATGTCGCTTAGTATACATTCTTACGGGGAGGTATCGATGTATAAAACAACATACTTTAGAAGGCACAATCGCTGTTCATAACCAAGGAATTCGACTTGAAATACAATTTTAACTAGTTTTCACTAGAATTTTTAAAAGTTTTTTTATTAAAAAAAAAAACTATTAGTTCAATATTTGTCAACATTTTACCAATTGTACAAAATTATACTATGTATAAAATAAACTAAATTAGAAGTCAATATCACTACTAGTTCTCGAGAAATTTGAGTCGAAAAACAATTTTTACCAATTTTCAATAGAATTTTACATAGTTTTTTATTTTTTGTAAAAAACTGTAAACTGATTTTTTTTGAAATTTTCACCAGTTGTCAAACACATTATTTTTCGTAAAATAAAATTATTTTGAGTTTCAAATTGTTTTCCGTTCTTAGAATATCTGGGTTATGAAATTTTTTTTTTCAGTTTTTTTTATTTAAAAAAATAACGGTATGTTCATTTTTTTCCAAATTCATACCAAATCTGTATGACCTTATAATGAGTACATTAAATTTTATTTGAAGTGAATAGCGTTATTTTTTCGTGAGATATTTGAATCTAACCAAAATTTTTACTTTTTTTTTAAACCGTTATAGTGAAAAAACTACTCACTGAATTTTAATAAACGCCCTTTCAGCCTCTTTCGAAGTTATTATCTATTAAACAAAATTTATTTGAAGCCGATATCTTTACTCGTTCTTGAGATATCGACGACGAAAAATGGTACAAGAACGTACGGACGTACGAACGTACGAACGTACGAACGTACGAACGTACGAACGTACGAACGTACGAACGTACGTACACACACACACACAGACATCTTTCTAAAAATGATTGATATAGCCTCTAGGGACCTTGAAACGTCGAGAAATGTCAAAAATTCCAATTTGACAAATCGGACCGATTACAATAACTCCCTATGGGAAGTTAATAATAAATACATGCATATTTAGATAAAATACATAATTACTGTTTATTTAAAGTTAATCCTTTCTTTCGTAAATGCACCTAAGCCAAGCCGACCCCACCATAATAAAAAAGTGGCAGGTCAATTTTAAACCAATGCTCTCACGCAGGTGTTCTCAATGAAAAAATGTGTGAAATATGGTTAATCCAGTACTTTGTCACATTATTGTATGCTTATAAGACGATAATTAAAAGAATAGTAAAAAGAAAGTTAATCCTTTCAATCGTAAATTCACCTACATAAGAATCCAAAAACGTAAAAACTAAAATAAAAGGCATTTCTTAGAACAAAAGTAGTTTTTGTTATTTTTGATTTTCTCAAAAACTACAAAACATTTTGACATCCGGTTTTTTGTGTTTGATCAAAAATTAAAAAGAGCATTGAATATTGAATAAAAAAATAATACTTAATTACGTAAAATTTTGAAAAAAAAATTGTTTAAAAAAAAAAATTCATTTTTTTTTTCAAAATTTTGATTTTGAAAATTAATTTTTCAAAAACTATTCACTCGAACAACTTTATTTAAAAACAAAATTAAAGAATGTATTTATGGCTTTTCAAAATGTCATAGCATTACTCTGTAGGTATCACCGTTATTTTCTAATAATTTTTTTTCTGTTTTAAGTGATTTTTTTCTTAAATTGCCCCTCCCGCCTAAACGGGGGGAAATAGACCCCCCCCTCCCATACGATTTTTTTCTTGTCTAAGTCCAACCTACACGCCCTAGCTTTTTGTCACACCTTATGCCAATCACCCTGTATATATAGTTACGTGCCTAGCGTAACGTTTATTTAAAAAAATGTTTTAGCCCCAACCACTGGGCTTTTAATTTAAAGACTTATTTTTAGTTTCACAAACTCTCTTTATTTAAATTTATTAAAGTACGAGTATTATTATTTATAATTACAAACACTTTCTTTGAATAAAATTTATGTTGCCAACCCCTTACCATTGGGGGGGGGGGGGAAGTTGGATGGAAGTGAGGTGTTGAACTGTCGTGATACACTCTGCTGAAATCTAATGTGGATTGGGTATTTATACTCAATTATGGTGAAATAATTATTGCAGTGACCTTGATTATGGTTTACAATATTCTATTTAATATTTTGGCGGTTTTGTCTATTTTACAAAACAAAGCCTTGATATTGGATATGGTCATCCGTTTGAATCGCAGATAGTGTGGAGTGATGCACACTTGAATAAACATTAGGATATACATAATTAAATCCTGACCTTGATTTCTATGATCATGCAATTTGAAAGTCTTGCATTTGAATTGCATTAGAGATGCACACTTGTATAAACAAATGCTGACATTGACCATGAATCTTATCTCTTTTTATAACTCATGATGACTTACGATTACTGTAGCCATCAAGTATGTTATGTGTATCTGTTGGAGGGTTGACGCATGTCTATGCCGTAACTCCCCCCTTCTTAAGATTCTGCTCCGGAGAATTAAGAGTCTGTAACTCAATATTTACTTCTGTTTTTTGGGCGTTTGTTGATTTCTAATTTTAACTATAATTATTATGAATATTACGAGTATATTGCCCACTACAATGAGAATAATTGTGCTGAATGTTATTCCTTCCCCCGTTTAGGAGGTAGAGACACTTTTAGAAAAAATGGTTTAAATTTAAAAAAAATATTAAAAAAACAACGGCAACATTTACAATAAAGTGCTATACTGCGTTTGATTGTTCTATAACCCTGCATTTTAAAAATTAAAATTAAATTACTCATGTCAATGGTTTTTGAGAAATTCGCATTTAAAGTCCAAATTTTGATAAAAAAAAAACGTGAAAAAAAAAGTTTAGACCGATTGTTTTCAAAATTGTGAAATGAATTTGTAAATTAGCTTATATGTGTTTCATGTATCTATCAGTTCTTAATCGAACACAACAATCCGAATGTTTCTATGTCTTCTAATTTTGAGAAAATCGAAAATTACCAAAACTGCTTCTTTTGATTTTTAGTGGTGACGCCGACGGTGATTTCATTTAAAGGATTAATGTTAATAAACATAATGCATCTTTGTTAGTTCAGTACAGCAATTCATTTAGCGTTACCCAGAATTGCACACAGCCACGGGAGTTGAATTTTCATTTGGTATTAAACCAATTTTTTCGAAAAAAGTAATGCTTTTTTCGTTGGTCGACACTAAATCACCGAAAGAAGAAAATATTGGAAAATTATTCAATTTGGGATGGAGTAGTGGATGTTTAACCGCCATGTTTCATATAGAGAAAAAAAACACTTCACTCTTACAAAAGTTGAATACGAATGACCTTGGTAAACAATAACTTGTACCACATTTTCATTAACGAACAAAAAACAACGGTACAAATTGGAATGTTAGCTTTTTTTTATCTAAGTTGGTATACTTTGAACATTTCAGTTGCTTTATATAAATTGGTAAGACACAAACATAGATACATATTAAGAAATTATATATATTTGCTGCAGTCGAGCACTAGTGCATTACATGTTAATTTTTCATAATGCATTTTAATATTTGAAAATTGTAAGTTTGGAACTTTGGGCTACTTATATACACTTTCACCTATTTATTTGATTTCCATTTAGAATTGTAAAATATAATAAATAATTTTGCAGAAGAATGGTTTCAAAGTGCGATCGCGGGTGCAACAGAATCGACCCGACTTTTCTAGTACAAAAAACACAAATTCTGTTAATTGTGAAACATTTATCATGCTATTCTTACATATATTGAACGACGTTGATTCAATTAACTAAATTAATAAAAATAAAGATAGAAAACAAAAGTAAGCAACGAAATATTAGCTTTTAAATCAATCGCGGGTGCAACATCAAATTATCGCGGGTGCAACACGTCTAACTTAAATTAGTAAACTGATTTGAAAAACTGGAAAAAATATAAAATAAGGCACATATGTAACAAGTCAGTACCCTGCTCTATTAGTTATAATTTTGTTTTTTTAAATACTTCAATATTTTTTCGAAAATACATATATGTATGTTAGAAGTACTCCATCTTCATCGATATCGGTTAAGGATAACCCCACATAACGATATTGTGATATTGCAGCCTACCTGGTGCAAGAAGGTACAAACCTACGGAAATAACTTTTGGAAATACTGCTGCTGTAAAAACAGAACGGTATTTTAGAGCATGGATCTATTGGTAATATAGGGCGCTCAAAAGACCCTGTTGGAGATTTAGAATTTAATGCTTCGTCTTCTGACTCAATAAAAACATTGAAAACTTAACTTCACGAATGCTCATGGTCATTGTACTCTTCTCGATTCTTAACTTCCGACTTAATCGATTTCACATCTTTTATATCCGGCACTTGTCTGCTAATATTATTCCTTTTATAGAAATCACCTGTCATCCTTCAGTTTTGTAGGCATTGCTTTGGTGGAATCAGTTTTTTTGTAAATACATTTTTTACCACTTCAACTAATTTAGTGGGACTCCTTGGGCGATTACGTTTCACTTGTGCGACTTTTTCAGTCTACAGGGACTGATGTAATGAGTGCCTGCCTTTTTTTGTGTTGCCTGCATTTTTTCGTTTTATCTGATTCTGGTCAGAATTTAAAAATTTGTATCTGCCTTCATTTTCCCCTTCAATACATCTCTCCACATTATATTTCTACGTCCTTTTTCTGCATGAAGCTCAGCATATTTGTTAATTTTTTGTCAATTTTCTGTAAAGCAGTCTCTTTTTCTTGTTTCACTTCCATATAAATATATATTTTTATATAAAAAGAACAAAATATTATATTACATAGTTTGAAAAAAACGTGAACAGCAGAAATTATTATTCAAAGCATATTTTATCAATAAAATACAATAAATCACGTTATAATGTTAGTAGTCAATAAGTTGCACCCGCGATCTTAATATTGGGATCGCGGGTGCAACCAATTTAAATCAAGGTTTTTTGTCGTTCAACGTTCAATATATTCCTAATAACAACTGATTTAATTTTAGTTTTGTTTTCTTCTTACTTTTATAAAGTTTCAGAACGCTAGCACTTTATTTCTGCCAAAAAAGTAAACTTTTATATCTTTTATATCGCGGGTGCAACAAACTTACAATGGCTATTTGCAATCAATAATGCTAAAAATATAATAACAAATTCGTACATGTTTTTATACAGACGATTAAATGGCATGTTGCTTCATACGTCTATTGAGTAAAGCATAAGTTAAAACTGTCGGAAATAGCTATTTTGAGCGTGTGTTACCAGTTGTAATAATTGCAGTTCGTCCCGACTCTTCGTATGATAATGTTGCCAAGCGCAAACAAAAATGTTCTCTATAAGTTAGGTCTCAGTTTTTGTTTTTATTATTAAATATAGTATTTCTACTTTGAATATTTATCAAAAAAAGTAAAAAATATTGTAGTTCAAAAATTGGTGTCAAAAATCGTCTATAGCGGAATCGCCCTGCTGTTGTTTTTTTAATATTTTTTGTTTTAAATTTAAACCATTTTTTCATGTGCTTTTTTTTGACCGCTCTACAAAAATCCGTCATCAAATCTTGGCAGCCAAGTTATCGTACTCGAGCCCATAATTGTGTTTGGTAAATTCTTTGTTATAATTACATTATTGTTTAATTGTTTTATAATTTTTTTTGTGTTAGCTTTAAAATTACATAAAGGTTTTTCCTTTAAAATTTGTGAAATACAATTATCTGTTATTAATTTTAATATTTTCTTAGTTACAATAGGTTTTTCTACATATTCATAAAGTGTATTGTTCTTAGATTCTAATATAACAATTGTATTATTGGTTGCAATTTCAAGTCCATTTTAGTTTGGAATTGGTTCAATTAATGTTTTATAGTATTTTCTTGGATCATAACTTGGTATCATCATTATTATAAATATTATCATTTCGTTATGTAATGCTACAGAAGTTTTAATGTTCATTAATTTTTTTTAAGTGATATTATATCTTTTTATTTCTTCGTTTGTAAGAAGTCTACTTAATAATAGATTGTCCTTTATTTTTCGGACTTGTTCTCTTAACAATTGAATATCGTACTGTATTTGAAAAACATGTTGCATATGTTCTATTGTACTTATACTGAAATTAACAGCTTCATACATATTATATATGTAATTGTTTATTGATTTGCCTCTGTTGGACATTAATAGGATTTGTTACATTTTGCATTACTAAATTAAAGTTATTGTTAATTTCTATTTGTTCATTCATATTTTGAATGATATTTTTATTATTTTGTTCATTTACATTTAATTTTTCTCTTATTTCTTTTTCATCATTAGCTAAAATTGTAACTTTATTATTCTTCATTGTTTTAAATAATCTAAATCTTGGTTGAAGTTTATTAATATTTTTTACTTTATAATAAAATGGGTAATTCAGTTTATAACTAATACAATCATCTCTTGTTTTATTTCTATTGGAAATTATTTTATTTTTGTTTTCCGTTGCTTTTTCTAATGCCTCTTCTGTTAGGTTATTCGGAATTCTTTTAAAGAATAACTCGAATGGAGTATATTTTGTTGCTGAGCAAATGGAATTATTATAAGCAAATAATGCTTTAAGTAGCGCTTCATCTGTGGTTAAAGTATTATGATTTTTTAAAATCCTAAAATGTTCCATTAATGTAGAATGAAAACAATACATAGAGAAATGAAAATTATTTCTGTTTAAGTGGAGTGATTGAATTAAATTCAATTAATTTAATTTAATTGAATTTAATCAAATTCCCCTAGAATGATAAAATTCACAGTCTATTAAAGCTGTAAATTTTATTAGAGTCGGTAAACATCGACCAATATTTGCGTCTTAGAAGGGTACGACAGCATCTAACTGATGAGCCCACTGTCGTACCTGGGCGAAACGCATCTTGGAGTTGAGGTCACTTGAACTTTTTAATTGAGTAGAATGAAAACGTTCTACTGGGGAATTTGAGTTTGAATTACTTACAGTTGTAAAGTGTAATGCCGGTCGTCCACTAGGCGATCAACGCACAAATTTCGAATTCAACGCATTCAACTCTAATGTACGGTGCCTTCAATTCTGTTCAACCAACGGGTTGGATCTAGTTGTTCGCCTTTGCTCAACGAATTGCGCAACAAGTGTACGGCTAGTGTACGAGCTCGGATTGCTCGTTGAAAATGTTCGATCAACACGTGTGTTGCACATTATTTGTTCAACGCGTTGATCAACTTTTTAATTTTATTTGGGATTTCTCAACATAATATTGTGTTGCGTTGCGTTGGTTGCAGTGAAATGTGTCTACGTTGCCATGAACTTGCAGCTGTTGCAACTTGCAAACTGTAGTTTATTTTGGTTTTTCGCCATGGAAGGTGATAAAAGAACAGAGTGGACCATGGAAGTAATTTTGGATTTGATTTCAGCAATTGATGAAAAGCCCAATATATGGGACATCAAGAGCCTCTCTAATAAAAATCGAGATGCCAGGGAATTTGCTTGGTTTCAAATTTCCTCGAAAATGCAATTGCCTAAATCGGAAGTAAATGATAAATGGAGACTTTTGAGGCAACAATTTCGAGTAAGTTTTGATTAAATTTTCTTTTATTACATATTATTATTGGATTCACACAAATATTTATATAAATTTTCTTGCAGAACGTACTGGCCAAAATGGCAAAATTTAAAAGTGGAATGGCAGCAAAAAAAACAAAGCCACCAAATGAATTTTTTTCGGCTATGCAGTTCATGAAGCTTATCGTGGAGCTCGGATCCCATCACCGCAGGACTTATATTGCCAGTGCACCTCACCCTTTTCGGAAATAAAATATTTTTTAAATTCGTCTCGATTCCTGAACACTTGATGGTACCTGGAAATAATCAAATAATTTTATTTATTTATAATTTCAGCCTTCGACAGTTTTGTCTTCAACGGCTTCATCGACAGATTTAGACACTGCGGACGAAGCCTTCGAAGTATATTATGCGTCTGACGTTGAAAATTCAACGCCATCGCCACCACCAATACCAACACCTTCTCCGCCAGGACCTTCTGTGCCAAAACGAGCCCGCAGAAATAATTCGGATGACATTTATCGAGCGGCAGTGACAAAGGCAATGGACATCGTGAATGCGGGAGACGAAAGTTCGGCGCAGTGCGTCGATTTAAATTTATAGTCAACCGATTGGTGGAACAGCTTGAGATGGGAGACTTTGATGCGCCCTTGGAATCAGGGCAAAACCTGCTTATCTGCGAAGATCCTCTCATACATAACCGAGAAGTTCATTCAGAAAAAATTCAGATTCATTCAGAGGACTCGTCTGCCCTACACAATGTCAAGATCGACGACTCTTCCTCGTCATCGTCTTTGTAAAAAAGATAATTTTTAAATAAAAAAAAATATCTTTAAATAGTCGTCTTTCAATGTATTATAAATTGCTTCACAGGTTTCATGAACGATATGCGAAATCGTACTGTCTGCTATTCTTGAAATAAATCGTAGGCTGCTAAAACTCTCGCCGGTGGCCAAATAACGAAGAGTAACTGCAAGGCGCTGACCAGGTGAAATCGCTTTTCGGAACCGTGTATCTTGCTTCCTTATTAACGGCGACACAAGTTTGAGAAGCAAATCAAAATCATCGAGACTCATTCGCGTAAAGTTCTTAAAAAATGACTTTGAATTCGAATTCACGGGCGCGGTGGGATCAATCGATTTTAATTTCTCATACATATATTTCTTTGAAAAAACAATTTTCTTCGCGACTCAAGAAAAAATTATCTACCCAGAATCGTCTTGGCTGTTTTTTCTTCCTTTGTCGTTCATTTTCTAATATTATTAATGCGGCAGCCACTTTTTTTTTCTTAGAGGAAATCATACTCATACGGAACAAATTTAAAAATATTTTAAAGCGAAGGTGTGTGTCGACAATAAATGTATGTACCGAACTGAATACTGAAGTCAAAATTATTTCAGGTTTGACATTTGAGTTTTTTGTTTATCGTGGTGCGTTCAACGCGTTCCCCAACTAGTGATCCTTGGTTAAGTGTACGAAGGAATCAACTCGTTCATCAACCGGTTGAGCAACCATATCGAAAACGCAGTTGATCAACTCGAAAAACTTTTTTTTCTGTCAAAATCGAACAAGTTTATCAACTAGTGTACGAGGTTATTCAACATTTGAGTAAGTTGGTCAACTATGTAGGTGTACGGAGCTATTCATCAACTAGGTGTGCGAGGTTAATCAACATATGTTAAAGTTGGTCAATTATGTGTATGGGGCTCCAAACGCATTTTCTTCAACTTTAGTTGCTCAACGTGAATAACGTAAGTTGCTGCACTAGTGTAAGAGGTTGTAAATTCGTTTATCCAACGAAAGAGTTGAACAAAAAGTTGAACGAAGTTGGTTGAACTTATCGCGCACATAGTTGACGACCGGCATAAGTCTATGTTTTCATTTCGTAAAAATTCTTGAAAATCGGTAGATGTTGCGGCTTTCTCTTGATTTATGACCAGAAGTTTGGGTTTCCAGAACGTACTGATGTACTTTAAAATACCTTCTTTTAAATGTACCGCGTTTCTTGATTGGAGTTCATAAGCCTGTGCATAACGACTGTATTTGTCTATTATGGTAAGTATTGGAATTCCTTTTTGTGGAAAAAAAATATCTGCATGTACAATTTCTAATGGATTTTTAGGGGTTTCCGTAAACTCGAATTTTGGTTTGGGGGGGCTTCTCTCATACTTTTCTATTTGACAAATATTGCAATTATTTAAGTATTTAGTTATTTTTTCTTTTATTTTTCCTCTGCGGTTGCTTTCTTTATGACAGTTTATGATTATTTTGTCTTGTTCCCTTTCATCTGTTATGTCTTTTAGGAACTTTGTACATCTTAGTACTTTAAAATTTCTTGATCTACAAAAATGATTTTTATAGACGCTTTGAAAAACCATAAATAAAGAGAGATTTTCAATGAAAATAGCATTTGTCGCTTTTGGATTAAAATGATTTTTAATTATTTGTATAATATCATTTTCTGTAAATTGTTTATATTTTATTATTTTTCTTGTTTTATTAAAAATTTTCTTAGTTCTTATTTGATTTGCTCCACTTTGGAGTCTTTCTATTATTATTTGGTTTTTAAATAAATTTAGAGGTGATTCTGAGATTGCTATATACCCATGGTCGTCTTCTTCTGCACTGTGAGCTGTAGCTGCAGTTTCAATTTCAATTTCATTAAGATTTATTTCAATTGGAATTCTACTTAATGCATCTGCATTTGAATTTTTCTTACCCTATTTATAGTCAATTTCGTAATTGAACTCTTCCATTTGGAGTTTCCAACGAATTGTTTGGTTCTTTAATATTCATTAACCATTTTAAAGGTTTGTGGTCTGTGTTTATTTTAAACTTTGTACCGTACAGGTAAGGTCTGAAATATTTGGTTGCCCAAATAATTGCTAAAAGTTCTTTTTCAATGGTTGAATAGTTTTGTTCGTGTATATTCAACGTTCGACTTGCATAACAAATTTGATGTTCATGACCTTCTCGCATTTGCGATAAAACTGCTCCTACTCCTATTGCTAAGTTAGACGCATCTGTGCTTAAAATAAATGGCTTTGAAAGATCTGGATATGCTAAAATTGGTTCGTTTATTAACATATTTCTACAATCTTCGAAACATTTTACGTAAATTTCATTTTTAATATCAATAGTTTTACCTTTCTTTAATTTTTCGGTCATTGGTTTTGTTAATCTAGCAAAATCTTTAATAAACTTTCTGTAATATCCTAATAAACCTAAGAATTGTTTAATTTGTTTTTGTGTTTAAGGTATTGGGTAATTTTTTACAGCTTCAATTTTCTTTGGGTTTGGTTTGATACCGTCTTCGCATACTATATGCCCTAGAAATTCTACCAGCAATGTCTTCGTAGTGAAGTCGAAAAAAAATGAGCGAACTAGATCCACCCCCCCCCCCCCCCATAGCGAAAAGCTATCTACGCCACTGGTACAACCAACGTACAACTATGATGATATTATGTCTCAGAAATGAAGGCAAAAATGCAAATTGGTTATGAGTTAATTCGCAGTAATCAAATAAAGGCTAAAGAGAAATCTAAATCCTTCTACGATAAAAATTCTAGTCAGACGAGCTATAAAGTCGGTGACAAATTATTAGTGGAAATCAAAAATCGATCTAATAAAAAACTATCCCCAATTTTAAAAGGACCATACGAAATAATCGAAGTATTATCCCCAGAAAACTCAAGAATAAAAGTAGGCAGAAAAGAAAAAGTTGTTCACAATAACCTCATAAAACGCTATAATCAAAGACTACACAACAACACACACCAATTTAAACACATTCATTCTCAACTTAAAAACCCATAATACATAAGTAGATAACATTTAAATACTCATACAATATCGGTGTTGTTCTCATTTCCAGTAAAATATTAAAAATAATCATCATGTTAGCATCATTTATAAACACAGGCGAAGCAGAAGTAATGGTACAACCTCTAAATAAAACCGGAGTATATCTGGAACCCATCGGAATACTAGAAAAGTCTCTCACAAAATGGACATTTCTCTTTAACATCAATAATACTAAGATTAAGACTAATAAAAAATCATTGGATGCAAACCTAAACACCCTTTCCGAATTGTTTATCCTAAGCATAAAAGAGTATCCTTTAGATCATTGCAAAATTACCCTAAAAGTTTTACAAAATTCCCTCAAAGAAATCAATTATAATAACGAAATCCTTGACAGTATACTATTCAAAAACAAATTTTCAAAAAGAAGCATAGTAAACGGCGGTTTATTCAGTGGAATAGGGATGGCAGAAAAGTTTTTTTTTGGAACAATGGATTCTGAAGACGCGGAAAAGATAGATGATGCATTAAGACTAGTTTAAAAAAACCAGAATAACTTGCATCATATAACAGAAAACCAAATGACAATAATCACTGGCGTGTTAAACGCATTAAACAAAACAGCTGAAAGCATAAATAATAACTTCAACTCTGTTACCGAAGAAATTAGACAGAACACACTAAAGCTCCAAAATATTACTAGTTTCGAAGGAACACTACATAACTTTGATCAAATATCCAATTTAGCATCTTCATTTGCTTCACAAATTCTCTCAAAACAATCTCAAATACTTGACATTTTACAAGGAGCAAAAGTGAATAAGCTGGATAGTATATTCCTCAATTCAGAAGTATTCATTTCTACATTAAAAGACATCCAATTAGAACTACCAAACAATATAAGATTCCCAATAAAAATATCTAGAATGAATTTTCCAATCATATACAGAATCACTAGGACGAGTCCGATTTTCGTAAATCATAATCTCACGATACAAGTTACTAATCCATTGGTAGATGAAGAATTCAACTTAGTAAAATTTACACCATTACCTTAAAAATACAAAGAGAACACGTATAGCTACGAGTATGTCTCAATATTATAGTGAGTTTGTAACTATAAACGAAAATTATCGGCGATACATATTTTGGAATAGCGAAGATCTAGATAAATGTACCAAAACTGATTCGAATCACTTCATATGTGAGAAAAACTTTGTAGTTCACAACCACAACACTAATAACTGCGAAAATAGGAAGAAAAGATGCTATGTAAATTGTTTTTTATTTGGATTTAAGTTTGTGGTGGGTACTGCTATGTAGATTATTTTCAATCTTGCCATTTGATGGTTTCTGATATGAAAATTGGATTTTGGTATGAAAAGGCGGTACCGTTGAATGTACAATGAAAGAGAAGAGGGAAAAGTCATCGAAAAGGTGACTTATGGACTTCTAGAGTGATATCTACACATCAGAAAACCGACGGCTAAAAATAAAAAATTTGCCGCCCCTAAAATCTGCCGCCCTAGGCTCAAGCCTACTTAGCCTGCTGGTAAACCCGCCACTGAGTGTACATATGTTATGTACCTATGCATGCCAAGACGAGTATAGCCAAATGAATTTGCACCTTGAAAAAAACAAAATTGAATTGGAATGCTGTTAATTAGCTATATATACTTCATTTCATCTAAAATAATGTAAATAACTTATAAACAATCAAAATCTGTACGGAGGTAGTAGATACATATATGAAGTTTACTTTTTCCTTTGAAAAAGTTTTTTAAGATTTCTCTTATTCGGCTTATTGATCTCAATAATTTATTAATGAAAGACTTTCATTAGTTTTCCCGACGTTTCGACTGAGGTTTCAGTCTTCTTCAGGGGTAAGTTTATAAGAAAATTAATAAAATTTAATATTGAAAATTATAAAAAAAAAATATTATTTGAATTTGGTACTTTTTTGAGCACTTCTTTATTAGAAGTTATGTCAACTATGTTGTTGACATAAGCCGAATAAGAGAAATCTTAAAAAACTTTTTCAAATTATAAAGAATTGGTCAAAAAAACTTCTAAGTTTACTTTTTCCGACCAAAAATTATTTGCTTTATTTGGCTTCTTTTTTTTTTATTTGTATTGTTGTGTTTAAAATTGTGAAAGAGTTGGACAAAGCCTCCAAGCTAAGCGACTGCGTTAAGTAAGGCCGGTTTTACTGTTTAAAATTTTACGCCATAATTTCTAAACGGTATATTTTTATTGCGAATTCATTTCGCAAAACGTTAATAGCTTCTATTAAAAGAACGAATAAAAAAATAAATAAAATTAATTATTGTCTTCATACAAATTTCTAAGCAAGGAAAGAGTTTTCTAAAGATAAAATAAAATAACACAGGAAGGTTTTAATGTTATTATAAAGTGTTAATTATACCTACACTCTTATTTAAAGATATCGAAATCTAATGTTTTCGTATTTAAACAGAAAAATCGCGGCATATGTCTAACACATAAATCTTGATATTAAAGAAAATACATAATTTGACTTTAGACTTTATAAATACATATGTACATACATACTTACAGATGAATCTATGTAAGTAGGTTGTAATTAAAACTCATCATTGAAAATTTAGACTTATATTTTTGTATTCACTTTTTAAACACCATCATCAATTATTATGTGTCAAAATTAAAATTAATCTTTTTTTTATGAACTATTTTATAGCGAAATAAGAACTTTAAAATTCTCGGATTAGCCGCGTTATATACCGGGACCACGCTCAGTGAAATTTGTAGAGAAACGTTCGGGGTGGTTACAGTATTGCATATTGCACTCGCTAAATATCTTTTATATACATACGCGGCTAATCCGAAAATTGAAAATAAGAATTACACACCAATAACCATTTAAATATAATAATTGATTTTATGTGGAAGGTTGGTAAAAATAATTTCTGGGCCAGAAGAAATGATTGTACAAATAAAATTAAAAAAATGAATGATAGCACCAAAATAATGATTGATTGTGCTTTTCAGATATTACAATTTTCAAAGACGAGTTTTATAGATATCTTTAAATGAGCCCTAGACAAAATATATACATATATATATTTGTTTTTGATTTTTTTCATTCTGTTGAATTTCACATATTAGTCGAATACGACTAGTAATTAAAAGTATTTTTTCTTAATTAAGTAGGTGGTATACGAGATTGGAATAAGAACCTGATTCTATTAAACAAACATTAAGGATAGACAGGTTTTTCAAAAATATACCTATTTATTTTTCAATTTTTCTTATTTCATATACCTTCGTTGAATGAAGTTTCTTTTTATTTTAAAAACCACCTGATGGAATTGTTAGCTCAAAGGTAATCGAATTTATCTTCAACAATGAAAAAATAAAAAAATTATACCAAAAGCTTAAACTGGCACATATGTGTGTACAGATTTTCAAAAAAAATGAATGCCGGAATGGCGGTTAAGACAATAAATGGATCGGTTGCTATTAGAAGAGAATTATTTCAGCTTTTACACAAATTTTCACAACATTTAGTTGAATACCTATGCAAGCCCAACAGAAAATTGTATTAGATTAATAAATAGTTTATATGATTCATTAATAGGAAACAAACGTTCACACGTGATGATAGAAACATAGGAGCAACATTTTAAACAGCATATTATTAAGGGTTTAGCATTTTATTAGTTAGCAATTTGTTAAACTTTTAGTAATTTACTAGCTCTTCGAAATTTTTAAACTTTTTTTTTCGTTTTACTAACTAGTAATAGACTAATTCCCTTTTATTAAAAACGGTGGATCTGAAAACATTTAAATCATGATAGGTCGTTAAAATTAACAAACCAAACTAAACTAAATCTGGGGAACGGGCCTAATAGTTTTAAATATCGGAAACTCAAAAGTCAAAAGGACAACCTTAAATTTATTTTGTTATTTGTTTATTTTTGACAACTTTTTTGCGAAATGTTTTTTTATTATTTCGCCACTTTGGATTGGACCATTCCAGTCTTCTTCAAAAAAAGTGTAATTTAAATATTAGGTATACTTAAAATTCTGGTGCAATCTGAAGCCAACGGATTGTAGTTCGATCTTGGATCTTTAAGTTTTTCGATTAAAAACTGATCTGATATCTTGTCAAACCTACATATGTCTGGAGTAATATTCTCCATAAAGCTGGGTCCTCATTCATATACATATAATATATCAAAATATTCGTCTTCCGAAAACATTTTATATTATTTTATTTACTTTTAAAAACAATTAACTCACGAATCGAAATAAAAAAAAAAACAAAATAAAACACAATTTAACTCTTCCAAATAAAATTGACAAGAGATTTTTTTTGAGGAAAATGACAGATTTTATATTAATTTAGTAAATTATTAAAAGTTAAAGTAACCAGTTTGTTATATTAACTTAAGTAAAATGTTTAGAGATAGTAAGATGATAAAATCGTTTAAAGTTAACGAAATCCTCTTTTTAACTTAGTAACTTACTAAAATGTCTTAAATGCTTAAGATTTTGAATTAATATATTTAAACAAAAAATAATATTTCTCAAATTGGTTTGACAATAAGAATGAATGCCGTACACACAGACTTGATACAGTCAACTTCTTGATAATTGTTTTTCTCTCAGAAACTTGTAAATGGACTTATGACAAGAACGTTAGAAAAATTTTAAACCTTAATATAAAAACAAGAAGCTACAGAACTAGTGAATGCATGAAAAATTAAACAGTATGAAAAACTAAAAATGGATTGTAAAAATAATAAATGTAAAATGGGATGAAGGATGGGTGAACTAAGCAAATACCTACGCAATTTACAATTTAAATGCTTCAGACATTTCATATGGAACAGGCTAAGGCTAGGACCGCACTTGCGATTTTTCGTCGAGGCGATTAAAAAATCGTAGTCGCTACAAATTATTGTCATGCACGCACTTGCGATTTTCTTG
The DNA here is from genome assembly GCA_911387755.1 of Chrysotoxum bicinctum. NCBI lineage: Eukaryota > Metazoa > Arthropoda > Insecta > Diptera > Syrphidae > Chrysotoxum > Chrysotoxum bicinctum. The sequence goes on from OU426988.1 coordinate 109,230,727, forward strand.
CGCGCGATTATTTAATCGCAAAAAATGAAACACACTACTTCTTATGTGAGTGCACGCATTTGCTACAAATAAGTAGCGACAGAAAAATCGCTTGAAAAAATAGAACTTGTTTCATTTTTACAATCGCTACGATTTTTAAGTCGAATGTGCGTGCATTCACATTTAAGACCATGTGTCTTACTTTTTGCGACTAAAAAATCGTGGATTAAAAATCGCAAGTGCGTGCATGCCAATTTCTTTTCGCGACTACGATTTTTAAGTCGTAGTAATTTAAATCGCAAGTGTGGCATATCCATTTGAGTACATGTGTTTCATTTAAATTTACGACAATCGCATCGCAAGAAAAATGAAACAAATTGCGACTTTTAAATCGTCATGATTTGTTGGTAGCAAGTGCGTTCATTCTCATTTAAATTCATGTGTTCTATTTTTGCGACTAAAAAATCGTGCGATTGAAATCGCAAGTGCGGTCCTAGCTTAAGAGCAGAAAATACCTATTCAAAAAATACTCATTTTTTCTTCAATAAAACTACGAGCATCATTATTTTTTCGCTTACAAACAAAAAAATAGAAAACAGAAAAACCGTTCTTATGTACCTTCGTATGTACATATATACTACGTTTTCTTATTTATGCTGAAATGAAATGATTTTGAAAATCGTAGTAGGTAGATATTTACCTATAAATTGTTTCGTTTGACAATTCGTAACATTTATAAATTAACTTCTGCTACAAAGGTATGTTTGTATCTAATTGATAACTGGAAAATTGTCACCTTTTAATAAAAATGAATTCCTGGACATATGTTTTTAAATAATTGTATGTACTACCTATATACGTCTGCACAATGTGTATTCTCGTACCTACACTTATTCTTCTGGTTGCGTTTTTTTCATGAAAACATACAACCTATCATACCCATAAACACATCGAAAATTATGGAAAATGATAATTTTATTTGTATAAAATAAATACCTAACCCGTAAAAAAATCTGTATCCACAATTTCTTAGGGTTTTATTTTCTTCTTCTTTGTCGCCCTATTTCAAATTGAAGTTTTAATTTAATTACTTTTTTTCAGATTGTTTTTATTTTTATCAAACCCAAAAAAGTCAACCACGCTATTCTCGCCATCATCAAAAGATCGCACCAAATCAAATGAAACCAACCTTCCTGCCTGCAGGTGTCATCATAACCTCATGAACCTGAATGCAAAATACGCACATACAATAGGTATCTACGTATGTAGGAACTAGGACTAGGAGTAACAAACAATATTGTATCTGTTTTTGGCTCTGATAGACAAAATTGAGCAACGAAATTAGAATAATTTGTATGGGAATTGCAAAGAACAAATAGGTATACCTACCTAAAAAAGATAGAGAATAATATTATTTCACAAATCCATCCAAAGGCTTTGACATACCTACATAAGTTCCTAATTTGCTTCTAAATGCAACAAAATATCTAAATAAGTCCCTTTTATGAACAAAATTGCCTTAGATTTCCAGATAAACACAAAATATCATTTTTTCTTGCAAAGATTCCTCTATGAATAATGTAGGTATCTTGTGTTCTTGTGTCCATAACAAATCTATTTTAAATAAAATGCACGACTGGATCGCACGAACTTGCTCTTATGTAAAAGTACTTTGAAATTTAAGATACATTTTATAAATATAAAACATGGATTTAATGAGATAATAATGTTCAACTGCATAAAATTGCCGTCTGGTTTCCGGAAAAGTATGAATTTATGCAAATAAACCTTAAAAAATCGTTTTATTATTTTGAAGATATTGATTTAATTTTTTTTTTTTTTTAACCCAATAAATATTTTTTCGAATATTTTTATATACAATATTATTTTAAACTTAAGGGGACTCCTGCTAAAAATTTTGGGATAAAATCCTTAGAGCCGTTAATGAGAAAGTCGAAAATTAAAAAAACGGGTCTATGGCAAGTGGCAAGTACCCCTAATAATATTTTGCCCCAAAATTTTTTTTGACCAAAATGTAGTCCATGTCCATAATATCACACTTAATTTTTTTTTATCAAAATCGTTAGAGCCGTTTTCGAAATAAATAAGATTTTGCATTACGGGTGTTGGGGGGGGGGGGGGGGGGTACCGTTAGTTTTGGAGCTGAAAAAAAATTTCAATTTCTCCTCTAGGGAATCACCGAAAATCATTAACTACCGAGTTTGAAGAAAATACCTCCGGTAGTTTAGGCTGTAGTTCGAGGTACAGACATACAGACACACTGAAACATGTTTTTTGTGTACTAAATTTTCCTTAAAATTTTTATAAAAAAAATGTGTAGGTACGCAAATTATTAGTATTTAATAAAATACATCTTAAAACGTAATTTAAAAATTTAATCGTGTATCAGTTTTCAAGATATTGAATTTTCAAAAAAAAATTGTATTATTTTTTTAAAAATCCAAAAACTATTTTTTCAGATACAGAGTTGAATACGCAAGAGCAACAGACGAAATAGATTTTATTCGTGAATTCAGAGAGCACACATTTTAAAGAGAAAAACCACTTCTCACATACATATCTTAAAATAATAAATTGAAAACAGCTTTCTTAAAAGCTCTTTCAAATGAAGATTTTCATTTTCATATGTCAGTTTTTTCTATGGGCATGCGACATCTGTATATAATTATCTGTGCTACTACCTACCTAATTCAAGAAAAACAAATTAAATACCTACCCAAAGAATTTATTCAGGTAAGAAATTTCAAATTATTAAGTTCAATGATTGTGATTCTGATTAGGTATATATCAGTGAGTTCAAAAGTGCTACACCTAGGTACAGGGTTCGGACTTTTGTTTTAAATTTTCGAAGTAAATACGGAAAAAAACTGAAGTAGATCCAAAATTTTCGAAGTAGTTTTAGGAAATTAAATTATATAAACAAAAGATATAAAAGTAAATTCAGACTTCAGACTTGTAAAAAAATAGTTATTAAATATAACTATTTTAAAGTAAATTTTCTATCAACGAACTTGTATTTTTGTATGAATTTTATTAATTTAAAAGGTGGCTCATGAATATTTTTGCGTTTTTCTGTAAGTGATCTTGAAAACATTTAATTTTCCACGGTGCTTACGTTTAAACGATTCCTAAACTTGTTTTTAATGTAATACATAGTGATCAGCGCTGCCTTTAAATATGTTGGTCAAGAATTTTAAAGAGAAGTAGATCATAAAAAAGAGAAGTAGGGAAGTAGATTAAATTTATTTCTCAAAATCGAAGTAGATCTACTTCGATCGAAGTAAAGTCCGAACCCTGCCTAGGTACCTAGCACACTTTTTTTTGAATCGATCTTATTAGATTCAAATTCTTGAGGGTCAAGTCATATTTTTGGGAAAGATATTTAATAAGATAGCTAGATAGCTTTCGGTGCATATGTATATGAAAAGGAGAATACATTTTGGCAACAAATTTTTTACACCTTTTTTGCATTCACTGTCTCATTTACATGTACACTTATACTTAGTGAAATTTAACAGACCTAATCGAAATTCTTGAACCATAAAGTTGGTTGCTATGGGGTCTAAGAAATTGAAAAAAATATGGGCTCAAATTTCTCCGTTCTTGTTTCGAAAATTGAAATTACAAAATAGTGGAGTCATTTTGTCAGACTTTTAAATTTGCATTTAGAGATCACGTGCATGTTTTTGTGTATATTTAACCCGTTATAATAAAGGAGGATATTTCCTAATACTTTTAAAAAAATTCTATTTAAAACCGTAAAATAAATAAATAGCCGGAAAAGTATTTGACAAAAAAAATGCATTTTTTGTATGTACCTCGGTATATACGAGTATTTCTTTTAATTGATAGAAATTATTATTTATTTTCAAATAAAACAAAGAAAAGCTATATTTAATATTAGAGTTTTGAAATTAAAAATTGTATTTTGACAAAATTAAAAAGCTTCGGAAATGCCGCCTATCATTTTAGTACGGGCAGAAGGGATTCTTTATTAGCATACTTTTGGATTTCGAATTCAAATCCGTCATCCGTTAGAAAATAACGAAAGTCGTTTTTTGAGGCCTTGAAACATCGAGAAATAACTTTTCAATAAAATTGGCTAAGCTATCTGACTGACATAAATCTATTACTTCAAAAAACAGTTTAAATAATATTTCCATTATTTATTATATATTAGATATTATAGTTGTTTTACAACATAATAACTTCAATTCAATTCAATTCAATTCAATTTGTTTTATTTGCAGTGTACATGTAAGACCTAGTCTTTTATAGTACTAACAATTTGTGAATACTTAATTTAAGTTCAAAAAAGAAAAACTTAAAAACTATGTTGGTGAGTGAAATTAAGATGAGGAAATAAAAAGAAGATAGAAAAGAAGAAGAAAAGACGAAGAAGAAAAATAAATGCCAATTAGAGGAAGTAGGCATGGAAGTGAGAAAAAGATTTTAAATAGAAAAATCATAAAAACTGTTGTATGTTAATAATTAAACAATTAATGCTGTTCCGATGCTCTTTGTAAAATTTTGGTTTTAAACTCCTTGAACCCATTAGTTCGTTTGACATCAACTTTCATTAAAAAAAAAAAATATTTTTTTTCTGCTTTTCTCAATTTTATTATTTTAACTACCTCTACATGTCAATTATTAAAAAATTGGGTTATGGTTTTTTTTTGGACTAGATGACGTAAATGCCCAGAGCTAAAGCAAACGAAAACCCTAGTAGGTATGGTATAGATATAAATAATGTATTCTTACAAAAATATATTTTCGGTAGGAATTTAACTTTTCTCAGACTTTTAAAACAAAACAAAAATTATATTCCATTTTGAAAACAATTATAGGTGAACTTAGAAGCTTAAACTTATTAAAAAAATCGCTGACAAATTTTCAAATGTTGAGTTTTCGAGAAAAACAACTTCAAAATGTTAAGAAATCAAAAATATATTTTTTGATAATTTTTGTATGTTGTAAATCTTAATAAAACTACCTAGAATCTATCGAATAAAAAAAAATTGTAGGAATTGACGTCATCAGCTCAGGTTTTTGAGGGATAAATTACCGCTAGAAAATGAAAAACTCGAATTTTGCCAATTTTGGGACCCCGCTATTATATTTTTCCAACAAAATTTGCAAAGATTCTTTAAAGTATCTACTAATCTTATCTTCAAAACTCATTTTAAATCTTTCAAATATCTTCAATGACTTTCCATTATATTTTTTTTTTTTTTTTGTTTTGCGTAGATATTAGGCTGGGCTTATGTCGACTGAAATTTTTTTAAAGTAAAAAATCTCATATTACTTTGTCTTAATAAAATTGTTTCAATCAAATTGAACAACGAAGATGATATGTATGTACATATGTATTTTGTCAGATTTTTCTTTTAACCACTTCCAAAAATATTGTTTTTTCCCACTATGTAACTTAATTTAAAAATAAAAATAAAAGGCATTGGCATTCTTTCTTAATAATTAAAAAAAATTAACCTTTCTCTCTAAATAGGAGAAATATACTTGCTCCCATATTTCTTTTCTTAGCTGAAACCAAAGTAACCAACGTGTTCAATCACAATCATAGATTTCGCAACCGTTATAAAGTTAATTGTAGGAAGGTCCATTGATTAATAGGACATAGTTTTTTTTTTGGAACGTGTTGCAGGCTCAAGACATCGAATAAGAAATGAAGCGTTCAAGAATTAGCGATACTTGGAACTACTTCAAAGTTGATTCTGAGGAAAATAAATTGGCGAAATGTACATTATGTCTTTCGATACTGAGCTTTAAGGGGACAATATCGAATTTGACTAAGCATTTAAAAAATAAACATTTGATAAATGTACAGCCAAGTAATGCCAGGCAAGAAAAGAGATCAGGAAATTGTTTAGAACCGATTACGGTACTTGATGAAGAACCAAATGCTACAACCACAACCATTCACACGGCAATAAATGAAGGTGCATCCAGTTCTTCTACCGCCCAAACAGAAGCAAACTTGGGCCATCAAACTGCTTCAAAAACTTTGTTCCAAACAACTTTGACTCGATTCTCAAACAACAAAAAAATAACACCAGCTCAAAGGAAAGAGATTGATAACGCTTTGATGGCCTTGTTTTATAAAACCTTCTTGCCTTTTTCGACAGTTGAAGATGTTAGCTTCAAAAAATTTGTGTTTGCCCTAAATCCTGGATATCAATTGCCCAGTCGAAAACATATATCCAGCGTAATGCTTAACGCAGAGTTCCAAATTTGCGAAGCTAATGTTAAAGATTGATTTAATAATTTGAAGGGAACTTGTCTTACATTTGACTGCTGGACTTCGCGAGCACAGGAAGGCTACCCAGCAGTAACTGCTCATTACATTGACGAGAATTTCAATATCAATTCTGTACTCTTACAATGGGTGATATGCATAAAAGATAGTAAATGCTTTTACTTGAGAATTTCTAAGTAATTGCTTTTTTTGATATGCATAAAATGCATAAAATGCAGTAAATGCTGAAAATAAAGTATTTACTTGAGGCCACAGTACTTACTTTTTTCGGATGAACTTTTTCAGTAAATACTTTATTCCGTATGCATAAAAAGTAGCAAGTACTTTTTTTCTGTAGGAATTACTTCCTTTTTTTAAAGTCAAAGGATAGCAACATGAAAATTTAAAAGTACATACTTTTTTTGATTTAAACACATAACTATGTAGCTTCGAAACCATAAAAAACTTACAGTCTTAACTCTATTCTCGAAGGATTTATTTTCATTTATGAATATTTTCATAGCCTCTGACTTCGCCTTTTTTACTGCCGGTTGCTGCGACTTATTCATAAGAACACTATGTACTTTTAAAATACGCACAAAAACTAGGTGCATTTGGCTTATTGACAAACCTTCGTTCTTCATTGTTGCTCAGTCGACTTTGAATAAATTAATGATTGATAAAATTTCATAAACAGATGTTTACAAAACAACAAGAAGGGCAACAGTAATTTAATATAGGGATTAAACGGTTAATCTGGCAAAAAACTATTTGCTTACTAACCCGATAAGAAAAAAAAGTATTTACTATCAATTTCCGATGAATTCTAGTATTTACTTGGATGAATTAAGTATATACTGAAAGTATTTGCCAGTTAGTAAGTACTAAACTTTATGCATATGGAATGATATAAATACTTTAAATTTAACCATTTGCTTTAAGTTAAGGTATTTACTATTATCTTTTACTTGTAGTAAATACTTCCGTTTTATGCATATCACCCAATGAGCCGAATGCATAAACAGTAGAAAATGCTTTTACTAGTAATTTTTTATAGTATTTACTACTTTCCATATGCATAAAAGACAAAGTAAATGCTGGGAAGGTAGTATTTACTAGAAGAAAAGTATTTACTAGTTTTGGATGAATTTTTATAGTAAATACTTATATTGATATGCATAAAAAACTAGTACGAACTTTTCTTTCTGGTATTTACTGCAAATTTTTCAAGTTTCTAAATACCAACTTGAACATTTACTAGTAAAAACTTTCTCATGTTAAATGCCAACATTAACAGTCGCAACTTTACTTTCAAAGCAATTGGTTTGCACAGCATTTATTACGAGTATAAATATGGCAGCTTTTTTCAATGTTAGATCTGAAAAAGTTTATAAACAGCGAAGAACGCCCGGGAATAATAATTTTAAAATGCTCTACCGTTTTGAAAAAGATAACGTTGAGTGGCTAAGCGAATATTTTATGGGTCAAATTTTTTATTTGCAATTGATTGAAGGTAATCAATTTAAATTTATTTATCCCTTTTACAATAAAAAATCTCAAGGTTCTCAGTCTGAAAGAAGGGGAGGAGCAACGTCCGCTGAAGAAAAGATGAGAATTTTCTTGAGATATGTTGGAGATCCAGGCTTTCAAGTTGGCGTTGGGGAAGACACGGGCATGCATCAGAGTACTGTTTGCAGAACTGTACACTATGTAGAAAAACATATAGTAGATAAATCTTCTCTTTGGATTAAGTTTCCTTCGGATTACCCACAACAATTGGAAGCTAAACAGGATTGGCTTTTGAAATACAGTTTTCCATCATGTATAGGAGCGTTAGACTGCACCCATGTCGAAATAAAGAAGCCCCACTTACACTCAGAGGAGTATATAAACCGTAAAGGATATGCCTCCATCAATATTCAAGCGACCTGTAATGCCAGAGAATGGTTTACAAGTGTTGTTTGCGAATGGCCAGGGTCATTTCATGATTCAAGGATTTGGGAAAATAGTTTTCTTGAACCTATTTTGAAGTTTTTAGAAAATACAATATTATTGACAGACGAGGGATATGGAATAGATGAAGGAAGGGGAAATGAAAGTGCAGTCCACACTTCAGAGAATAATGCTTCTGCACTACAAATCAGAAGATTGGGACAGATGAAGAGAGATGAGCTTGCAGAAATGATATACAATACACAATTATAATTTTGTTATAATTATATTAAAGATACATATAATGTACAAAAATAAATTAAAAAATGTATAAATTAACAAAAAATTATTATTCATTCAAAATAAAATAAAACCAGGCATGAATTTATAAATTACAAAATGTTCGTCCGCCTTCGGAAAAAATATTTTCAGAGGCATTCGTTGAGCGCAAGGAATGATCATCATTGCTAGCCAACCTTTTCTGAAGAAGCTCATGTTGCATCCTCAAAAGTTTTAAGTTTTCCAGAAGCACTAAACGTTGAAGCTCACTATTAGCGAGAGAAATTGTTTCTTCGGTCGCCTGTTCCAAACGCCTTTTGCGTTTTGGTGCTGGTGCAGAAGATTGACAAGCAAGCGGCGCTGACTCTTCTTTGTCCTCTTCTTCGCTACTTGAAGAACTACTTCTTTTTCGTTTCTTGTTATGGTTATCTGATCCCACAGATAGACCTACAAAAAAAAAAAAGATTTGTAAAAGAAATTTTTTTCTAAAACTTAACATACCAGGTATTCTTGAAATTGATGGGTTTTGGTCAGCATCGATAAGCTTTAAGAAAATATGTTCCCTTATTTAAGCTTGATTGGTTTATTTCCCGTTGTTTTTAGGTCCGATTTTTTTTTCCACGTCAGTCATCCTCTTCTTTAGTTGGTCTTCTGTTATTAAAATATCAGTCTTGGCTTGAAATTCATGAATAAACAATTTTAAGGCCTCCGCCTTTGCTTTTTTATATGAGACTGTTGAGATTTGTTAATAAATACGGCATACTTTTCTAGTGTTTTAACAAACTCTAAGGTTGTTGAACCTTCTGCTTTTGCCATTTTTTGAACTTCGAGCACTCACTTTAAAAATCTTAAAAATTGTAATACAAAAAATTGTTTACAAAAGAAGAAAATTATAGAACGGAAATTTACAGAACAAAGAGAAGCAACAGCATTTATTTAACGCATTTATGTAGGTCTCTAATATATACTATTACTTTCAGATGAACTAGTAGTATTTACTGGGATGAATCCAGTATTTATTACTAGTTTATACTAGCTATTAGAAACTTAGGTTTATGCATACCGAATGTAGTAAATACTATTAGTTTCAGCTGAAACTAGTAGTACTAGTATTTACTATAACCTTTTACTACTAGTAATTACTTTCGTTTTATGCATATGCCTGAATGTCAGATTTTGGAGGGGTCACATACGGCAGCCAATATTAGACAAACTCTTCAAAATATAATTGATCAGTGGAACTTACAAGGTAAAGTCAGGTTAATTGTTGCAGACAATGCTTATAACGTGCAAAATGCAATTAAAGATTTACAACTTAAAAATTTCGGTTGCTTCGCGCACACCATTAATCTAATTGCCAAAAATGCCCTAGCAATACCTGAAGTCGACAATTTTCTCGGAAAAATAAGAGGTATCGTAAGCCATTTTAGGAGGAGCACAACCGCAACCGAAAAGTTGATTAAATACCAAATGCAAATCAACACAGCACAGCCAAAAAAACTTATAACTGATGTTGCAACCAGGTGGAACTCGACATTCGATATGTTGGAAAGAGTGGTGTTACTAAAAAAAGCCTTAACGACGACAATGGCCTTACTTGAAAGTACCAGTAGCTCCTCACTAGAAAACATAACGTCGGATGAGTGGCTGCTGTGCGCTCAATTATGTAGAGTGCTGAAAGTAAAAGACGTGACCGAAGAAATAAGTGGCGAACAATATCTTACGGGCAGTTTGGTTATTATATTTAACAAAATGCTCTCACAAATATATAATAACAGGATTTGTAATGATGTGTCACTTGAACAAAGAGCACTGCAGGTAGGAAACGCCATAAAGGAAGGTGTCGCTAAGCGATTCATGAACATCGAATTTAGCGGAACATTTGGTATATGCACTTTTTTGGACCCAAGGTATAAGTTACATTTTTTCCAAAATAGTTCCGCCGCTGATGCTGCAAAAAATAAAGTTGTAGAGCTGATGATCCAAGAAATTGAATCAACAAGGAGGAATACAGCTACTGGCATCGATGCAGAAACACAAACGACACCTGGCCCTTCATCAGCTATACAACCAAATGAAAGATATATTTCCATCTGGGATGATATCGACAAAATTATATTAGAAAAACAACCGATCAGGTCTTCGAGGGTAGAAGCTCTTGATGAAGTAAAAAGTTATATGAAACATACAATGGCTAATCGACAAGATAGTCCTAATGTATGGTGGCGAAATCAGCGACATACATATCCTAATCTAGCGAAAATATATCACAAGCACTGTTGCATAATTGCAACATCAGTTCCTTGTGAACGAATATTTTCTAAGTCAGGAGAACTGATATCTGAGAGAAGATCTCGGCTAAAGCCTGAAAAGGTTAAGAAATTAATGTTTCTAAATGTAAATAAAAATAACTAGCTAAAAACTGATATAATATGTATTTTATTCAAAGATACACCAATTTTAACAAACTACAAAAAACGTAAGTTGAGGTAAGTACTGGCTTAAGAGTTTCCCGGAGTAAACAACAACCATCATTTTCTAATTTTGTGAAAAATAAAGTTTCGTATAAAAAATAGACTTCAAATATGCAAACCTTACATGCATTTTTATTTCGTCGTAATACAATTTTTCTTATGTACAACAAAAAAATGATAATTTTTTCGAACAGCTTTGCAGTTTAAATGTTCAATTTTGAAATTTCCCAAAAATGGTTTTAATTTAAGCTGTGTACTGTACATTTGTTTTGGAAAATTATTATTTTCGGTCTTTTTGTTTTTAAAGTCGTGTTAATATTACTAACCAATAGGGCAAGTTATTTAATAGTTGCTCTAATAATATGGAGAGACTATTTTTTTCTATTCATAGACACCTTAATCGTTTTGGTGGGATGAGTACACGCTTCACAGTTTTACCGCCCGATTCTCCCCCTTGTGAGGAGTCACAAGTCACAAGCTCTTGTGACTATTCCTTGTGAGGATTGTTGTGATTCGATAACATTTTGGTATTCTCCCCCTAATCGTCACAAGAAAACTCACAACGAAACTCACCACCGCATGGTGAGATTTTTAAGTGTCATTATTTGAACAGCTGATTATTCAAAACGAAGAAAATACAAACATTATTATATTTTATTATTATTATTATTATTATTATTATTAAATAAACTGACTATCGTGAGGCTTCAAGCTCTGATATCCCAGCATAAAGTTTTCCGAAAGCGACAAAACTTTATAAATGTACTTATGTATTGTTTTGAAGAACGAATGGTTCATTTGTATCTCTCAAAGTTTTCAAAATCCGTCGGTGTTGCAAACTTCTTGATACGATTAGTTTCTTAAAAAAAATTTGTTTATTTAAAAATGTTACTTTTCATTTTCGTGGGAAAGATCAGCAATAATATTCACTAGAACACTTCCATTTTTGTGTACTCATAATTATTCACAAATCTAGAAAATTTTCTTACAAAATATGCTGAATGACAATCCAAGAAATATTAAACATTTATGAGTTGTGACCTGTTCTGAAGGAGGTCACAGTTTCGATTGTTTTTGTGACTCTCACAAGTTGTGACTGAGCGGCAGAATTCGAAAAAGTCACAAAATCAATTTCACCTCTTCTTGTGACTTGTGAGGCATCACTGACTTTGGGGAGAATCGGTCTGTTAGTTTCAAAATGTCACAATCGCAATTTCACTCCGGGAAACTCTTAAATCAGAAAAATATTAGTGATATTTTTATATCGGTTTAAATATTATAATATTTGTTAACTAATATATTAGTATTAGGTAATATTTCAAAATATTAGTATTGACCCATGCTTACTGAAGCAGAAGCACTTAGGAGGGTGAGTTTTGTTTATAGCTTCGCTCACAGTAAAATAGAAATGAATTTCCAGTGATGGACTTTCTTTGAATGAGATATGATCATGGTTTATTTTTCTTTCATAGCTTGATGTCTAAAAAACTATTTCATCTCTGGTGAGATAAAAAGAAAAGATTTTTAGGTGTAAACTTTACTTCAAAAAAATAAAATTAATAATTTTTGTTTATTATTGGAACAAATTTCAGTGCACCTATAATAAAAAAATAAGTCTATTGCAAAATGCAATTGGGTTAGACAAAAAAAACTACCTGCAAGCTGCGACATAGGATTAATGACAAAAAGTTTAGAGATTATTGCTTATTTCTATGTTTTATGATTTGTGGCTTAGTAACAGAAAGGTTCCGGGGGCGTTGTATTTATATTTATTTTTTTGCGTTAGTGTATATTTGATATATTTTTTTTTGACCTGTGGGGTTGGGATTAATTGTAGATTAGTGTTAGTTAGTTAGATTAGTGTTTACGAGTTTGAACAATTTTTACCTACGAGTTTTAAAGAATGAATTTTTGCATCAGAGGTAATTAACGTATTTAGATGATATTTGCTTTGGTTTGCAATTCAGTTTTAAAAAACAACCAAGAATAATATATTGAAATACATTTAAAAGAAATTTTAATGGATCCATTTAGAAAAGGAAAACCTACTGGAAGCCAGGCGCGTAAGATAGTTGTTAAGATATATAATGACAAACTGGAAGAAGCAAAGAATTCGTTTCTTGAAAATCATGTGAGTTACGCAACAACGCAAACAGTGGAAACTACTGAAATTTGTGAACGTTCAATCAGAAGGATTATTAAGGAATACGATGAGACATGGGTTTGTGCAGTTACCAAATAAAAAAGTGCAGCATACGAAGTGAAAACTGGACTAGACCAGTTTGACATCGCAGCTATTTGGCGTATAATGCACAACTTCCACCATTAGGAAAAAATGATGATATCCTTAAAACGAGTCCAGGAAGATCTGAGCTCAATTTAAGTACTACGCCTCTCAAAAGGATTCTAAGAAGAAACGGACTTAACTACAAAAAAAAAGGAAAACAACCGGAAAATTCTCTGTGAAAGAAATGATATTTAACTCATGCGAGTGAAGTATCTGAGAAAAATCCGGGAACAGAACAAAATGATATGACATCATTTATTTGGAGGAAAGCTATATTCATAGCTCACATACAAGGTCACGGGCTTGGACTGATGACAGTAGCAGTGGGTTGAAGACGCCAATTTCAAAGGGACAGAGGCTGATAATGGCGCATGCAGGTGGTGGCAAAGGTTTCGTGAAAAACGAAAACGGGAGACTATTACGACAACATGAACTTCGAAAATTTCTGCAAATGGATCCAAGAACAAGTTTTGAATAACTTGGAGAACCTTCAGTTATTGTAATGGACAACGCCTCGTACCACAATAAATTAGAAGAAAAACAAATTACTTCTGCTTTATTTTTTTTTATAATCTACCCGCGCTCAAGGGATTATGATTACCCTTTAAATGTTTCAACACAGCGCTAGCAAGAAATCCGAGATGATACAATGGCTAACCGAAAACAATATTCCGCATACTATACAGATGTTGAAACTTGAACTGTATGAGCTAATAAAAGGACACCGAGCTACACACAACCCAAAGCATAAGATTGACGATATCATTCACGGCATGGGACATGAGGTTCTACGTTTACCACCTTATCATCCAGATCTCAATCCCATTGAAAATATTTGGGCAACTGTCAAGGCAAGAGTAGGTTCACGAAACACAATATTCAATTTAGATATTAGATGTTCAAAAATTAGCAGAGGAAGAATTTTGAAAAATAAGGGCTGAAGACTGGCGAAAAGTGTGTGAAAAAGCCATAAGAACTGAGGAAATAAACTTTTCTCACGACCTGACGTGGGACACAATTTCAGATTCAATTATAATTAGTCCAGGTGACGATTCTTCAACTGACTATGAAAGCGACATTAGTTCTTAAAACTAAGTGTATGTAAATGAACATTTATTATTTAAATTATATTATTCTTATTTATATTGTTTTTATTTTATTATTATGTTTAATATTTATTTCTGAAGTACAAATTTATAATAATTATTTTAAGGTAAAATAAATTTTTAAAAACTCGTAAGTAAAAATTATTCAAACTCGTAAATCTAATCTAAGTAATTAACACTTATCTAGAATTAATCCCAAAACCCCACAGGTCAAAAAATAATAAATACATATATCAAATAAACACTAACACCATAAAATAAATATAATCATAACGCCCCGGAACCTTTCTGTTGCTAAGCCACAAATCATAAAACATAGAAATAAACAATAATCCCTAAACTATTTGTCAAAGCAAAGTTAAGTTAGGCACTGTAAGATTTAAGGAAAATTCTTTACTCATTAAATATCTTGCGCACCATTTTTGTTCTTTTAAATCCTCTCTCTGCGCAACCGACCGTTGGCCAACTGAATTGGTTCAAGCTATACCTTCTACTCTACAGCCTACAAATATACCCGGTTTGACAGACAACAAAACTTTGTATAATCTGTTGGATATTAAAAAAGAGGGAAGAGAAAGAGGAAATATAATTTTCGCACACAAATCAAATATAACACTACGAAACATATTCACAAACACTAAACCTCTAAAATTTACAAAAAAAACCAAGGCTCAACTTTCCAAAACGTAAGCACGAATTTTCACACGCAGTTTTTTTTATTCGATAGATAATCACTAAAAAACACTGTTTATAGCAATCTTAGAGTGAGGAAACAATTATTTATATTTGTAATTAATTTTTAAAGTTTCGATTTTCCATACAAATTGAACACAATAATGGCTGCGATTCACATGAAAAACTTTTTTTTTTGCTTTATTTTGACGTTTCTCCTTCCTTTCTTTGGTACAGTGATTTTATACGAGCTGTTTTTTGGGATATTCTTGAAATTTATTGTTTTCGTTTGTATTTTTTTTAAGGAAATTATTCATTTATTTAATGGAAATTTTGCGGAAATTTCCTTTTTTTGAATTTGAATATTTAGAAACAATAATATTTACAATATTTTGGTAGTACAAAAGAAACTTTGCAGGCACCCAACCTCGCACCTACCGCAAATAATATAGTGAGCCCAAGCAGGGGGGTTGCAGGGGGGCAGCATGCCCCCATACACATCTCACTGTTTATGGGCCATAATGCTGGATGCTAGCACTGATGCATTTTTGTAACAAAAAGCAGTCTTAGTAATTTTCAACTTTCTCAAGAACCAAAAGACATAAAACCATTCGGTTTTTTGTGTTCGATTCAGAATTGATAGTTACATTGACTAAATAAATCAATTAAGCACTCTATTATACAATTTCGCCAAAAAACATGGTCTGAGTCCAACAAAAAGTGAGGTTAAAATCGAAAAAGGAAATATTTTTTTTTAGGATTTAGGGGGGTTTCCTCACTCTAATATTTTAACCCTGTTCTATTGAGACCCATACCTAACTGTAAAAAAAAAAAATCATTGCAAAAAAAAAATAATTTCCACTACCTTACCACCCACTGCATCTAATGTAGGCAGTTAAAATAGTTGATTGCAATTATTATTTTTGTTCTTCAAAATTACACCAATTATTATACTTTTGAATGACAAAAATAATAATAATTGCAATCAACATAGGTAAGTTACCTAATATATTAAGATAAAGTTCCTATGTAGATATACTAAAATTCAAAAAAGCCTAATCCTATCAAGAATCAATTTTCAAAATTATTCCTACTTAAATCTATTCAAATAGGTATGTGTGCCCATACAAATAAAAAGCAACGTTGTATTTTGGTTAGATATGCCGAAATTGAACAACGTTGCTTTGTTGCGTATGAAATAGCAAAAACAAAACAAATATTCTTGACAAAAAAATATAACAACAAAACACAGAAGATCCCTCAAAAGGAAAATGATACAAAACAAATTTTATTTTCTCTTTCTCGTCTTTCTCATTGCCAGAGCTGATAAACCCACCCTAAATCAAAAGTCTCCACGACAATATTTTCCTACGACAGCGCCCTCGGTAGAGTGTATTCCATAACACTTTTTTCTGTTCCATGAGAGTACTATAGTTTATATATACAATGGTTCTTCCCTCTCTGGAATGGGTTGAATCCTGAATTTAATTTTTCTACGCATTAGGTCAAACCGCTTAATTTTTGACTCCAACGCGCTGATTATCTGGATTCGCTAGAAAAGTAACAAACAGAAAAACGACATAATGTTGAGAAAAACCAAAATCAAATAAATAATAAAAAAAAACACAATTAATTTCAGTTCAATTCAATTTATTTATTTGTTTTAAGGTATTAAAAACATATTTTTTCTATTCTATACGTTTCAATGAGAAAACTAATAGAGAAACGCATATGCATTTAGCATATAACAAAACCAAGAGAAAATGAACGACATTAAGAAGAAGAACAACAACAAGACAATAGAATCAAAAAAAAATTATTTAATATAAGGAGTTATAAAAAATATGTTTTTGACTGTGCGGAATTGAAAATTCCTCTAAATTTTTGTTCTGCTGCCGGTAGGAAGTTTTAAAGGATATTCACATGAGAGCGACCAACGACCAACGAATAAAAAAACAAATGGGATTTAAAACATATATAAGCCTAAATTCTTCACAAAAACTTTACAAAAGGGTAGCAATCTAGTTTAATTTAATGTTAATTTATTAAAATTAGCGTTGTTATTGCTAAAATGAGAGAAATTTGAGAAAATAAATTGGTCGTCGCGAATTACAATATGATTGCTACGAACTGTCAAACACTATTCGCGTCCCACATACCATCCGCACTACAACGAATGAATTGTTCGCGCGCGGCTAACCTCAAAATCATTCTAAGTTGTCTAAGTAAACGCCATTCGCGACGAATAAAAACAAAATATGCATGTTAATGAAATGTCAAAATGGGCGAATGTTCGTTAATTCGTCGGTCGTTGGTCGCTCTCATATGAATAGTTCTTTACCTCCACTTTTTCTTTCGGTTGTTCTTGTTGTTGCTGGTGTTCGTGTTATTGTTCTTGTTATTGTTGCTGTTGTTGTTGTTGGTGCTGCTGTTGTTGTTGTTGCTGCTGTTGCTGGATTTTCTCGTGGAAATCAAGCTTAAAGGTTTGGTCGCAGGGCTCAACGACCTCCAATGCCAAATTGGGCAGCTCCATGATGTCTTCGTCGTCA
Organism: Chrysotoxum bicinctum; assembly: GCA_911387755.1. Classification (NCBI taxonomy): domain Eukaryota; kingdom Metazoa; phylum Arthropoda; class Insecta; order Diptera; family Syrphidae; genus Chrysotoxum; species Chrysotoxum bicinctum. The sequence goes on from OU426988.1 coordinate 109,248,279, forward strand.
AATTGCCCAGCACATCTTTTTGGCAAGAAGAGCAAGAGCAATCTTCCAGCTCCAATAGAATTTGCTGGCCGTAGGGAGTTGTGCATCGCTTTGCCTTACAAACATTGTAACGCTTCTTCAGCGTCAAATTTTTCATGCTGGTCAGCGGCTTAATTTGCTTATCAGCAAAAACATTAGCGTTAGCACGAATTTTTTTCAAAATAGAAGACATTTCTTTTAATTTTTGAGTTTATAATAATTTTTAGACGGACGTTCACTTTTTGTGCTGAAAGGCAACTGAATTAAGAATTTAAGAAAGACCTAGTTTTATACTCTTGAGTGCGTTTTTCTACAAATATGTAGTTCTAAAAAATGATGGTCATGGTGGGAACGGCATTTTTGTTTTTTTTTATGATGAGCTTGTTTTTTTTGTTTTTTTGATTATAAAACAACTGGAGTGAATTCCTAAAGTATTAAACCCGCTCTTTGTTAAGAGGAACATGCCTTTTCTACAAATTATTCTATGTCAAGTGTTGAATTCCCCAACTAATGTCCCCCATTTTTTTCCCTCGTTTCGGTAATTAAATCTTCAGAGTTTTATTATGAAATTAAAAGTGTTGAAAATATCAGCTTACTTGCTTGTTGCTTCATGGTGATAAAATTCATGATATGAAACTTTTCTTATTCATTTTTAGACTTAAGAAAATCATATAAAATTTTTAATTTATTGGATGATTTGACTTCAAGTAATTTCAAATTATTTCCATTTTATTTTCATAAGTTGAGTTATTGATTGTAATCGTATTTCGGCAAGTGACCAAATACATATACTTCTCTCAATTGATTGCTTTTCTTTGGCGTACATTCCTTATAATAATTTCGAGACTTAATGATAAGGGCAGTTATAAATTAAAAACTCAAGTGTTAGGTATATCGGCATGCTTGCTATTATTTCTCATATGGAGTTTTCTTATTCATCTTCCTCATTATCAATGGGCTTAATGATTATGGCAATCTGATCTAGTCGGTATGAGGCATATTGGACAGACAATGAAAATAATCGTGTGCAAGTGTTCTTTGCTTAAAAACAAAAATTGGAAAAGTAGCTCCAAAGCATTGCAACATCATTAATTAAAATATTTGTACTTCATTATGGGACGAAACATCACATCAATAGGTTTTCTTAAGTTATGGCGCACAAGCAACATCCTAATTTGAACATCATATATGTAAGTAGTACACGCTATACAAAAAATATAGAAACGAACACGTATAACAAAACTACTCACACCTCATTGCCCTTATCATTATATTCCTTTAAAAAAAACAAAAACACAACACAATTCATATCAATTTGAAGCCTCAACCACCACCAAATTCTAACGCACTCGGTCGATGCCCTAATCTAAAAAGTCATAAAATAAAACACATATGCTTCTAGCTTCAACGACAACTGAAACACATCACTTGACATATATTACAACTGCGCTCATTATGCTCTTCAATGGGAATAGTGCAGCATAACCAATTTGGGTTCAAAGCATCCCACTCCACTTTCGAGCCGTTGTTGAAGCTCCACGCTTTGGCTCTTAACAAAAAAGAGACCACTGTAACATGTCTACTTGATATTCAAAAAGCATTTGACCCTGCCTGGATAGATGGTTTAGCTTTCAAGTTGAAGTCTCTTCACTTGCCTAGACATCTTGTCCTCATCATCCATAGTTTCCTCACTAACCGTAAGTTTAACGTACGCGTGGGGAGCACTAACTCAATCCTTAAGAACATCTTAGCTGGAGTCGCTCAAGGATCCCGCCTTGGACCCGATCTATTTAACCTCTATGCCTCCGACCAACCTGCAAACCTGCCAATGACAAATACTTTGCTATTCGCTGATGACTCCATCACATATAGCTTATCCATTAACCCATCTCCAATGGGGAATTAAAGTCAATCCCTCTAAAACAGAACTAATCTGTTTTAGACGACCCTCGCGTAATGGCCTAGCAACAAAATGCAAAAACCTTTTTTTGACTCTTCCTGATAACACAGTTATCATCCCCAAGCAAAGTGTTAAATACCTTGAAGTTCACTTCTTCGAAAGGTTCAAATTTAACCAACACACCAAATTCACACTTCGTAAGGCAAATTATGCCTTATCACTTTTACGACCCCTTATGAAAGTGAGGGGTGGTCTCCAAACCAGGACGAAGCCTAAAAACCTAACTCTTACCGCTACTATAGCAATGAAAAGCTGTACGAAGCTTCAGGAATTGTCCCGATTGACAAATATATCGACAATCTGAGCACTAAGATGCTGAGAAAAATCCCAACCCATCCCAGTCCTCTTATTAATTTAATTACAGGTAACTCAGCCACAGACGACCGATATCTCCAGGTGCTCTCCATGATGGACCAAGCATTTGGAATAGCTGTAGAAGACAACTTCGAAAACTTCTATGATGTTGCACGGACGCAGCACAACAGAGGTTGAAGCCACCAAAAGACCAGACAGCAATCAAATGAGCTGCTAAAGTTGACGTAAATATCATAAATAATAATAAGAAAAAAATTTAATAATAATTAAAAATAAACTATTGTATATATAAAATAGCATATATTACCTAATATACCTCAATATACAAAAAACCAATTAGAACTCCACAAAAGATCTCTTTCTTTCATCATGAATATTACTTTTCAAACTGCACCACATCTTCTTTAACCATAATTCACCCACTTCCGAAACAAATCAACAAAAAAACCAGCAGCCTCGTACCGCCGAGAAAAAACAAAATAATAAAAAAGCAATTAAAAATATCCGACTGGACCGATGCCCTCATCTAAGCACAAAGATGACAAACTGAAATATCTATATAAATAATATGTTCCTAGATACAACGACACTTGAAACACACAACCGGACACCAGGAGAACGACGTGTTAAAAACAACCACCACCAAATCCTATCGCACTAGGTCAATGTCCTCATGTAAGAAGCCCGTATATCTGATGACAAACAGATGTATATTTATGCCTATCTGCAACGATACTTCAAAAACATCAATGGCCAACAGTACATTTTAAAAAATGCACTTGACTGATACTCGTATATTCCAATACTGATCCTCAATGACAATGTCAAAATACTTTTTTTTTCCAACAGAAAAACCAAACATTTAAAAAGCAATAAAAACACAGCCAACAAAAACCACTATAAAAAGGGTCATAAAAAAAAGACAAACTTAACCGAATTGTGCGCAGCTCATGCCGACAAAGAAAAACAAAACGTTTAAAAAGCCGTTAAAAACCATAAGACTATGAAAAAAGTCGTAAAAAAAGTTCCCAGCCTCAAGTATCATTATACCTACTACTAATGTGATAAAGTAACCCGCCTGTGATATAAGTTTTTTTTTCTGTTTGGTTTATATACACAGATCTTACAATGAAAAGTACTCTCAATCCATATGAGTATAACACCTTTGTTACAAAACAGACACATAATTACAATAACTTTACTTCACAATCACAACTAACACTTTCATAAAATGAAAAAAACTTAAAGATGAACACATTAATAAGATGGGACTTATATACAATGAAAGTTGGTTTGAGAACGAAACATCGGTACATTTTTCAGTAGAAAGCCAATGGTTACTCTCACTAGGGAAAAAGTTTGCTTTGCCCATAAACAACACCAATATCTCACAAATACATATAATTGCGGACGTGGAACAGTATGTACAAAAAATGACGGACGAAAGAGAAAAAGAAGTTACCAGGTTTAAAATTGCAAACAGAATTGCGACATATAAGAGAAAAATTAAAAACAATGTAAAAGAGAGATTCATTCTGAAAACATACGAGAAAACTCACCGACTTATTCGAAAACATAAAAAGGACATAATAATTACGGAAGCAAATTAAGGGAATAAGACCGTTATCATGTACAAAGAGGAGTACAAAAGGAAAATGGAAGACTTATTACAAGACAAAACAACATACAAAACAATAAGGACATACCCAACAAATCAACTACAAAAAAACAACAACACTATAGTAAATGAATTACACAATCAAAAATACATCGATACACAGATGAAAAAATTTCTTATATGCTCTGTAGCTTCAGCACCCATTCTTTATGGACAGACGATTAGAACATTAAAAACTCTCAACAACTCAAAGAAAAAGCAGAAAAGATTATTTTGGATGAAGACGAGATACTTGTTTCCTTTGACGTGGTATCATTGTTTACGAACATACCATGTATACCTAGCAATTAAAATTATAATGGCGAAATGGGAAAAAATACAGGAATATACACAAATTCCCAAAAAGCTCTTCTTAAAAATCCTCCAATTTGCCTAAAAGAAAACAATTATTTTAAATTTGAAGATACACTTTATAACCAGGTATTTGGAATGCCGATGGGCAACCCACTATCACCCATTAATGCCAACATAGTACTGGACGACCTCTTAGACTACGTTACGGATAAACTCAACAAAACAAATATAAAAATAAAATGTATGGTTAAATATGTTGATGACATATTCGCAATAATAAAAAAACAGGATCAAATTATAATAATGAATACAGTTAATAAATATCATCAAAAACTACAATTCACAATTGAAACAGAAACAAATAACACTTTACCCTACTTAGACACCAACCTACACAGAACAGACAACAAAATTATCATGGATTGGTATGCGAAACCAATGGCCTCTGAAAGTATGATCAACTTTCTCTCAACACAACCCATGAAATATAAAATAAGCAGTGCCAAAAACTTTATCAATAAAATTACAGATATCAGCCATTCAAGCTTCATACAAAAAATTTGAACAAAATACGAACATTATTAAAAAAAATAATTTTCCAAATAGAATTATAAATGAACTTTTAAATGAAAAATTTTTTTCGAAACACATACCCGAAAACAAATTAAACAAAACAAATGGACCTGGTAATACCTTCTACTCTACAGCCCATATACCTGGTTTGACAGGCAACAAAACTTTGTATAATCTGTTGGAAATTACAAAAGGGAGAAGAGGAAGAGGAAACATAATTTTCGCACACAGATCAAATATAACACTAGAGTAAGTTCGGGTAATGTGGAGTAGTCGGGTAATGTGGACCACTGCATTTCCTGTATTAGTGAGAGAGTAAGAGATGTGTTTTGGCTCTTACATGTTAGTTCTCTTAAGCAGGGAGCCATAAATTTTATTACCAAGTGCTTATGAGTAGTAGATTCTGCGCAGTGCAGTATTTCTTGTTTTAGCATGAGGTCGTTATTAATTTTTGTTGTCAGTAATAAGTTTATATTTATTTATATTAACCTTTAATTCACGTAAGTGTTCCTTTTTCATTATTCTTATTTTATGTTGCTTGATTTATAAGGTGAATTTAACTCTTTTGCTGGAATATTATACAAATACAGTACAAACTCAGTTAACGCAACCCTCGATTCACGCAACTCCTTCATTTTCCCCAACACTAAAATCGTAGCACGTCTTGACTCTTTAAGTGCTACTTTTCAAAAATGTTACATCGATTAGTGATACTTTCTGTGTTTATGCATCTGTTCATTAAAATCAAAACATCAAACCAACAAAAACGATTTGTTTAGTTTTAATAATGTTTTTTATACCATTTTCGTTATACGAGTGTCTAAAAAAAATTAGCCATTACAACTAAAATCTTGTATTTAAAAAAAATATAACCCAGTAAGTGCAACAACCTCGGTTATTGCAACTGCCTTAATTTCTATTAGTTGCGTAAATCGAGTTTGTACTGTAGAAAGGTTTTTCTTGTGAAACATGCCTTTCGGCTATTGTGGAGTACTCACAAGTGGGTGAAGTACACAATACTCCACATTTGCCATTTGTTTTGGATAAGGTCAAATTTTATTTATTAATTTATATATTCATCAGAAAATGTTAAAGAAAGGATTTACTATTAAAATAAATAAATCTAATCCAAAAAATACAAATTTTTGAACTACTCCACATTACCCACTCTGATGGGCCCACATTACACGACGTTTTTTCAAAAGGGTGGTTTTTCAACACTTGGAAACTTTGGCAAATATAGAAAATATTTGAGAAAAATTAAGCAAAAAGTTTATTGAAATTTGTTGCTAACGTTCCAGGAAACGATTTAAAAGTTAAGCCATTTCAATAAAAGCTTTATTTTCAAAGATATTGCTGAAAAAAATAAGGGGGTCCACATTACCCGAACTTACTCTATGAAATATATTCACAAACACTAAACCTCCAAAATTTACGAAAAACCAACACAACGTCGTGTACGAAATAAAATGCAAGAGGGCAGATAACGATGCATGCAATATTCATATTCATATTCATATTCATATATTTATTCGCATAGATTTATACAATAAGATACAATATCTTCTTAGGCAGTATAAACTTAATTATTTAATTTACATGATGTGTCCTAAGTTACAACAACAAAAAAAAATAAAAAAAAAATAACAATATAGCTAATAAAGTGAATTTTAATTAAAGAAAATAATATAAGAAAAATTACTACTCCATTTTTAATTTTAAATGAAATTACTTAAAGAAAAATTTAATATTGAAATAATATAAAATTGGATATTTAATAAGAGAAAGGAAAGAAAGAAAAAAAAAAGAAAAATAAGTCATAGAAAGAGAAGAGAAATAAAAAAAGAAAGAAAATCATCATTCATCACCATATTAATGTCGCCAAATACTCCTTGAGCCTAATTCCGAATAACCTAGTACAGCATATCATCCTTATTGATCGGGGAAGAGAGTTCCACAGACGTATCGCATTTATAAAAAACTGCCGCTCAGATATTAAGAAGACGTAACGTATAGGCCGAATATTCAAAGTTCTAAGAGAACGCGAATGACATATCTTATTATAAAGGTAAATTGGTTGATGAGTTTGCAAAACATTGTTTAGTAGTGTTAACGTTCTAAGCTTAAAAAGATTTTCAAGAGTAACGCCATATATTGATTTGGAAAATTGAGAAACGTGATCATATTTTTTTAAACCGAAAATATACCTAGCTATGCTGTTATATGCAACGTTAAGTTTACGCTTGTGCTCATAATCACAATTATTAAAAATTTCACAGCCGTAGAGCATAATAGGAATCAGTAGTGTTTTGGCCAATATAATTCTTGTTTTTAAGGGTGTTATTTTATGAGTAGTCCACAGCATACGAAGCCCTCCGTAAACCCTACCAATTGTTAATCTGATATGGTGATTCCAGGAAAGTGTTTTAGTGAACGTAATTCCTAGGTTACTTGCTGAGTCGACAAATTCAATTTGATTATTATTTAAGTATATTTTGGGGAAGTCATAAGTGTCGATTAGCTTTCTTGAAATCACCAAGCATTTAGACTTAAGTGGGTTTATGCAAAGTCTATTTTCCAGGCACCAACTATGAACGTTGGTTAAATCCTCATTAACCTCAACTGCTGCATTTTCCACCAAACCTAGTGGAAAGCTTTTCCGTAACTGAACATCGTCAGCGTACATATCCACTTGACTGTTTTGTAAGCAGGCAGGCAAGTCATTTATATACAAAGAGAACAATAGTGGTCCCAGTATTGAACCCTGTGGGACTCCTCTGTCCAACATGAGAAGTTCAGACACATCGCCATTTGCCACAACTGCTTGAGATCTGCAATCAAGGTATGACTGGATCAACATTGCCGAAGGTAAAGCAAAATTAAATTGGTTTATTAGCTTACAACAAAGGATATTATGATTGACCGTGTCAAATGCCTTGGAAAAGTCTAAAAGAACGAGAAAAACAACATTGTCAGAGTCAATAGTTTGCCTTATATTTTCAACGACATTTATGAGAGCTGTTGTACAGCTATGCTTTGGGCGAAAACCAGACTGATTTTCACATAACAAGTTTTTGTTGTTAAGATATTTACGAATTTGGGCATTCATTATCCTTTCCATCACTTTAGACAGAAATGATAGAATGGCAATTGGTCTAAAATCGTTATGATTTTTTGGAATAGGTATAACTTTAGCTTGTTTCCAAGCAGAAGGAAAAACACTCGACATAAGGATTGTGTTGAAAAGATGCGTTATATACCGAAGAATATATGGGAGTATGGCTTTAACGAAGACGGGATGAATTTCATCAAGTCCAACTGAATTTGACTTTATCTGTAAGCAACTATCTAAGACGTCGGCATCATCAACTGGTGAAAAGCTGAAACACGGGAAAGAAAACACATTGTGTTCAACAGATAGATCCGTTCTTTCATTAACGACTTCTGGGCATGGAAGAGAAATGAATTTTCTATTGAGTTCATCGCAGTCAATTTTATCAGCGCTACTATTTTTTTGTTTGCCAACACCAATGTCTCGCAGGTTTTTCCAAAGTGCACATCCCGCTTGAGACGGGTTCAGTCGGGGGGCAAAATATTTTATCTTTGCTTCCCGTATCTCACTTGTTACCTTATTTCTCAACCTTTTAAACAAATTGTACAAAACATCTAATCGAAAACGCTTCCAACATTTATATGCTTGGTCACGTTCAAATATCAATTTTTGGATTTTGCTGTTGAACCATGGAATATTTTTTCTTGTGACAATTTTCGTAACTAATGGAACGTGTTTTTCGAATAAGTTTTGTATGTTGGTTTGCATGAAAGATACTTGGTCATCAACATCAGGCATTGCATAAACCCGAAACCATTCAATTCTCTTTAAATCATCTTCCAACTGACTCGGATTTATATGCTTGAAATCACGAAAACTTATAGTTCTATTTAAAATCAACGGCTTACATTGAAACGCCAAATAGATAAGATCATGACGGGAGAAACCTGCAGCTGAGATTTGATTAAAATGTAAAACTTTGTACAATATGATGTACATTGGCACTACAAAACGATTATTATCAACAAGACTGACAGAGCATCAAGCTGACATACGTAATAAACGAACAACAAGAGCATTAGCACAACACAGACTGGACCATGGACACACAGCTGATTTTGACGACACACGAATACTCGACAAAGAGAAAAGAGAAAACACAAGATATACACTGGGAGAGCTTACGCATTCAGCAAAAGCTTGAATTCACAATGAACACAAAAGAAAATAAAGACAAGCTTAGCGCAGCTTACACTAACGTGATAAAGTAACCCGCCTTTTTTAGTTTAGTTTGTTGTATTAAATTGTTATAGAGTATTTATTTATTTATTAAATTATTTATTTTTTTTTAAATTAAAAATTTGGAAAAATTTGTAATGTAAAGTTATACTAAAAACAAGTAAGTTTTACAAAATAACTTGCCAATGTTTATAAATTCTAAATAATTGTATTTACTAAGTTTCAATAAAGTGTGACCCCTGAAGATGTTGAGAATTTTCAACGAAACGTAGGGAGGAAATATGAAATTGTTTTAATTCGCATAAGAAAAACAATTTTTTTTTTTTTTTTTTGCGTAGGAAGGTGAGAAATCTTCAGGAAGACACTATAAGCCCGATGCTTATAGTAGTGTCAGATTTTTACTGACTAAAAAAACACCTCCCTTATCTTCTATAGAGATACTACAACTAAGTCGAGCTTAACAAGTAGTTTTGGCAGCAGTTTCGTTCGCATTTTGTCAGGAAGCTCCCCAACGGGAGGACCTGAAAGTTCCACAAGATTCGAGTGGAGAAATTAATTTTTTGCGCTAGATCAAGAGGTCTTGTTCGGTGCAATCGCCGAAAAACGTTCGTCTCGCTAAGCGATTGTCGGATTTCGTTGTTTCTATGATCTCTAAGTCGTGATCTTAGTTCTGTGGCAAATTTTTTAATTTCGTTTTCTACACTTTCTATATTTAAGTCTCTATGTAAGTTGCTATTTCTTACATACCATGGAGCATTAACTATTGTCTTAAGTACTTTGTTTTGGTATGTTTGTAAAATTTGTATATTTCTTTCGTTGGTACAACCCCAAAGTTGTATACCGTACGTCCAAACTGGTTTCAGTACTTGCTTATAAATAAGCAGCTTGTTATACACGCTTAGATTGGAATATCTTCCAATAAGCCATGTCAATTCGCGGAGTTTATTTTCGAGTTCATCGCGTTTCTTTTTAACATGAGCCTTCCATTTAAGTTTCGCTTCTAGAGTCATACCTAGATACTTTGCTTCATTTGTATATGGAATTTGCATGGAATTAATATAGATGGGTAAGGTGTTTACGTTTTTATACGTAAAATTTATGTGCGTGGATTTCGCTTCGTTAAGTTCAATTCGCCATTTCCTTGTCCAATCTGAAATGCTATTTAACGCCATTTGAAGCTTAGAGGTCGCCGTTTCTATTGAATCTGATATTGCGAGTACGGCTGTATCATCTGCAAAAGTGGCTAAAGTTGTACCTTCTAAGGAAAACAATGATCAAAAAAGCCCATAAACAAATAATACATTGAAATTTGAAGATTTGATCAACATATTATGTACATATTATAAAATAATTTTTTTTTTTAAATTTTAAAAATAATCTTAAATTTTTAAGAAAAATGTTTTAAAAATTTTTGCTTATTTAAAAAAAAAAAACGCTAGAATAATTTATAATTTTCGTTCTTGCAAAAACATATATTTGCTTGAGGAATTGCATTTGTATTTTACATAAGCGCAAGTTCCTGCGCTCCAATCGTAATTTTTTTTACTTTTGTAGTTCACATTTTTTACTATTGTTTTTTTTTTTTTAGATGAAAGTCGTCGAAAATGATTAATTATTTGAATGTGTTACATTTAAGTTGACAAAGTAACTGACTTTGTTTTGTTATTTAATTTTATTAATATCAACTAATTTGAACAAGTTCAGATACGACATATAACCGAAATTGCCGTCGTACTCAGTGAAAATGGATCCAAGCGGGAAATTTATTTTAAGCATCTCTATAACTGTTTTTCTCTTAGGTATAAAAATGCAAAACGACAGTAAGTCGTAAGTAAGAAAAAAGAAAAAATCAAATGAAATACTCGTACAATGCGCTGTGTTTTTTAGGGTCATGGTAAAAATACTGAAATTTAAGTAGAAGCTCCGATTTTCAGTATTTAATTTGTTTCGTATGCATACAAAAACGTTTTTACTTGATTGCAAATACTTTAAGTAATTACCGAATTTATTCAAGTAAATACTTAAAATTCATGCAAAAACATAGTAAATATTTCATTTTTATTGTAAACATCCATCACCTTGAGGTTTTAAGTCATTCTTTATTGGTTTCTTCAAGTGGAAAGCAAAGTAATGGCAACTAAGGAGCATACAAATTTTTCCATCAGCCAGAAGCACCTTGTATTTATGCAAAAATTAAAAGTGCATTCTGTTTTATTAAATAAATCTCAGCAACCATTAATTAAAAGAGCTAAAGCAGAAGCTCTATAATTATTCATTGATGAAAATAAAAACGAAACTCAATGCAGACCAAATAAAAAAAAATTAATAATTTCAAGACTGATGCTTAACATCAAAAAATATTTGAAGAAAACGGGAAATAACCCAATAAATTGAAACTGAAAGAATGGGAGAAGGTTTTCCTTGACATTCTTAACTTAACGCCGATGAAAATCCAACATTAAATTGAATCGGTCATTTCAAAAACCTCATAAGTCATTCAATTAGAATTTTTCAGGAATCAATAAAAACTGGTTCATGCACAAACAAATGAGTTTTAAACAAGTTTTTTTTATGCTTAATTAAGTATTTTAGTTGTAAAAAAATTAATTAAGCATAAAAAAAAAGTAATTTAAAATTCATTTGTTTGTGCATGCAACAGTTTTTATTGATTCCTGAAAAATTCTAATTGAATGACTTATGAGGTTTTTGAAATGACCGATTCAATTGTATTCCTGGTAAGTTTTGAAATTTAAATTATACATGACTTTTAGTTAATATTCGTTTTATAAGGGTGGCTTATATGTTGGAGCAGATGATGATGCCCAAGGACGGGCGGAAGAAGATGCGTCTAACGCACCGTCTGCAGAAGAAAAGAATCGAGAGGAGCACCTAAAAAAAAGAAAGTTGAACGAAACTGATGAAACGAAAAACCTAACCAATGGTGAGCCCCAGCGCTTAGTTCTGCTGGAACAATTAAAACTGATACTAATACGGCAGCAAGATGAAATCGAATTATTTTTGATAGTTTATTTTTTGTTTAATTTATGTACAAAATAAAGCAAATAATTTAAATAATAAACATCAAAATTCTACAAATTAAAATGGTTGTATATCTTTTCAGCAAATTCGATTCTTTTCATTTGGCCTAATCTTCGAGTTTCAAGATAGTTGTTCGATAAATGTTCGCTTTCACGAATAGGTGTGTTATTTTCTGTTTCTTCAAATGGTTGAAAATCTTCGCCGTCCTTTTAATATTTTGCAATGTTATGCAAGACAAAGTAGGCTACAATTAAATTTGGAACATTTATCAAATTAAGCCGTACGCATTGAAGAATCGGAAATCTTCTTTTTAACTGCCCAAAACATATTTCTATTAAGACTCTCTTCTTAGAGTGGAGTTTATTAAATGCTTTTTCGTGATTCATCCTTGCATTTCTAAAAGGGGTCATAAGCCACTGTGTAATTCCATAGCCTTCATCTCCGGGCAAAACAACGTCTGTTGAATTTCGCGTAATTGACTCCAAGGCGCTATTTCTCCAAATTCTGGAATCATGCACTAACCCTGGCTACTGGCAATCAACGCTGGTAAAATATTCCACCGCATTGCACTTTGCTTGAATATTTAAAGAAGCATAACCTTTTCGATTTATGTATTCTTCTGGATGGGAATGGGGTTTCAAAATGTGTACATGAGGACAGTCTAAGGCTCCAATGCATGTTGGGAAACGATATGTTCCGCTCCATTCTTGTTTCAATCTTAGTTGTTCCTCATAGTTCGATGGAAATTTTATCCAATTTGATGTCTTTTATGAGTTTTGCAACATAGTTGATTGTTCGAGAGACGGTACTCTGGTGCAAGCCTATATCTTAACCAACGCCAGTTTGAAATCCAGGATCTCCAACGTACCGCAAAAACATCCGCATCTTTTCGAGATGGGTAGTAGCACCCTTGTATATAAAAACTATAGTACTCTCATGAAGAGGAACGAACGATGCGGCGCCATACGAGCGTATTCCATAACTTTTTACGTAGAGTTGTGGAGAGTAAGGACAGACGATAATCAGGAAGGGTTGATAATATTTTCGGTAAAAGCAAACCGAAGGTGCAGAACAAAGCGATGACAAGAAAGCTATTTTCTGTTTTCTTTTTATCATTTTTCTATACAAATAAGTATGAGGTGGCATTTTTTGCTTCACGCATAGAGAAAAAAACGGTATATTGTTAGGTTTGATTTTTTTCGTTGTATTTATATTGGAGCAAAGGTAAGATTTTTATTCAAATACCTACACGAATTCTTAAACGGTTACCACTCAATTATTTTGTGTAGATAGATAATTATTTTTGTAGGCAGATTTTTCAAATGCAGAATTTTGAGAATTGGAGTTTTGATTATTATTCTGAAATACAGAACAAATAATTTTGGAATGCAGAATTTTGGGAAATTAAATTTTGAAATGCATACAAATTAATAAGTAAAATTTTGAAAAGCAGAAGTTCGAAAAAGGAATTTTGAAATGCAGAAAGCTTAATAAGTAAATTTTGAACAGCAGAAGTTTGAAAAAGGAATTTTGAAATGCATAAAGCTTAGTAAGTAAAATTTTGAAAAGGCAAATTTTGAAATACAGAATTTTAGGAAATAAAATTTTGAAATGCAGAAAGCTTAAAAAGTAAAATTTTGAAAAAGATATTTTGAGAAGTAGAATTCTGAAATGCAGAAAACTTAATAGGTACAATTTGAAAAGCAGAATTTTGAGAAGTAGAATTTTGAAATGCAAAATTTTGGGAAATATAATCTTGAAAAATGTACTTTGAGAAGTAGAATTCTTAAATGCAGAAAACTTAATAAGTAAAATTAAAAATTCAAAATTTTGAGAAGTAGAATTTCAAAATGTAGAATTTTGAAATGCAAAATAACAAAAAAAAATCATGTGATACATCACTCCCTACATCACGAGTATGCAATTTTTAACTCGCTAAGATGCCTAGTTTAGCCAGAAATCACGTTAGAAGATGTCAACTTTGGGGGGTCTACGAAGCTCCGTTTAGCCGCAAATCGCATTTAAAGATAAAAATTTGTTTTTCGCTACATGCGATACGTGGATTGAAAGGTGGCACTCCCTAGATCACGAATATGCAATTTTTAACTCGCTGAGATGCCTAGTTTAGCCAGAAATCACGCTAGAAGATGTCAACTTTGAGGGGTCGACGAAGCTCCGTTTAGCCGCAAATCGCGTTTAAAGATAAAAATTTGTTTTTCGAAAAAAAAATTATTTTCACATTTTTTTACTTCTAATGGAAGAAAAATATATGTATGTATTAAATGTATTTGTTTTGGTTAATTTGTAATAAACTTTAACTACTAAATCAGAAAAAAACAATTCCTGCTAAAATAATTAACATAGCGATTTTTAAATGTGGCAACCATGTCTTATTTTTTCATATTTCAACCGTTTTTTAGAGGCATATACATATGTATAGGTGTTTGAGCAGGATTATACATACATTCATTGCTAATAAATTTTCTCGAAAACGGCGAGTGGAATTTTGATAATTTTTTTTTTGTATGATCTTTACCTAATTTAATAAAACAAATTTTGAAATTAAGATATTACAGCTTCTACCTACCATAGAACCATTTTTCCAAATTTTGACATTTGACAATTTTCTCATTATTGAAATTTTTTATAGAGATGCTTCTAAAAAGTTTAAAAAACATTGCATCTCAAAACTTTGAAAAAAATATTTTTTTATTTTTTTTCTTTGAAAATTCGATATCTGAAAAACGGCTCAATATTTTATTTCGAAACCTAATTTCCATTCGTACAATAGTAAGAACTTGAGGTTGGCGTACCAATTTTTTTTATTTTCTTTTCACTTACAAAATTATGTAATTGCAAGTTTTGCATGTGGAAAAAATTTAACTCGAGATTTTGATCAAAGTTGACTTTACGATGATAGAGAACACGAAAAAATATTTTTTTTATCTAAAAAAATTGTTTTTGAAAAATCAATGTCTTGAAAAAGTTTAAGCGACTAATTTTTGAAAATACTTAAATTAATACTTAAATTAATATCCCAAATTTTTTTCTAGAACAATTTTAAAGAAATTTCTTATATTCAAAATTAGTTCAATAATAAAAGGTTTTTTAAACGTTGTTTGCATAAATTCGTACTTTTTATATATCTATAGGTATATTAATAAAATACGAAAAAAAACGAAATTTTTATTTTAACGAATTAATAATTTCCAAATTTGATAAAAATTCGTAGACAAACATTAAAAGAAATATTTGTTTGTTCAAAATTTGCAGGTCAAATATCTTATATTTTTACAAAATATGTGGATAAGAACTAGTTTTTGTAAAAAAATGTTTATTTTTATTTTAAAAATTTTTCATGTGGGGTGCATTAATAATTTTTTTAAAATTGACACCAAATTTTTTTTTTTTTATTTTTATAAAATTGCTTATAAGCATTTACACTGCATACAAAATATTTTTTCCAAAAAAGGTATCTGATTTTTTAAAAATATTATGTCTATAATAATTTTATTCTATTTATTCTAATTTTTTTTTAATTAATTTAAGTTTTCTAAAATTATTTTTTTTTGAAAAACTTATTTGATTTTTTTTTCACAATTGCTTTATGTGAATATTTATACACTTCTGAAATTATTTATATGTATACACATAAAAAGTATTAAAAATTTTCTATATTTTTTGCAAACAAAGTTTATATGAATAAATTTTAAAAACTGTTCTATACCTATATAAAATTTCTTTTTTTTTATTATTAATTATATAAATACCTATTAACGAATACAAATATTTTTTTTGTAATCAAAATTATTTTCTACCATACCATATTTTATACAGTTATGTACATATGTAAAAGCTATTTTCTTTAGTAAAATTATAGGTATACGTACCTATTAGATTTGCTTAAAGAAATAGTTTTATACCTATATAGTACATAATTATATTAATTGCAAACAAAAACAATTTCCACTACCTAACCACCCACTGCATCTAATGTAGGCAGTTAACCTACATAGTTGATTCAATTATTATTTTTGTTCTTCAAAATTACACCAATTATTATACTTTTGAATAACAAAAATAATAATAATTGCAATCAACATATAGATAAGTTACCTAATATATTAAAATAAAGTACCTATGTAGGTATACTAATATTAAAAAAAGCCTAATCCTATCAAGAATCAAATTTCAAAATTATTCCTACTTAAATCTATTCAAATAGGTGTGTGTGTCCATACAAATAAAAAGCAACGTTGTATTTTGGTTAAATATACCGAAATTGAACAACGTTGCTTTGTTGCGTATGAAATAGACAAAACAAAACAAATATTCTTGACAAAAAAATATAACAACAAAACACACAGAAGAATCCTCAAAAGAAAAATGCTACAAAACAAATTTCATTTTCTCATTCTCGTCTTTCTCATTGCCACGTGGCTAAGAAAATTTTCTCGTTCTTT
Organism: Chrysotoxum bicinctum; assembly: GCA_911387755.1. Classification (NCBI taxonomy): domain Eukaryota; kingdom Metazoa; phylum Arthropoda; class Insecta; order Diptera; family Syrphidae; genus Chrysotoxum; species Chrysotoxum bicinctum. The sequence goes on from OU426988.1 coordinate 109,264,910, forward strand.
CCTCAATTACCACCCCACCCTAAATCAAAAGTCTCCACGAAATTTTTTCCTCCGACAGCGCCACCGGTAGAGTGTATTCCATAACATTTTTTTCTGTTCCATGAGTACTATAGTTTTTATATACAAGGGTAGCACCTCCCCAAGTTTCAATGTGAAAACCTTTGAAATTAATAAAATAATACAAATAATATTTTTTATAATTATAATGAAACAAATTAATCATTAGACAGACCAATGAAATATTCACTTAACCACTCTACATTTTCTCGATCAAAGCGATATAGTTGTTTGAAATTTGAATCAGTTCCCGATCTTCGTTTTTTATATAATTTTGTAGAGTTAACACGTACAATACTGTGCCATTGTTTGTAGAATATAAATTTTTCTTTTACAAATTCCAAGTTTTTATGACCTTTAGCGCTTTTTCTTTTGGTCCATAGCAAATTTAAAAATTTGCAGTATTTACTGCAGAAAAAAAGGATGTACTACTCGTAGTTTCTATGCATTCGAAAAAAGTATGTACTACAAAAATTCATCCAAAAAAAGCTTATACTTTGATTTAAAATAAATATTTATTTTTTAGTATTTACTCCATTTTTATGCATACCAAAATTAGTATTTACTTAAAAAATCTTCAGGAAAAGCATTTACTGTTTTTTATGCATACCACCCCATAAATGGCCTACTGGATTGGCGTCTATGTATATGTGTGTATTTAATCACGTAAGTAATTAAAAATATTGTACATAATTATGATTTCTGAATTCTGATAAAATTGGTGTTTTAGTTTTTAATTTTTCTTTTCAACCTTGCTTGAAAAATACTAGCTTATTTCGAGTGGGTATTTATAACGAAAATACACGACGAATAGGCGCGGAATAAGCTAAACCTGGTTCTTAGGAGGCTTAAAGCCGTTTTAGCATTGTATATATATCTTATAGTATTATCAATTGACGTGATTTTATGTTAGAGTCCCTAGCCTGTGATGTCGCTGAAATCAGCAAAATTTGTCAGTGGAGAGTAGGATAAGAAAGATAGAAACAAGTAGTAAGAAAGAGAGATTTTATTATTTTCATTTTTCAACGAAAGACAGAGTAAGGGAGATTTCCGAGAGGTGGAAATGAAAAAAATTCTTTTTTGACCTTTTTCTGTTGGAATATATTTTCTTGTTCGTATGTTTTTGTGAGTATGTATGGAGGTAGATATATTTTTTGCTTGAACTTCTTTGTCTGAATACATTTTCTTGTTTGTATGGTGTTTCTAGGTATTGAAAAAAAGAGATATGCCTATCATTTGATTTGAAATTTTCAATTATGGTGAAAAATCAAATAATTACTAGGTTGATATCTAAAACGAGAACTATCAACCAATGCTACAAAGATACAGTGTGTTCTAAAAGCATAATAATTGCAATGACAAACTTTATAAAAGGATATTGGCGATAAATTTTATGGAAATTAGTACCTAATTAAACTGTTTTAATTTTAAATAAATATCTGCCATAAATTTTTTTTTCCAAATCTTAGAAAATATTTTTTTTTCTCTAGAATGTTTTTTTTTTTATTTTCGTAGGTATTTACGGCGGATTGATGAAAAAAATGTCGAGGATAAAAAAAAAAATGAAAATTTATACCAGTTTCTGGGCTTTAAATGTTCATGTAAACGCACTTATTTACGTATAATAAATTGTTTATAACTTTTTTACAAGCGATCGAATGAAGTTTTTATATTAGATATAGATATTCTTATATTTTTATATTATGTTTTTTCATAATCTACACAAAAAAACACGACAAGGTCGCATGAACTTGCTCCTATGTAGGTAATAGACTAGGAATTTTTAAAATGAATGCTATTAGAGAAAACTGTTCATAAGCATAAGATTTATTTTTTAAATGAATAAAACAATTCCTTTAGCAGTTGCAGCTAAAAACAGGATGCCATATGTTTTAAGCAAAAATTAGTTTATGTAAGAACAAAATTATAATTCCTTGTAGTGGTTTCAAAAAAATAAGCTTTTATATACGAATAAAAATTAAATTTCCAAAAAAAAAAATATTGATCCGTTTTTGAAATATTGAATTTATTTTTAATTCAAAAATATATTTTTTTTTTAAGTTTTTAAATGAAATGAAATGTTTTTAAAACTTTTTAGAAGTTTGTCTATACAAAATTTCATTGAAATCCGTTATGCCGATAATGAGAAATTCAAAATTCAAAAAAATCGTTCTACGGTATGTACAGTCAGTAATATCTTGATACAAATTATTTTTGTAAATTAAATTATAGATCGTAAGAATTAATTGAAAGGAAACAATTTTAGCAAAATTTTCGGAACTTTTTTAGAGAAAAATGCGATTTTCGATAAACATTTTTTAGCATTTGTATGGAGGATACCCTTATTTTTTAGGTAAAATACATTTTTTTCTCATATCTTGTGGATTACATTAAGAAAATTTTATTTTTCAAATTTAAAAAAAAAATCGAGAATGAGGTTTTCGAAAAATGTATTGAGTTTCCAAAAAAAATTTTTGAAAATTCTTAAAAAAATCTCAAAAATTATTGTTTGAAAATTTAAAGTCATAATAATATTCAAACTATTGGGGGCCTTTAGCAGAAAAATCCGTCGTACTGTTTTTAAGAAAATCAAAAACAAAAAAAAAATATCTAACAATTTCTTGCAATTTTTTTTTTCAACTGCCACTGCAACTGATTCAAAAAAGCGGGAAAATTATTTGCAAGAAAATATTTTGATATGGCATATGTCTAAATAGTAAACAAAAATACAGTGCAACCCTAATATAACGTACCTAAATATAACGACTTACTCGATTTAACAAATTCTTTGTAATCCCCTTAAATTGTCCATAAGAGTTAATGTAAAATATACCTTTACATTGCGAACATTTTTTGCGAACAACCTCTTTATAACGAATTTTCAACTATCAAGAAAAAGGATAAACACCTTTAACTAAAGAATTTTCTCAACCCAAACCTTTATACGAGTATAAAAGTTCCCACCAATGTACATATGACCCTTAATCTCATAGTATGTGATTCATGTCGCTACAGGTTTCGACCCGCTTTTGTTCGTAAAACAATCATTGTTGTTTGATGGAAAGTAATGCAAATACTGCTGCTCGTCACTTTTACCTCTTATACCTCTTTATAACTAATTTTAGACCAATCTAACCTCAACATAACAAACCTCAGTTCAACGAATTACTTGATATAACGAATATTTACTTGTTGCCTTGCGATTTGTTATATCGAGGTTGAACTGTATACATGTATTCACAAATCCACAAAAAACCTTTAAAATTAGCAGAGGAAAAATCAGACAGAAAGTCATGGTTGCCAAATTGATTATTTTCAATGCATTATGTTTCGAATCGTTTATTCCATATAATTTTGAGATTTTGATAAATTTTTTGAATGTATTTAACCAAACAATAACGCTACCCACCATACAAATGCTAAAAATGGTTTTCGAAAATCGTATTATTCTCGAAAACGTTTATTCATACAATAATAGAAGCTTTAAGTTGGCCTACTAATTTTTTTTCTTATTTCATATTTGCATAGCAATTTTTTTTTATCGCTTACTACTTAAAGAATTAAAAGGAAAATAATTTTATGCTTATGAACAGTTTTCTCTAATAAAATTCGTTTTTAAAATTCATATTCTATTACATAGGAGCAAGTTCGTGCGACCCAGTCGTGCATTTTATTTATTTAAAAAAATATATAACCCAGTAAGTGTAACAGACTCGGTTATTACATCTGCCTTAATTTCTATTAGTTGCGTAAATCGAGTTAGTACTGGTTATCCTAATAATTTACTGTACACATATTCATATATATTTAATTTTATTTACAAGTATTTAAGGTACTTAGTAAAATAAGGTTAACCAAAACATAAAAAAACTTTCTTTAATTCTATCAGTCATCATTACACTCTATATTTATATTTATTTGCTTGTGGCAAGCAACCATGGTCACAGATTTATATTTTTCCATACAAATATATTTTCCCTATCCTCACAAAACGTCACATATACATCCATGCATATAATTTTCTCGTTCTGTTATTATTTCTATTTTTTCTTTCAGCGCACATTCTTAACACAATTTATTTTTTCTCATTCTTCCATTATCTCTACACCCATATTTTGAAGTCTCCAAAATTTAGCAGAGACACATTTTAGCAAATGCGGTCCGTAGCCTGAAGATGCCGCCACAATCTTTTGACTTCTCGATATTACTATAAGATATATATACAATGGTTTTAGCATTGTATATATAAACTATAGTACTCTCATGAAGAGGAACGAACGACGCGGTGCCATACGAGCGTATTCCATAACTTTTTACGTAGAGTTGTGGAGAGTAAGGACAGACGATAATCAGGAAGGGGTGATAATATTTTCGGTAAAAGCAAACCGAAGGTGCAGAACAAAGAGACAACAAGAAAGCTATTTTTTGTTTTGTTTTTATTCATTTTCTATACAAATAAGTATGATGTGGCATTTTTTGTTGGAATGAAGGTTTTATTTTTTTCGTTCGCTGTGTTGTATCTATGTTGGAGCAAATAAATATATGTATGTAGGTACGAGTATAGGATTTTAATTCAAATACACGTTTACCACTCAGAACAATTTTTTTGTATAGTTAGTTAGATAATTATTTGGACCTTATTCGAAATTCCCCCCCCCCCCCCCCCCCCCCAACACCAAAATGAACTTTTGTTTTTACGAATCGATAAAAAAGTGTTTGCTGTTGATAAAAAACATCAAATTATGGAGGAGAAACACTTTTTTGTGGTCAAAAAGTGAAGTATAAGCGGACCACCCCCAGTACTGTTGGCCCTTATTCGGAATTCCCCCCCACCAAAATGAACTTTTTTTTTAACGAATCGATAAAAGAGTGTTTGCTGTTGATAAAAAACATCAAATTATGCAGGAGAAACACTTTTTAATGGTAAAAAAGTGAAGTAAAAGAGGACCACCCACAGTACTATAACTAACTACTACTTTTGTATGGGATATTTGCTTTTTTTGCTTGCTTACGCATTACGGCGGCGTTGAAACAGTGATATATTTATGGGGTGGCATGCTGCCCCCCTGCAACCCCCCTGCTTGGGCACACTAGGATTTGGGGTAGGTGCGAGGTTGGGTGTATGCAAGGTTTCTTTTGCATTCACAGAATCTGGATTTAAAGAAACTTTGAATTTACCCTATGGCCTATATTAATTTTTTTATACTTCACTTTTTTACCATAAAAAAAGTGTTTCTCCTCCATAATTTGATGTTTTTTATCAACAGCATACTTTTTTTTATCGATTCATTAAAAAAAAGTGCATTTTGGTGGGGGGGGGGGGGGGAATTCCGAATAAGGACCAATTATTTTTGTAAGCAGATTTTTAAAATGCAGAATTTCGAGAATTAGAGTATTAGAGTATTAGAGTTCTGAAATAGGTACAGAAAAATTATAATGAAAGCTAAAATTTTGAAGAGTAGAATTTTGAAATGCAGATTTTTGGGAAATGAAATTTTGAAATGCATAAAACTTAATACCTAAGTAAAATTTTGAACAACAGAAGTTTGAAAAAGGAATTTTGAAATGCAGAAAGCTTAGCACCTAAGTAAAATTTTAAAAAGCAAAACTTTGAAATTCAGAAATTTAGAAAATAAAATTTTGAAATGCAGAATTTTAGGAATTAAAATTTTGAAATGCAAAATTTTGGGAAATATAATTTTGAAAAATGTACTTTGAGCAGTAGAATTCTGAAATACAGAAAACTTAATAAGTAAAATTTGAAAAGCAGAATTTTGAAAAAGAAATTTTGAGAAGTAAAATTTTGAAATACCATATTTTGGGAAATTTTAATATGCACAAAACTTAGTAAGTAAAATTTGGAAATGCAGAATTTTGAGAAGTAGAATTTTGAAATGCACAATTTTGAGAAGTAGAGTTTCAAAATGCAGAATTTTGAAAACTTTAATTTTGACAAGTAGTATATTGAAAACTAAAATTTATCAATTAGAATCTTGAAATTCAAAATTTTGAGAAGTAGAATTTTGAAATGTAAAATAACAAAAAAAAATCATGTGATACATCACTCCCTACATCACGAGTATGCAATTTTTAACTCGCTAAGATGCTTAGTTTAGCCAGAAATCACGTTTGAAAAAGTCAACTTTGGGGGGTCTACGGAGCTCCGTTTAGTCGCAAATCGCATTTAAAGATAAACATTTGTTTTTCGTTACATGCGATACGTGGGTTGAAAGGTGGCACTCCCTAGATCCTGAATATGCAATTTTTAACTCGCTGAGATGCCTAGTTTAGCCAGAAATCATATTTAAAAGTACATTGGGTGGCCCGCTCTGCAGGACTTAAGAATTTTAAGTCCCTTTTTCGGGGACACACCCTTTCACGCGACTCCATCGCTCCGCTTAGGGTATGTTAAGTCACCTGGCAGGCGCCAATGTAAACAATGTATGAAAAATCAAAATTTCTTCAATTTTTAAAATAAATATTTCAAAACTCAATATTTCGAAAACCCCATGCTAGATTTATTTTAAACTTGATAAATAAAAGTTTATCAATATAATCTACAAGATGTGAGAAAAAAAAAAATATTTTTCCTGAAAATAAAGGTACCATCCATACAAATGTAAAAAAAAAATAAAAATTGTTTTAAAAATCGTATTTTTCTCGAAAACGGCGCCTGGAATTTTGATAAATTTTTTTTTGTATGATCTTTAATTTAATAAAACAAATTTTGAAATTAAGATATTACAGCTTGGGGGAGAGTACGATAACTTGGCCGCCAAGATTTGATTACGTGTTTTTGTAGAGGGGTCAAAAACAAGCACTTTTTACTACGGGAGGGGGGTCTATCTCCCCCCGTTTAGGAGGTAGGGGCACTTCTAGAAAAAATGGTTTAAATTGAAAAAAAAAATATATTAAAAAACAACGGCAACACTTACAATAAAGTGCTATATTGCGTTTGAAAGCCAGAAGATTGTTCTATAATCCTGTATTTAAATTAAATTACTCATGTCAATGGTTTTTGAGAAATTCGCATTTAAAGTCCAAATTTTGATAAAATCACGTGAAAAAAAAAGTTTAGACCGATTGTTTTCAAAATTGTGAAATGAAATTGTAAGTGAGCTTATACATATGTGTTCCATGTATCTATCAGTTTTTAATCGAACACAAGAAACCGCATGGTTCTATGTCTTCTAGTTTTTGAGAAAATCGAAAATTACCAAAACTGCTTATTTTTGACCCCTCTAAAAAAATCCGTCATCAAATCTTGGCGGCCAAGTTATCGTACTCGTGCCACAGCTTGTACCTACCATAGAACCATTTTTCCAAATTTTGACATTTGACAATTTTCTCATTATGGACATTTTTTATATAGATGCTTCCAAAAAGTTTAAAAACATTGCGTCTCAAAGCTTTGAAAAAAAATATTTTTTTTAATTTTTGGAAAGAAGTAATTTTTTTTTCTTGGAAAACTCGATATCTCAAAAACGGCTCAATATTTTATTTCGAAACCTAATTTCCATTCGTACAATAATAAAAACTTAAGGTTGGTGTACCAAATTTTTTTTTATTTTATTTTCACTTACAAAATTATGTACCTACATAATTGCAAGTTTTGTATGTGGAAAAAATTTAAAACTAGATTTTGATTAAAGTTGACTTTACGATGATAGACAAAACGGAAAAATATTTTTTTATCTAAAAAATTTTTTTTTGAAAAATCAATTAGGCCTATTCGGCGAGATCTTTTATTCTTTTATTCTGTTATTCTGCTATGAATTTCCATACAAATGTTTGAGCTGTCAACAAATCTTTTATGAATTTTAATTTTGGTATTCAGCACGCTAAAATCTGTTATAAAATCTGCTAAGAAAACTTTTATGAACTGTCAAACGTTCGAACATAGAAAAAATCTTTTACGAATAGCATTTTTGGTATTCAGCATGCCAAAATCTGTTATGAAATCTGTTAAAAATCATAAAAGAATAAAAGACAAACTTCTGTGACTTTTATCATAAAAGATTTCAATACATACACAGATACGAGTATATCAATGAAAAATTGATATATCATCGTCGTCCATTCTGCAATACAATATTTTGCAAATATGGCTGATCTGGAATGAATTAAATAAGAATTAAATTACATTTTTGTTAAGAATGGACGTTTCATAGAACGACGACGATATATTTTATATTTCGTCAACGAAATCTTTTTAAAATGAGACAAATGAAAGAAAATATATTTACACACATACGAGTATGATATAAACATATGTATATGTAAGTAGAGTAGAGGACACCAATAATGTGTAAGAGAAGAGATTACTTTTTTGTTCGTCATCCATTTTAATTTTGTCAGATGAATTATTTTATTTAATCACAGCTGATTTTGATAGCAGATTTAGTTCAGTTTCATAACAGATTTCGTTTTCGAAGTTGCATAACAGACTTTTATAAAAGTTCGAGCCCCTGAATACCAATTATAAAAGATCTTTTAAGATGGAAATCTTTTATGATTCATAACAGAAAATCTATAGCAGAATAACAGATGTGGCAGAATAGGCCTAAATGTCTTAAAAAAGTTTGAGCGATTAATTTTTGAAAATATTTCTTAGAATCTTTATTTTTAAATACTTCAAATTAATATCCCAAATTTTTTTCTAGAACAATTTTAAAGAAATTTCTTATATTTAAAATTAGTTTAATAATAAAAGGTTTATTAAATCCCTGTGCAGGGACGGGTTAGAATATCCCTGCAGCGCCTCCCCGCTTGTCGTAAAAGGCGACTAAAGGAGTAAATACATCTAGGCCACAAACAGCAAGGTGAACCTAGCGACACGTAACACCTATAAACTTTCCCAAAAGTGTGCATGCCAGTCCCTGGGTTGGCACGACTGGAGATCACCGGTGCCGTAAAAGAGAGATCAAATACAAAACTGGAGCATGCACACGTCGATACTTACAACGGATTTTGTGAATTCAAGCATTATGGAAGTACTCGTCCAAAATGACACTACCCCGCCAGGCACTACCATTGTTACACATGGTACTGATCCTGGACCGAGCAGCAATGCTCGGGTCAGAGCTAGACGGATTCCGGGGGCTAGCAAAGTAATGCCGCAGATTATACAAAATCTGAGAGTTGCGAGTTGGAACGTTGGCAGTATGACAGGTCGAAGCTTCGAGTTGGAAGAGATGATGAAAAGAAGGTGAGTGGACATCTTATGTGTTCAAGAAACAAAATGGCGAAACACGGGAAACAGGGCCCGTTTCTTGGATACGAGGACAAAAAACTATAAGATGTTCTACTATGGAACGGAAAAGGGTTAAAAACGGAATCGGAATCATCCTTGCAAAACATCTATTAGGCAGCGTATTGACCATTTCGAAATCCAGCGACCGTTTGATGTCCCTTAAATTGGTGATTAAAGGAAAGTTGTGGAATATTGTCACTGCATATGCTCCCCAAATTGGATGTGAGCAGGTACAAAAAGATGCATTTTGGCTAGACTTTCACAATCTACTTAAGGACATCCCAAAGGAAGAGTTTTTGTTCGTGGGCGGAGATTTGAACGGACATGTCGGGAAGACAAACGAAGACTATGAAGATTGCCATGGAGGCCTCGGATATGGCACCAGGAACCCTCCTGGTGAAGACATCCTGAGCATGTGCAAAACATACGGTCTTATCGTACTAAATACCATGTTCGTCAAACAAAGCCGACACCTGGTCACTTACAGCAGTGGTGGAAATGAAACCCAGATTGATTACCATTTAGTATCTAGTTTCATGAAACCCCGGGTAAAAGATTGCAAAGTGATACTAGGAGAAGCGATCGCCCACCAACACCGTCTCCTACTGACAGAATTTTTTATGGAGACAGTGAACGACAACAAACATACAAAAACTTTTGGGAAGATCAAATGGTATAATCTGGATAAGGAAAAAGGCGAAGCTTTTATTTCGAATATGCAAAACGTTCTGTATAACAACACCGATATAGTTCGAAATGAAGAGAGTACAGCACAAAGTATGTGGGATCTCCTACAGAGAACTTGCAAAGAAAAAGCCAAAACACTGTTAGGGGTTTCAAAAGGGCACAACCAACAAGGCAAAGAAACATGGTGGTGGAATGATGAAGCTAAATCAGTTATAAGTAAAAAGAAAATGGCTTTCAAGGCTTGGTCGAAGTGCCCCTCTAATGATACAGAGCAAAAGTCACGCCTCGAAGTGGAATATAGAAACTGCAAGAAAGAAGCGAAGAAGAAGTGCGCCCAAATTCAAGCAAAGAATACAGAAAACCTGTATCGGGAGCTGGATGAAATTTCTACCCCGACAGCTGGTGCTATTCAAGAGCTACGGCAAAACACGAATAAGGGCGCAACTATCTTTAAAATAGCCGCTCAAAGAAGAAGAAATGCCCAGGAGATTTGTTCGCCAAAGTTCATTAACAATGCTCAAGGCCAACTACTTGTGGAAGACAACGAAATTCTTCACAGGTGGCGACAGTATTGTGACGGACTTCTAAACGAACAATTTCCAAGGCTATACTTTCCAATAGCTTCACCTAACTTAAGAGAAGTATCCGACGTCACAGTCGAAGAAGTTAGTGAGGCGGTAAAATACTCCAAAAAGGGAAAAGCTGTTGGCCCAGACGAAATACCCTCAGAGTTTTGGAAAAAGATGGGAGATATCGGGTTTAGATGGCTCATGATTCTTGTCTCCAAACTTATACGAGGTGATCGCATGCCTAATCAATGGAGGGAAAGTTACCTTCTTCCAATTTATAAAGGAAAGGGTGATACTCGAAGCTGTGATAATTACCGTTCGATTAAGCTGATGTCACACACCATGAAGATCGTTGAGCGAGTCTTGGGTAGCCGACTGCGAAAAATAATTAGGCTATCTGATGACCAGTGCGGGTTTGTCGGGGGTAAGTCAACCACGGATGCAATCCAGAGTATAAGAATAATTATGGAAAAACATCGGGATTCTTTGGAGGATTTGCATGTCGTATTGGTTGATTTTGAAAAAGCATTCGATCGGCAACCACGAGATCTAATATGGGTGGCCCTCAGGCAACGAGGAGTTCCAGAAACCTATGTGCGGATAATTATGGACATGTATGATGGAGCAGTTACTAAAGTAAGATGCGCAGCTGGAGTCACCGAAGAATTCGAAATCACAGTAGGTGTACACCAGGGAAGTGTCTTGAGTCCCCTGCTCTTTATTACAGTTCTTGATTACCTGCTTGAAGGCAAAGTGACGGATCCAAAAGTACATCAGTTATTCTTTGCTGACGATGGAGCCATCATATGTGAAGACCCGATATCCCTACAACGAGCACTTGACGTATGGGTGGATGTTCTAGAAGGAAGTGGGTACCGCATAAGCCCGAAAAAGACAGAATACCTATGCTGCCCATTTTCTGATCCACACAGGCCTATTCCAGACATTTATTTGAATGGAGTAGTGCTTCCCAAGTGTGAAAAGTTTAAATATCTGGGGTCTATGATAAATAACGAAGCTACTTGTGATGACGATATCAATCATCGCGTAAGCGTAGGGTGGATGAAGTGGCGGGAAAATTCTGCTATCTTCTGTGACCGAAAAATGCCCCCTAAGCTGAAAGGAAAGCTCTACACTTCAGTTGTGCGTCCAGCACTCACATACGGTTCACAATGTTGGACAATGTACAAAAAGTATGAGAGTAAGCTTACGGCAGCTGAGATGAAGATGCTTCGTATGACAGCAGGAGTTACAAAGCTTGATCGAATTAGAAGTACGAAGATCCGAGGAAGCCTTCATGTTAAGAATACCATTTCCCAAAAAATTGAACACGACCGACTCAGTTGGTATTGCCATGTTCAAAGGAGAGATCCTGAGAACCCCGTCAAAAAGGCAATATCATACAACGTTCCAATTCGGAATAAAAAGAAAGGTAGGCCTAAACACTCCTGGTACAAACAAATGCAAAAACACCAGCATTCAGTTGGCCTCAGAAATGGAACAATACAAAACCGGGAGGCTTGCCGCCGATTTCTGAGGTCAACCCGGCGAACCCCACAGGCGGATCACTAGTGTGAAGCAGATACGTGGGAGAGTTATGATCCCCTCGACATCGAGATCATAACAGCGCCGAAGAAAAGGAAGAAGAAGAAGAATAAAAGGTTTATTAAACTTTGTTTGCATAAATTCGTACCTTTTATATTTATTTTAACAAAATACATTTTAATGAATTAATAATTTCCAAATTTGATGAAAATTCGTAGACAAACATTAAAAGAAATATTTGTTTGTTCAAAATTCGCAGGGCAAATATCTTATTTTTTTACAAAATATATGGATAAAAACTATTTTTTATAAAAAAATGTTTATTTTTATTTTCAAAGTTTTTCATGTGGGGTGCATCAATATTTTTTTTAAATTGACACCAAATTTCTTTTTTTTTATTTTTCTAAAATTGTTTATAAGCAATATGTAAATGCATACAAAATATTTTTTCCAAAAAAGGTAACTGATTTTTTAAAAATATTATGTCAGTAATAATTTTATTCTATTTATTCTAATTTTTTTTAATTAATTTAAGTTTTCTAAAATTATCTTTTTCTCGAAAAACTTATTTGATTTTTTTTCACAATTGCTTTATGTGAATATTTATAAATTTCTGAAATCGTTTATATACACATAAAAAGTATTAAAAATTTTCTATATTTTTTGCAAACAAAGTTTATATGAATAAATTTTAAAAACTGTTCTATACCTATATCAAATTTCTTTTTTTTTATTTTTAATTATATAAATACCTATCAACGAATACAAATAATTTTTTCTACCATACCATATTTTATATAAAAAGCTATTTTCTTTAATAAAAATATAGGTAGGTATACGTACCTAGTATGTATTAGATTTTCTTAAAGAAATAGTTTTATACCTTTGTATATACATATGTACATAATTATATTAATTGCAAAAAAAAAAATGTCCACTACCTAACCACCCACTGCATCTAATGTAGGCAGTTAACCTAGTTGATTGCAGTTATTATTTTTGTTCTTCAAAATTACACCAATTACCTATTATACTTTTGAATAACAAAAATAATAATAATTGCAATAAACATTGGTAAGTTACCTAATATATTAAGATAAAGTACCTATGTAGATATTATAAAATTCAAAAAAGCCTAATCCTATCAAGAATCAATTTTCAAAATTATTCCTACTTAAATCTATTCAAATAGATATGTGTGTCCATACAAATAAAAAGCAACGTTGTATTTTGGTTAGATATGCCGAAATTGAACAACGTTGCTTTGTTGCGTATGAAATAGCAAAAACAAAACAAAAAATATTCTTGACAAAAAAATATAACAACAAAACACACAGAAGATCCCTCAAAAGGAAAATGATACAAAACAAATTTTATTTTCTCTTTCTCGTCTTTCTCATTGCCAGAGCTGATAAAATTTTCTCGCTCTTCCTCAATTACTACCCCACCCTAAATCAAAAGTCTCCACGACAATATTTTCCTACGACAGCGCCCTCGGTAGAGTGTATTCCATAACATTTTTTTCTGTTCCATGAGAGTACTATAGTTTTTATATACAAGGGTTTTAGTATCTAAATGTCATTTTGACATACTCGTAAACAGTTTTTTTTTCGTTTATTACTAAGACAAAATAGATGGATATTTTGCATTACTAAATTATTTACATTTTTCAAACGCTCTTACAGTTGTACGGTATTTCAGACGCAATGTGGTTAGTACATTCAATTATAGGATTTGATCTTTATACAATTCAATTTTAAATGTAGATACCCAATTTCCAATATGCATCCAATTATAATACTCGTAAAATGTATAGTAATAGGAATTAGTTGGGGTTTGCTTACATTTATAATAACCAGAGTTTTAGATTTGTGGCTTTTTTGATACTATATTTGACATAAGAAAGACGCAGTTAAAACGGCTAAGTAAATATTTTATAAATAAGGATTTGTTTCACGGGGCGTAAACTCGAAGTGCTTCGGCAAGGTTTAACTATTCCGAGGTTGAACCGAGTATTAGTGAAATATAATAAATAAGACTGCTAATGTATATTCATTATATTCATTGAAACGCCTTGGTGTGGTGTGTTGGACATCTGCATATGTTTTGGCGACACGCTTGTTTCTTCAACGTTGTTCAAATAAATATATTTTTTCATTTTCACTGGAAAAATACTTTTAAATAAAAATGTATTAATATTATCGTTTCTGTCATTTTGTTGTATCATTATTTTTATTTTAAACAAAACTCGTTATTTTATTTTTTTTTAATAGGTGTTCTACAATTTTATGTGAATGTTTATTGTTCACAATAAATGATTTATTTTAGTATTATAGTTCATCTGCTCCGCAGGATAAAAAGTGTTCCAACCAGAATTGTATAAATACTTGAAATTCGACTAGTTTCACTGTTTCCACCTCTAGCCGTTCCTTCAAGACCTATGGACATGCCTTTATTTAAACGAGTTGAAGTACAAAGTATTACACAAAATAAATTACCTGTTATGTAATTCATGTTGTCATCGATTGAAGATGGTAATTCCGGATGTAATTTTATTTCTGGTCAAAGATAAATAAATATCATTTAAAATAATTACTAACTGTTTAATACTTACCATAAAGTCTTAAGGTTCCTTCAGCACGGCCTAATGAATTTGTGCTGACACAATGGTATGTTCCGACATCGGATATGGAAAAGGATCTTACTATTAAAAGCATTGTGCCCTTATAACCATCTCGTTTTTCAGTAATTCCATATTTTGGGCTAAAAATATTAATATTTTGCATACTTATATATAGTGTTGGTTTTTTGAAAGATATGTACCCATCTAAAAGCATTTCTGGAGAAGTCTGGCTTGTGTCGGTTGGATTAAAGGAAGGCAGATTTAATGCATTTGCAGACGTAACACGTGTCCCTTTCAGCCAGTATGTCACTGGGGATGGTGATGCTTCTACATGGCATTCAAGTTGAACATCTGATCCTAAAGGAGTGCCCAATAATTGACTAGGAGCACGAACCATAGGTGCAACTATAAAGAAGTGTTCAAAAGAATTCTTATTAGTTTTTTAATGCAACTGCAAAACGAACAAAATAAATTTTATTTTTTATTGTATGGTCAATTCTCATGTTGTGGGTATACTGATTCACATATACAATGGCGAGCATATGTGCATACATTGTCCTCAAATCTGACTTTAAGTGGCTGTAAAATCCGAATAAAAACAGATATCGCCAACATTTCTTTTAGATAAACTATTAATTTTTTTTTTTGAAATGAAAACATCTTTTAAGAAATGAAGTCCAAAATTAACTTTTAATTCTTACCTGGTAAAACTAAATTATGAATGAAACTGTTATGAAAATCATCAAAACAAATCATATTTGGTTCAAAAGTTTGATGCAAAAGGTTTCTACTTATGTTTTCTATAACATCACTTTTTTATCAAAAATGAAGAAAATTCCTATGCACTTCGAAAATCAAATTGTTGAAATGCAAAAAAAAATAACCAGCACGAAAAATAGCTGAACGGTTAGATATTTGTCATCTAACAGTGCTCAAGTTAGGAAAAGACGCAATCTGAGCTCGCCTGAAATAAAAAATTCGCCCCCACAATGCCCCTACAAATGAATAAGCTTGCTCATCCTACAGTTCCTTCTGAAACCTATTGCTCTCTTTTACCTGGTATTGTCCCACATGGTTTTTCTTTTGGTGCATGAGTGGACAACAACTTGATAGTATGTGGTCCGATGTTTCCTCATACATGTTGCAGAATCTGCATGTGGCACTGCTTACTTTACCAAGTAAACTAAGGTGTCTTCTAAGTTTGCAGTGTCCAGTTAGGATATCTGTTATTATTCTTAGGTCATTTCTATACTTTAGTTGATGCAGTTTTCGAAACGTTGCTGGTTGTAACCAAGCCACACCAAGTTATTGATGACACCAGCAGGATACAATGACCTGTCCAACGTAAATATACAGTGTATCACAAAAAATAAGTAAGCACTCACTGCTATCGCATAGGTTACGTTAGGTTAAAGTGGCTGTCATTAAAGCGTCTGACAAACTTAGACCAGTAGAGGTCCATTGTGATACTACGATCTAATAGGGACCATAAAGGTTCCCTACTAGTTAAAACCATTTGGGGCTTATGATGAAGCGAAGGAGACTTTTAATGTCTTTGTTTATGAAATCCCTTGGTTCATTATAGAAATATTCTCCTAGATAAAATTTGCGTCTGTAAGAGACAGCAGGGCATGTACAAATAGTCCAGTCATTTTAGGTTTTATCTGCGGAAAAATTCCTAGTGAGCTGAATTTTTTTACCTTTATTACGGCATTGTAATGAAGATGTGAAAAATCGACATTGATATCGTGCCGGCTAAAAAAGTTATAAGGGTCAAAAGGTCACAAAAATCAGTTTTTCGCAAATATCTCGCGATCTATTGCTCAGAGGTCAATAAAGGTCATTATAAAAATTGTTTGACGTGAAATTGTCTACAAAAAATGGCTCTAGCATTTTTCTGTAAAATTAACCGTTTTCGGAGTAGAGCGCTGAGAAAGCAAATATATTATGACGATGCACCAGCGTTACCACTTCCGGAAAAAAAGTAGAAGTAGATTTGAAGAAAAAAGTGAAGTAAATTGAGAAAAATCGAAGTAGATTTTAAAATGACTTTTTACTTGCTTTTTGAAAAATTAGAACTCGAGATTTTCATCAATTGACATTACAACACGAAAAAGTAGGGATTCCGTCTGTGTACAGGTCGCGACCCTAGAACAAAAAGGTTCTAAGTACACCAAAGTGTGTTCTGAGAAAAACGCATCTGAATATTATTCAGGCACTGTTTAAGAAAATTTCAATTTTTTTTTTATAACCCGATGAATATGCACAAAATCTATAAAATTTCAACTTTAAAACCTAATAAAACCAGATTTTTAATCCTTAAAATTGACTTTAAAAATCATTATAGGACTTTGCTGGTCAACGATGCAACACTATATTCTAGAACAATAAGGTTCTATGTAGCACTTAGAACCTTCTTAACTTATATTTTGATTTTTTTTTCACATAGAACCTTGTGAAAGAGATATGGATTATTATTTTGTTAATAAAAAGATATTTACTTGCATTTTGAGTGATTGTACATTGTAAATAAATAAGATTGTTGTTACAGCTGATAACTAAATACACGAACAAAAAAAGTAAATTAAGGTTAGTTAATTAGTTAAAAATCCAAGAGTCAAATTGTAACAAAGTTCTATCTGCATGGATTCTTTTTTGAATTTGGTGAAATAAAGTTCTAATAGGAAGTTAGAACCTTTTTAAATAAATCTCAAATCGAAAATAAGCAGATTTAACTCTGTAGCTGTGGATATTTTGTGAAACAAGGTTCTAAGTGGAGGCATTGTATATGTATATATTTTAATAGTACTCTCATGAATAGGAACGCGACTAGGCGAGCCAAGCGGCACCATAATTACTAAATTAGCAGAGGTGCCTATGGCAGAGTTTTAACAGATAGACATTTAATACATGACAGTGACAGCAATAGGAATACTGTATATAAAATAGGAGAACAAAGGCACATACTATGTACATTGGAGTAGAATGTAGGTGTGTGTGGGGATTTGGTAGTTGTTATTTTCTGTAGGCAAATATTTTCAAGGTCAATACTTTCGATACTTTTTTTTGGCGATTACGTATTTTTTGGGATAGAAGAAAATTATTTCTGTGCATATTGTCGTCTGAGTTATATCTTGTTCAAAAGAGCATTTTTGGCGAAATTTAGTTAGAAATGCAGTTTTTATAAATCAAACATGCTCTTTCGAATGGCGTACTCCATTTGTTTATATCTCTTTTAGTTTTTAAGTTATGAAGAACAATTATGTTCAATAAACCACTTTATTAAACATTTGAGTTCGACTACAGCTAAACGGCTCGGCCGATTTTCTTCAAACTTGGTAGATATGGCTTTTAATTTTTCCCCCCCGGATGTTTTTTTCTTTGGATTTTTTTTTCGAAATTTCATAAATATTTTTTTTCTCAAAAACTGTCCCACAGATTTAAAAAAAAAAAAAACAAAAAAATTTCATTTAGTTAAAGCTAGGCATTGTATATATATACAATGAGCTACGTAATGGTTGAAAAAAATTTTACAAAAATTGTTTTTTTTTGGTACCCCCCCCTTGGGACCATTTTTTTGTTTTCGATTTTCTCAAAAACTGTATGACGGATTTTGATTATTTTTGTTTTGCTAAAGGCTCCTAATAGTTTAAATATTATTGTGTATTCAAATTTTCAAAAAATTATTTTTTGTATTTTTAAAAAAAATTTCTAAATTTTTTTTTTTGAAAGCTCAATATTTCCTCAAAACTATCTTCCAAGAACAAAAATTGTAATTCGTGTTGTTTTCTTAAAAATATAAGCTTTTATATACAAAAATTAATAAAAAGAAACAAATTTCAGCCTCGGAACAGTTTTCGAGAAAAATACGTTTTTCGAAAACCCTTTTTTGAAAAAATATCAAGTAACTTACGAAAAAAAAAATATTTTCACGCGTATACAAATTTTCCTTTTTCCAAAACATGTTCATACTTTTTTGAAAATTTTAATATTATCAAAAGTCTTATATATTTATAATATTTTTTTTTAATTTTTGGAAAAAAAGTCATAAAGTAATAAAACTTAAAGCTAGCGCACGATTTGAGGAGATTTTACTTAAAAACAATATTTTTTTGTTCCACGCTTAAAATACTTTTTAAGCGTTTTCGTTTTTCGTTTCATACGTGGATTGAAAGGTGGCACTCCCTAGATCACGATTTTTAATTCTGTAGGATAGGATAGTTTGGCCAGAAATCACGTTTGAAAATGTCAACTTTGAGGGGTCTACGAGGCTCCGTTTAGCCGCAAATCGCGTTTAAAGATAAAAATTTACCATTTTTTCAAATTTTGGCATTTGACAATAATTATCTCATTATCGAAATAGGGATTTTTTATAGAGATGCTTCCAATAAGTTAAAAAAACATTGCATCTCAAAGCTTTGAAAAATTTTGTTTTAATTTTTGGAAAAAAAATTGTTTTTTTTTTCTTGGAAAATTCGATATCTCAAAAACGGCTCAATATTTTATTTCGAAACTTAATTTCATTCGTACAATAAAAAAAATAAAATGCACGACTGGGTCGCACGAACTTGCTCCTATGTAAGAGACTAGGAATTTTAAAAACGAATGTTATTAGAGAAAACTGTTCATAAGGATAAAATGATTTTTTTTAAATTCTTTAAGTAGTAAGAGATAAAAACAGAATGATATGCAAATATGAATTTATGCAGGAACAAAAATTATAAGTCGTTGTAGTGGTTCCTTAAAAAAATAAGCTTTTATGTACAAAATTTTTAAAACATTTTTAAGAAAAAATTTTGGTACGCCAACCTTAAGTTTTTATTATTGTACGAATAAAAGTCTAATTTCCAAAAAAAAATACTAAGCCGTTCTTGAGATATCGAATTTTTCAAAAAAAAAATTACTTTTTTTTCTAAAAATTGAAAAAATATTTTTTCTTAAGTTTTTAAATGCAATGTTTTTTAAACTTTTTAGGAGCTTTTTTATAAAAAATTTCATTAAAATCCGTTAAGTCGATAATGAGAAATTCAAAATTCGAAAAAATCGTTCTATGGTAGGTACAGTCAGTAATATCTAGATTTAAAATTTTCGAAAACCATTTTTTAAAATTTGTATGGAAGGTACCGTTAGTTTTAGATAAAACAAAATTTTTTTTCTCAAATCTTGTAGGTTATATTAAGAAACTTTTATTTGCCAAGTTTGAAAAAAATCGATCCTGGGGTTTTCGAAATATTGAGTTTCCAAAAAAAAATTTTGAATTTTTTTTTAAAAATCCAAAAAATTAAAAATTGAAAATTTGAATATGCAATAATATTCAAACTTTGGAGGAGCTTTGGCATAAAAAAAATTATTAAAATCGGCTGTACCGTTTTCGAGAAAATCAAAAAAAATGGACCCAGGGGGGCTACCGAAAATAACAATTTTTTGTAAAATTTTTTTCGACCATTAGCTAGTTTTAACAAAATCAAATTTTTCAAATTTTTTTTAAAAAATTCTGTGGGACAGTTTTTGAGAAAAAAAAATATTTATAAAATTTCGAAAAAAAATCGTATGGCAGGTACCGTTATTTTTGGTCTTAAAAAAAAATAGAAAAAAACGTCCGGGGGTAAAAAATTAAAACCCATATCTACCAAGTTTGAAGAAAATCGGCCTAGCCGTTTAGGCTGTAGTCGAACCGACAGACAGACAGACAGACAGAATTGCGAGACCCACTTTTTTGGTCTTCGCTATCATCGTAATGTCAACTTTGATCAAAATCTCGAGTTCGATTTTTTTTACGAATGCATAACTTGCCTTATAGTACCTATAAGTCGCAAGTAAAAACTTAAGGTTGGCGTACCAAATTTTTTTTATATTATTTTCACTTACAAAATTATGCAATTGCAAGTTTTGCATGTGGAAAAAATTTAACTCGAGATTTTGATCAAATTTGACTTTACGATGATAGAGAACACGAAAAAATATTTTTTTATCTAAAAAAATTGTTTTTGAAAAATCAATGTCTTGAAAATGTTTGAGCGATTAATTTTTGAAAATATTTCCTAGAATCTTTATTTTCAAATACTTAAAATTAATATCCCAATTTTTTTTCTAAAAGAATTTTAAAGAAATTTCTTATATTCAAAATCAGTTTAATAATAAAATGTTTTTTAAACTTTGTTTGCATAAATTCTTACTTTTTATATTTATATTAACAAAATAAAAAAAAAGCTAAATTTTTATTTTAATGAATTAATAATTTCCAAATTTGATAAAAATTCGTAGACAAACATTAAAAGAAATGTTTGTTTGTTCAAAATTCGCAGGGCAAATATCTTATTTTTTACAAAATATATGGATAAAAACTATTTTTTGTTAGAATTTTCTATGGGTATGTACCTACATACTATGCAAAAGCTATTTTCTTTAATAAAAATATAGGTACGTACCTATAAGATTTTCTTAAAGAAATAGTTTTCTAACTATGTATGTACATATCTATATTAATTACAAAAAAAATACGATTGCCACTATCTAACTACCCACTGCATATAATTATTATAAAATTATTTTGGTTACCATAACGAAATAAAGCCAATTTGAAATTATTTAGTTTTCAAAAACGAAATAAAAGCATTTGATTTTATTAAGTTCAAATTCCTCTAGATCTTATTAAAAAGTCCATAAAATGGCAACCTCGGTAATTAATCGTATCAGAATTCAAACAATCCAGATTGCATGAGCAATGAAACAAAATTCACAAAAACTCTCATACACTCTCAATACTATTTGCTTGTATTCATCTCGCGCATGGCATATAAAACTGTATATACCTACCTACAATTGATTCTGACAGCAAAAAGAAACGCAGATAAGACTTTCTCCCTTACCCTCTTTATTGTTGTCAGAATAAATATATCTCTACCTCATCTCTTTTTTTGCTTATATTTTCTCCTTCCACGTCAACTCTGTACTGCTTAACATAACCACACTTACGATTTTGCGGCACAATAATAAAACTTATTTTCGTGTTCCATGAGAGTACTATTAAAATATATATACAATGGTGGAAGTTAGAACCTTATTGATTAAATCTCAAATGGAAAATATGCAGATAGAACTTTGTGGCCCTCTCTATCATGGAAATGAAAAGAGATAGATCAAAATGGATTGCGGGAATCGAAAGAGCCCCCTAAATTTACCCAGATTTGATATAAAACTCATTTTTTCAAAATTGTCGGTTAGAACCTTGTTGTTCTAAGGTCGCGAGGTCTGTATACTGTACCGCAACCTGCAGCCTAAATGAGAAATTGAAATGTTTTTTTTTTTCTTACCTCGGTTTCTTCCATACAGCCATTATGAAATATCTTATTTATTTCGAAGTAAATGATGGGTTCACTTGTCAAGTTTTTAAAACCTTTCGAATTGGGCATAAAAAAAAACTTGCCAAGTGAGCCCATCAAATTTTAGTCAGTATTCATTAAATAATAAAATTTCTCTATTACATTGTAGCTCTTTCAATATTATTCTACTTTAAATATTCGGTATCAAAGGGCACGGTAGTGCCCAGCCAAGTTCTGGCACTACACCCTTTTTACAGGAACAAACTCAGGCGATTTTTGACCCCTCCCTATCTTCAGTACCAATGAAGTCAGAAACTTAAAACTCCGAATATTTGCTAAGGTAGTCAGGCACAGGCGCCTCACCAATTTTCAATTTTCTAGCTTAAGCGGTTCCTGAGATATAAGGCCTCAAAAATCACAAAAACCGTAACTGACTGACTGACTGACTGACTGACTGACTGACTGACTGACTGACTGACTGACAGATCATCAAAATTATGGAGCACTTCCCGACATCGTAGAATCTTGTAATTTTGCACAACGTTAGGTCTTGTCATGCAAGCAGAGGAAAAAATCGAAAATTTGAAATTTTCCATTCAGGGGGCGTGGTATCCACCCACTTTCACCGAATTGGTGTTGGTTGAATGGCGCACTTCCGACTACTGTAAAACGATGAAATTTAGTAAAGTGGCAGGGCTTAAATTGCATACTAAGAAAAAAATATAAAATTTGAGATTTTCCATTCAGGGGCGTGGTATCCGCCCACTTCCTCAGAACTGATGTAAATTATATATGGCAAACTTCTGATTGCAGTAGAACAATGAAATTTAGTAGAGCGGTAGGGCTTAAATTGCATATAAAGGAACAAAAATAAAAATTGAGATTTGCCATTCAGGGGGCGTGGTATCCGCCTATTTTCTGAGAAAATGTTTAATTTATATGGAGCACTTCCTATTGCTGTAATTAAGGTAGGTATGTTAGGTATCTTGCCAGGACAAGAAGAAATAATTGAATCGCAAATCAACACAAACAATAACAAAAAGAAAATATTCCAAAAGAAATAGGAAGCTCTAAGCTAGGTTGATTTTAGTAGGTAGAGTCCACCCTTCTATCTTTCCGTATCTTTCGAGATTTTGACATGGCAAAATATTAAAATCTTTGCAAAAAGGAGTGAGATCAGACCAAAAACATAAATGTTAAAAAAAGAGCCAAGTTCTTCTATACAAAAACCTTTGTGTAACAAGTCAGCCGTGAAAAGTACTGAGATCTAAAAGTACGCCAAGTTCTTACTTCATGAAGGTTTAATCAGACCAAAAACATAAATGTTAAAAAAAGAGCCAAGTTCTTCTATACAAAAACTTTTGTGTAACAAGTCAGCCGTGAAAAGTACTGAGATATAAAAGTACGCCAAGTTCTTACTTCATGAAGGTTTAATACCGAATATTTAAAGTAGAATAATATTGAAACAGCTACAATGTAATAGAGAAATTTTATTATTTAATGAATACTGACTAAAATTTGATGGGTTCACTTGTCAAGTTTTTAAAACCTTTCGAATTGGGCATAAAAAAAAAACTTGCCAAGTGAGCCCATCAAATTTTAGTCAGTATTCATTAAATAATAAAATTTCTCTGTTACATTGTAGCTGTTTCAATATTATTCTACTTTAAATATTCGGTATTAAACCTTCATGAAGTAAGAACTTGGCGTACTTTTAGATCTCAGTACTTTTCACGGCTGACTTGTTACACAAAAGTTTTTGTATAGAAGAACTTGGCTCTTTTTTTAACATTTATGTTTTTGGTCTGATCTCACTCCTTTTTGCAAAGATTTTAATATTTTGCCATGTCAAAATCTCGAAAGATACGGAAAGATAGAAGGGTGGACTCTACCTACTAAAATCAACCTAGCTTAGAGCTTCCTATTTCTTTTGGAATATTTTCTTTTTGTTATTGTTTGTGTTGATTTGCGATTCAATTATTTCTTCTTGTCCTGGCAAGATACCTAACATACCTACCTTAATTACAGCAATAGGAAGTGCTCCATATAAATTAAACATTTTCTCAGAAAATAGGCGGATACCACGCCCCCTGAATGGCAAATCTCAATTTTTATTTTTGTTCCTTTATATGCAATTTAAGCCCTACCGCTCTACTAAATTTCATTGTTCTACTGCAATCAGAAGTTTGCCATATATAATTTACATCAGTTCTGAGGAAGTGGGCGGATACCACGCCCCTGAATGGAAAATCTCAAATTTTATATTTTTTTCTTAGTATGCAATTTAAGCCCTGCCACTTTACTAAATTTCATCGTTTTACAGTAGTCGGAAGTGCGCCATTCAACCAACACCAATTCGGTGAAAGTGGGTGGATACCACGCCCCCTGAATGGAAAATTTCAAATTTTCGATTTTTTCCTCTGCTTGCATGACAAGACCTAACGTTGTGCAAAATTACAAGATTCTACGATGTCGGGAAGTGCTCCATAATTTTGATGATCTGTCAGTCAGTCAGTCAGTCAGTCAGTCAGTCAGTCAGTCAGTCAGTCAGTTACGGTTTTTGTGATTTTTGAGGCCTTATATCTCAGGAACCGCTTAAGCTAGAAAATTGAAAATTGGTGAGGCGCCTGTGCCTGACTACCTTAGCAAATATTCGGAGTTTTAAGTTTCTGACTTCATTGGTACTGAAGATAGGGAGGGGTCAAAAATCGCCTGAGTTTGTTCCTGTAAAAAGGGTGTAGTGCCAGAACTTGGCTGGGCACTACCGTGCTCTTTGATATAACAGGTTCGATTCCTGCCGTCGCACAGTGTGTTATTTTGCACATCTAGCGGAACTTTATTCCTGTCGCACGTAAATAATTTTTTTTTGGTATTTACCTGTTGCATAATGTTAGTTATGACGTTCTATTTAGTAATTTTAATTCTGTAAGCATTTTATAATTGGATAAATGGAACAAAACTCTACTTCACTCTTTGTGTGTTCTCACCTTGGGTTCAAATGTTTATAACTCAAAGACTAATTAATCGATTCTGTCCAAACATTCACCAAAATCTTTGTAAAAATCTAGAGGCTCATCTCTTTTAAACCTTAAAAACCTCCAAACAAATATATTTACGATATTAACAAAAAAAATTTAACTTTTAAAAATATTTGTTATTTAAATATTTATCAGTTTTTTTTTTTTTGAATTCAATGTTTATGTTCATAAATGAATATTGTGTAGCTAGTTGGCATCATCATCATGGTCTTCACTAGAACTGCTACCACCTGGATCTTCTGTGGGTTTCTTCATAAGAGCTATACTTTCTTGAAAAAGTGATTTTTCTTTTATATTATGCACTGTACTACGACTCGATAGATATGGATCCGAGCAAAGTAAAAATCTGTTTAGTACATATCTCTGTTCGTATATTTTCTAGAAGACTTTCGGCGGTAATGCTCCCGGAATCGTCTGTATTCCTTATTGCTCGCTTCTTGCGCCTCTTTGAACAACTACCCAAGTGGCACTATACAAGCTTGAATGATCACTTTTGAGTGTATGAAAAACTTATGTGTGCTTGGAGGCATACAGTACCAGGCATAATGTTGTAGATAAATATTTTTGGTTTCATTTGCATAACTTTCAAACTTGACCGGATCAATTTCATATTTACTCGATAATACATCGAGCAATTTCGCTGGCCGATTTAATTCTCCAATTTTCCGTTTTTGCACTTTGGGTGTACATTCCTCGAATTGCTTTGAAGACCGTCCAGGATTTGATTTCGAGCTTGTTGTTGGAACAAGGTCATAAATTTGAACAGGCAATCCAACCGTCTTGCATAATCCATCTTGTATATTTTTCCATCCCAATTACTTCGTTTCCATCTTTCATGGATTCTGCAACTCAGCGAGCTTACAAAAGTAACCAGTACTCTGAGGGGTTTAGCTACGTCCACAAGACCAAAGCTTACCATTATATGATTGAAATTACGTTTATTTCGCTCTTCTTTCTTTGCGCTTTTCCATATTTAAGAAATTTCACTAATTTTCATTTTACTGTATGCCTAACAAGAAAAAGAAAAGTTGTATGGGGGCGGCACTCAAAAGCAAAAACTGTAAATGGATTTCGACAAAGAAAACATTGAAGAAGAGTGACACAAAATATCTCGCCGTATACACGAATATACATTTTTAAAAGTCTTCACAAAGTCACAAAACAAAATAAAAAACACTAAGCCGAAGGCTTTTAAACAAAACGGATTTCTACCATCTTACAGGCTCATAGAAATTTATTTCTTACCTTAAAAAATTCGCAGATAACACAAAAATAATAAACAAAAGTATTTTGGGGGCTAGCACTACTAATTACTTTAAACCAATATGATCAATTCGACCTATGATTTACAAGTGATTTTTAATATTTGTTTCCTCATATTTAACGCCTGTTTGTGGTGTCACTGTACTGTACCTACATAACGTTTTTCATATTTTTTTTTAGGATGCTATGGTCTAGGGTTCTACCTATCATGTCACACCAAAATATTTTCATTGTGACAACTTTCAGATTTTGAATAAAGTTCCGCTAGATTTGCAAAATAACACACTGTGCGTCGTCTATGTCGTCTTTAATTCCATTAAAAAACCTTCTATAAATTGTCATCAATGGGATGCTGGTTTACTCATTACATGTTGTTTAGGCATAGCACTAACAACATGTGATTGATTTAAACTAGTATTCCCAACAAGGATGAAAAACGAATAAAATAATGCGAATTATAAGGGGCAAAGAAATAATACACGGCAATTCTCCGCTTTAGTTTAGCCGCCATCCCTGGAGATAAAAATATCTGAGACAACCACCTTCAGTCTCAGAACATCGTGCCACACATCTTTCCTATCCTTCTTTCTCTTCCGTAACTTCACGCCCACGCTGTGTTGAAACATTTGAAGGGTATTCATATTCTCTTGAGCGTGAGTAAATTATAAAAAAAAAAAAAAAAAAAAAAGGTGACCAAATTTGACAAGCGTATTCTAAAATGGGGCGAACAAAAGATATAAAAAGCTGCTTTGTCACGAAAGGGTCTGAAAATTATTTCGACTCTCTTTTTATTCAACCAAGAATGGAATTAGCTTTGTTTGAAACGGAGTTTATATGTTGAATGAATTCGAGTTTGCGATCAAATGTGACGCCAAGAATAGATATAACTGTTTCACGGAATATTGATATGCCATTAAACAAATAGTTGAACGAAATAAAAGAAAACTTTCTTGTAAAACACATAGTTTTACACTTATCGATATTAAGAAACAAACAATTACGAGTACACCAGTCAAAAAACGAGTTAAGATCACATTGCTATAGTTCACAATCACGAGTACTTGAAATAATTTTAAAGATTGTTACATCGTCGGCGTAAATGAGGCACTTAGAGTATTTTAACACCGATGGTAAGTCGTTTATAAATAAAATAAAAAGGATAGGGCCTAAATGACTACCCTGTGGAATTCCTGAGTTGATTTTAAACTTATTTGATTCGCAACCGTTAAATAGCACTGAATAATACCTGTCTAATAAATAAGATTGAATCCATTTTACAAAATTTTCGCTAAAACCTAATTTTCTTAACTTAAAAAGCAAAACACGATGTGATAGCTTGTCAAAAGCTTTACTGAAATCAGTGAATACACAATCTACTTGTTTACTGTTTTTAAATGAATCAATACAATTTTCAACTAATTCTATTAGAAAAGTAACAGTAGAGCGTCCTTTTATAAAACCATGCTGATTAGGAACAATGAATGACTTAACATAAAAACATAAAGCTTCACAAATAATAGCCTCAAAAAGTTTAGGAATCACAGATAATTTGGCAATAGGCCTGTAGTTTTTCACTTCGTCTTTTTTCCCTTTTTTATGTAGAGGGATAATGAATGAACTTTTCCAAATAGATGGGAATGAACATGTTGACATTGAAAGATTAAATAGAATAGACAAAAAAGAAGGAAAAACGAAAAATAAGTTTTTGTTTTTGTTTTTGTGGACTGTATTGATTAAATCAATTGAAAGTTTTTTTGCGACCTTTAGTCCAAATGCGTTTCGCCCAGGTACGACAGTTGAGCTCATCAGTTAGATGCTGTCGTATAATATAATTTACATTGTATTCATGCTGTAAATTTTATATTGTGTTGATAACCATCGACTAATATTTTGCGTCTTAGAAGGGTACGACAGCATCTAACTGATGAGCCCAACTGTCAACTGTCATTCATTGTCGAGGAGAACCTCTATAGCTGCGGTAGGGCAGGTTCTCATTGCTCCTGTAATACAGATCAGACCAAAAACATAAATGTTAAAAAAAGAGCCAAGTTCTTCTATACAAAAACCTTTGTGTTATAAGTCAGCCGTGAAAAGTACTGAGATCTTAAAGTGCGCCAAGTTCTTACTTCATGAAGGTTTAATACCGAATATTTAAAGTAGAATAATATTGAAACAGCTACAATGTAATAGAGAAATTTTATTATTTAATGAATACTGACTAAAATTTGATGGGTTCACTTGTCAAGTTTTTAAAACCTTTCGAATTGGGCATAAAAAAAAAACTTGCCAAGTGAGCCCATCAAATTTTAGTCAGTATTCATTAAATAATAAAATTTCTCTATTACATTGTAGCTGTTTCAATATTATTCTACTTTAAATATTCGGTATTAAACCTTCATGAAGTAAGAACTTGGCGCACTTTAAGATCTCAGTACTTTTCACGGCTGACTTATAACACAAAGGTTTTTGTATAGAAGAACTTGGCTCTTTTTTTAACATTTATGTTTTTGGTCTGATCTCACTCCTTTTTGCAAAGATTTTATTGTTTTGCCATGTAAAAATCTCGAAAGATACGGAAAAATATAAGGGTGGACTCTACCTTATAAAATCAACTTAGTTTATAGCTTCCTATTTTTTTTTTGGTATATTTTCTTTTTGTTATTGGTTGTTTTGATTTGCGCTTCAATTGTTTCTTCTTGTCCTGGCCAGGTACCTAACACTAACATACCTACCTTAATTATAAATACTAGTACATACATCCGCTCAAAGCCATAAAAAAGCAATAATTGTTGATGATGCGATGATGTTTTTGTTGCAATTTTAACTCCTTCTTTTAAATGAAGCTAGACCACCAATTAACAGCCTAATTAGTGGTTTTATTATAGTTCACATCACAGTTAAGAGTTTTTTTTATGTAAACTCATAATTTTTTCAGGTATGCAAATGTTTTCTTTTTTCATTCAACATAACATAGAGTACCAAATCGAGCACTCTAGTTCTAAGAAAAGTTATGAAATTTCAAAATGCATGTATAGTTTCAAAATGACAATAAAAAGACACTTCGAATGAAAAATCTTAGATTTTCTGTTTTTCGCTTTGAATGTACATTAAGCTATACCCTTCCACCAAACTTCATCATTCTACAACAGTCGGAAGTGCTCGATATAAATCAAACTTTTTCTCGGAAAGTGGGCGGATACCACGCCCCCTGAATGGAAAACCTCAATTTTTATTTTTGGTCCTTTATATGCGATTTGAGCCCTACCGTTTTACCAAATTTCATTGTTCTACTGCAATCGGAAGTGTGCCATATAGAATTTATATGAGTTCTGAGGAAGTGGGCGGATACCACGCCCCTGAATGGAAAACCTCAAATTTTATATTTTGTTCTTTGTATGCACTTTTAGCCCTACCACTTTACCAAATTTCATCGTTTTACAAAAGTCGGAAGTGAAAGTGAGTGTATTCCACGCCCCCTGAATGGAAAACCTCAATTTTTATTTTTGGTCCTTTATATACCATTTGAGCCCTACCGTTCTACCAAATTTCATTGTTCTACTGCAATTGGAAGTTTGCCATATATAATTTACATCAGTTCTGAAGAAGTGGGCGGATACCACGCCCTTGGAAAACCTCAAATTTTATATTTTTTTCTTTGTATGCAATTTAAGCTCTGCTACTTTACCAAATTTCATCGTTTTACAGCAGTGGAAAGTGCTCCATTCAACTAACACCAATTCGGTGAAAGTGTGTGGATACCACGCCCCCTGAATGACAAATCTCAATTTTTATTTTTGTTCCTTTTATGCAATTTAAGCCCTACCGCTCTACTAAATTTCATTGTTCTACTGCAATCAGAAGTTTGCCATATATAATTTACATCAGTTCTGAGGAAGTGGGCGGATACCACGCCCCTGAATGGAAAGTCTCAAATTTTATATTTTTTTCTTAGTATGCAATTTAAGCCCTGCCACTTTGCTATATTTCATCGTTTTACAGTAGTCGGAAGTGCGCCATTCAACCAACACCAATTCGGTGAAAGTGGGTGGATACCACGCCCCCTGAATGGAAAATTTAAATTTTTATTTTTGTTCCTTTATATGCAATTGAAGCCCTACCGCTCTACCAAATTTCATTGTTCTACTGCAATCGGAAGTTTTCCATATATAATTTACATCAGTTCTGAGGTAGTAGGCGGATACCACGCCTCCTGAAAGGAAAACCTTGGTGTTTATTTTTGGTTCTTTATATGCAATATAAGCCCTACCGGTTCACCAAATTTCATCGTTTTACAGCAGTCGGAAGTGCTCCATAATACGATGTCGGGAAGTGCTCCAAAATTCGGAGAAAGTAGGCGGATACCACGCCCCCTGAATGGAAAATTTTAAATTTTCGATTTTTTCCTCTGCTTGCATGACAAGACCTAACGTTGTGCAAAATTACAAGATTCTACGATGTCGGGAAGTGCTCCATAATTTTGATGATCTGTCAGTCAGTCAGTCAGTCAGTCAGTTACGGTTTTTGTGATTTTTGAGGCCTTATATCTCAGGAACCGCTTATGCTAGAAAATTGAAAATTGGTGAGGCGCCTGTGCCTGACTACCTTAGCAAATATTCGGAGTTTTAAGTTTCTGACTTCATTGGTACTGAAGATAGGGAGGGGTCAAAAATCGCCTGAGTTTGTTCCTGTAAAAAGGGTGTAGTGCCAGAACTTGGCTGGGCACTACCGTGCCCTTTGATACAAGCGAGCCCTTAGACTTTTTCCAGAGCTTTCCTTGTTCTTGATAATTCGGTTCTCTTGTGCCATGCAACCGCCCCATATGTAATGATTGGTCTTACCATCATAGTGTATATCCAGCTAAGGATGTTGGGTTTGCATCTGCATGACTTGCCTGCAAGTCTCTTGCAAATCATTAGGGCTTTTGTGGCTTTCCCGACTATAGCTTTTAAGTGTTTGTTTAAAAGGAGTCTACTATCTGGTAGAATTCCTAGATATTTTGCCCCTCTCTGCGTTTCAATCACTTCACAAGCTAGATGGAGGGGTTTATTGATAATCCTACAGATAGACACCATTTCCGTGTAATTGTTAGTCCTCTTTGGATTACCTTCGGCTATGATAGCAACATCATCAGCAAATCCAATGGAGAGGTCAGGGGCCAAATTACCGCATCAGTTATCGAGTAATACGTGACTGAATTATGTGAGTTTGGCATTACCGCTTACGTTATCGAGCAATAAATTACTCCAATTTGACATTTTCATTCGATCACTGATGGGACTCACTCACTCGTCACTGAAGCGGTAATTCGGCCCCAGATTTTCTAACAATTCAGATTTTCTAACAATTCATCCACTACAAGACTCTTCAACAGGGGTGATAATATACCACCCTGAGGATAGCCTCTTGTTGTGATTACTTTTTTTTACATTTTGTCCTCTTCGTGGCAGTATTTTTAGTGCCTAATATTTCGATCTAGTTATGGTGATGGCTACGCATTTCCTAAAAAAAGCTGTGCCTACAGCCTCGTGGGATGTGTTGTCGAAGGCTCCCTCTATGTCTAAGAACGCATCAAATATTGTATCTTTTTTCTATATTTTGGGAATAAATATTAGCTTTCCTGTTCTCCATATACTTGGTATATACCCAAACGCAATGCTACTACGAAGAATATGAGATAGGGCATAAGGTTTTCTTTTCCCTTCTACAAGAAAGCTGGGAAGATACCATCTACATCTGGTGACTTTTAGAGTTGAAAAGTATTATCCTTTTACATAAACACATGTTCCTACCTATTTACCTGTCCTCTATTTTTAGTATGAGAGGTGTTCTATCTACCAAGTTAGCATTTTAGGTTTTATGGTAAAATGCCATTTTTAGGACTTTTGCCATATTTAAGTCATTTTTTGAGGCATTCACGGTGCTATATGTCTGTGTATGTAGTAGGTTGTACTAACAACACACTTACAAAAATGAATAAAAAGCAATAGAGCTTACGCATTGATATACAATACCGTATGTGAGTGCATTTAGCCGTTTTCTCTACTTCAAAAACGGTTAATTTTACAGAAAAATGCAAGAGCCATTTTTTGTAAACAATTTCACGACAAACAATTTTGTAATGACCTTTATTGACCTCTGAACAATAGATCGATATTTGCCAAAAAACGGATTTTCGTGACCTTTTGACCCTTATAACTTTTTTAGCCGGCACGATATCAATGCCGATTTTTCACATCTTCATTACAATTCCGTAATAAAGGTGTATACAAAAATACAGCTCACTAGGAATTTTGCCGCAGATTGGGGTTTAAAATGCCTAAAAGGACTGGACTAAAACAAGATGTAGGATTGTTTTCTCTTCCTCCTCGTCCAAGGAACTCCTGCAAACATCGTTTGATAGTACACCAAGTCGTGCGGCGTGTCTACCTTTGAGACAGTGTCCAGTTATGACACCTATTACGGAGCTGATCTGAGATCTACTGAGGGACAATAGACATTTTGACCGTTTCAAATCCAGTTTAGGCCAGATGTGTTTGGTCGCCATACAAGTGGTAGTGTTAAGCCATCTTGTGT
Source organism: Chrysotoxum bicinctum (assembly GCA_911387755.1). Classification (NCBI taxonomy): domain Eukaryota; kingdom Metazoa; phylum Arthropoda; class Insecta; order Diptera; family Syrphidae; genus Chrysotoxum; species Chrysotoxum bicinctum. The sequence continues at coordinate 109,297,840 of OU426988.1, forward strand.
TTGATTGTTCCAGAGCAATTCGTTTCAGAATAAGTTTACTTGTAGCTAGAAGCATACCTATGTTTGCCTTTTCGGGCAAGAAGCTGCTATCGCATAGACATCAAAATTCCGTTATGAATATTAGGAAAAATGCATTCATAATTATTGTTAGCAGATGAACATTATTTTATCTGCAGAACATCACTGTTTGTTCAGTTAATCGCATTTGCTATGCCACAAAAGTACATAAGTACGCACCTGCAGCATTTTAAGGTAAACTATTTAACGGTGTAGTTAACTTCGACTTTTTTTTAGTCTTTTGGTTGCTTATCTCTCTTTTCTATAATTTTTTTTTTCAGTTTAAGATAAATTAATAATCCAAGAGGTAATCAACTTAGCTTAGATTTAAAAAAAATTATAATCAAACTCTATTTGGAAAATAAATCGGAGTGCGAGAATGGTAAAATTGTTAACAAAAGTCCATCTACTATACACAAAATAATAACCAAATATAATAACATTGGAAGTTTGCAAAATGACCCTCGATCTGTACGTTTTCGCAAGCTTACTCAACAGGAATGTTTTATTATTGTTAAGAAAGTGAAGAGGAATCCCAAAGTAAGCGCATCATAGATATCAGCAGAAATAACCAAAGAAACAGGTAAGTTATGTAACCCTCAAACTGTTCGACGAGTGGTCTACCAATCCGGTTATCATGGTGGAAACATTAGAAAGAAAACTTACATAAGTAAAATAAATGAATATTTGAATATTTTAAAGAACAATCTTCAGGACAGTGTCAATAAGCTGGGTATGGGTTGATCATTTGTCTTCCAACAATACAATGATCCTAAACATACCTCGCATGTTGTCAAAGAATGGCTGCCTTATAACGTCAGAGTCTAGTTCAAATCACCACCACAGTCGCCCGACTTAAAGGTCATTGAACATTATTGGGAAAATCTTGACCGACAAGTAAGAAAACGTGAAATCAGGACGAAAGATGATTTAAAGCGTGTTTTTCAGGATGAATGGTCTAAAATTGGACAAAACGTTACGCAAAATTTGGTTAACTCAATGCCTCGACGTATGAAAGCAGTTATAAAAGCCAAAGGGTATCCAACGAAGTACTAAATGGATAAGATTTACAAAATAACTGTAATGAATTCAAGGTTTATTTGAACTGTTTACTTACTTTTGTGATATAAATTTGTTATTTTTTTTAGTTCAAGTCGAATATTTCTTAAGTTTTATTTAAATTTTTATTTGAAATATTACTTTTTAGTTCGAAATACATATCAATTACAGACAAAAATATTAAGTCTTTTTTTTGTAACGTTACTATCGATTGTTTGAAGGAAATGATCTTCAGACTAAGAGGTGCTTACTTACTTTTGTGATTCACTGTAATTGTGTTCTTTTTTGTTTTATTCCATTCTACTTGTAAGCAATTAACATATGTGACATAATTAATATTTATTTTGCAATGTAATGTGTCATCATATTTATAAAGCAACCTGTTTGACATAATTTGTAATGTAATCTGTCATCAATTTTGATTGTTAATTTTAAGTATAAAAGAGACATAATGTCTACAATAAAATCATTCATTTAATAACAATAAAAGTGTTTTAACTTCGAATCAATTTTCAATTACCTTCAAGAACAAGTTCAAGTGCTTGTCTCTTGCATACAACAAATCTTATTGTACACAGCCCAGTAAGAAACAGTTATTCCTCGTTAACTCGAACTGTATTGGACAGTGAGAGATAAAGACAGTAGTAGAGTTCTTTCCAGTTCTTGAATCTGTTGAATCCTCTTTTTGTTTTTGATAATATTTTATCGTATTCCGCAATAGGGCTCAGGCTCTGTTAAAAGGGTTAATGCGCTTATTTTTGCTAGGGAATTTGCCTTTTCGTTTCCATGAAAACCCACATGACCAGGTACCCAGTAAAAAGTGACCCTGTTCTGTTTGTCAAGTTCATTTAGCCTGCTTATGCACTCCCACAACAATTTAGAGCTGATGGTATATGAGCTTGGTGTCTTGACTGCCGTCTGACTATCTGACATGAGGCAATGTTCATGTTACGATAATTCTTTTCGAGATTTTGATCCACGTCGGTATTGAAAATTTGGTTCTTGGCTCGAAGACTCGTGCACCAGTCCCTTCGCTTGTTCTCGATCCACTTGATGGTATTTGTTTCGAAGGTCTTTTTTTTGGAGGAGGTAGCTTAATGGTATGGAGCTGCTTCACTTGGTGGAATGTCGGACCGTTAGTGAAATTTAATGGCATGATGAAGAAAGAAGATTATCTTCGTGTTTTAAAAGAAAATTTACCAGACTTCGTGGACGAAAGTGATCGTGATCGCTTTATGAGCAGGAACAAAGACTGGGTTGACAGTGTCCACTCCTTCCCCGATAACATCAAAAGTCTAATAAATAAATCGAGGAGACAAGATTTCACAAGTAAGCGTGGAAGACCGAAAAAAGAGTTTGTAGATTGTTGCAACACAACTAAATAACAAAGACTTGATGATTTGGTAAAAACAAAAAGAGCTAATATATGCTACAGATCTGTCAATATTGAATTCATCCATTAATTCAAATTCAGAGCAACGGAAACAGTTTTTGTCACCGGGAGAAGCTCTTGCATTGTACCTTGACCTTGATTTAACCTAACGAAAATATGAAATATTGAGAAAAACCGTGAGTGCTCTGCACAAGGACTGTTTTCCAAATTTATATGCACTACGGCAAACTAAGGCAGGTATTCTTCCAAAATGCGAAGTTACTGAATCATCAGCGGAAGTTGATTTTCAGGATATTGTGGGAAAAACTGTCCAAAGCATTTGCAGATCTGTCATAATAAGTAAAGACACAAATAAAACTAAATTATAGCAGGCAAAGTTGCATTGTTTGTTATGAATTTCACGTAACCATGGTCGATGAGAGTGTGTGTAATGTGTTATTTGAAGCCAATTCGTCATCTAAATGATATATCTGTGATGCACTCCCTAGGGAAATGAACACAGCAAAATATTAGGAGAAACAACCCAACGAAGAAAACTACCGTTTCGGTCTAACGACTCTACATCTTTTGATAAGATCATTCGAATGTATGCTGCACATTTCTTACAGACTGCCCTTTAAAAAATGAAGAGTTCAAGGACACGAAAACAAAACTCTTTTTCAGATAGAAAAAAAAAACGCATACAGGCCTTATTCAAATAAAAAATGGGACTAAATATTGGCCAACCGAAGGAACGTTTTGGGTCATCAAACGATGGTAACACTGCCCGGACATTCTTTTCTGATCCTCAGAAAAGTTCCGAAATTACAAAAATCGACCAAACTTTGATTAGAAAATTAAAAATTTTCTTACGAGTGATGGCAACAGGAGCTGAAATTAATTTTTACAAATTTGATATACTCATCCGTGAAACACGAAGACTTTATTTGGATTTGTATGGTTAGTATCACATGCCCTGTAGTATACATTGCACAAATTATTTTTCCATTGTATAGATGTCATGAAAAGTTTTCATATACCAGTTAGACAATTGTCTGAGGAAGCTCTTGAAGGCTTCGCCTAACTAGGCTTGACCATGCAAGCAAATCTTCAAGAGCTAACAATTGTAAGGACATTTTGAACTATTTTCTTTTAATGACAGATCCATACATTTCTTCTCAAGGAAAAATCAAAAGAAACCCCAAAGTCTATGATTTCAACATCAAAAAATATTTAACTGATTGTGATGACGACTACCAATGTATCTTCTTCTGATGAAGAAAATTGAAGAACCCTTTTTTTAAGCCCATAAAATGAAAAAATATATAATACGAAAATATGAATACTAAAATACTGTTTTTTTATTTTTTTTTCCCAAATCCTCGCAGCTGTTGAATATCACCATCACTACGAAGCCACAGAACTACCCCATGCACGAACACTGTATTTACAAACTGTGCACCGGGGAAGTACTTTTCCTTGCTGACTTGTTATACACAAAGATTTTTGTATAGAAGAACTTTGCTCTTTTTTTAACATTTATGTTTTCGGTCTGATCTCACTCCTTTTTGCAAAGATTTTAATATTTTGCAATGTCAAAATCTCGAAAGATGTGGAAAGATAAATTTGGTATAAATTTTCTTTTTGTTATTGGTTGTTCTGATTTGCGCTTCAATTGTTTCTTCTTGTTCTGGCAAGATACATAACACTAACATACCTACCTTAGTTATAAATACTAGTACCTATATCCCCTCAAAGTCATAAAAAGCAATAGTTGTTGAGGTTACGATGATGTTTTTGTTGCAATTTCAACTCCTTTTTTTTAAATGAAGATAGCCCACCAACTAATAGCCTAATTATTGGTTTGATTATTATTTATAGTTCACATCACAGTGACGATTTTTTTTTTATTTAAACTCATAATTTTTTCAGGTATGGAAATGTTTTCTTTAGAGTACCAAATCGAGCACTCTAGTTCTAAGAAAAGTCATGAATTTTCAAGATGCATGTAAAGTTTCAAAATGACAATAAAAAGAATGAATAGATTTTCTATTTTTTGCTTTCAATGTACATTGAGCTATACCGCTCTACCAAATTTAAGCACTCTACACCAATCGGAAATGCTCCATATAAATTAAACATTTTCTCAGAAAGTGGGTGGATTCCACGCACCCTGAATGGAAAACCTCAATTTTTATTTTTGATTCTTTATATGCAATTTGAACCCTACCGTTCTACCAAATTTCATTGTTCTACTGAAATCGGAAGTGTGCCATATAATTTAGATCAGTTCTGAGGAAGTGGGCGGATACCACGCCCCTGAATGGAAAACCTCAAATTTTATGTTTTTTTCTTTGTATGCAATTTAAGACCTGCCACTTTACCAAATTTCATCGTTTTACAGCAGTCGGAAACAACACCAATTCGGAGAAAGTGGACGGGTACCACGCCCCCTGAATGGAAAACCTCAAATTATCGCCTCTGCTTGCATGACAAGACCTGCTGTTGTGCAAAATTACAAGATTCTACGATGTCAGGAAGTGCCCCATAATTTTGATGATCTGTCAGGCGGTCAGTCAGTCAGTTACGGTTTTTGTGATTTTTGAGGCCTTATATCTCAGTAACCGCTAATGCAGAAAATATTGAATTTTAAGTTTCTGACTTCATTGGTACTGAAGATAGGGAGGGGTCAAAAATCGCCTTAGTTTGTTCCTGTAAAAAGAGTGTAGTGCACTGATCTCTATAATACACTGGATAGCGCATTCACTACATTGTATAACAGATTTTTTGACTCCAATTGAAGATGACAGATGGTGGGCAGCTTCATAATTTGACATCTTCTTTTCACAAAAAAAAAAATATTTTGACATGACAAAGAGGAAAACAAATGTGACTGCACTTGTTTATGCGGGAAACAGATTGACACAGCAACTTTAAGGCTAGGCGCACACATTCAATTTTTAGTTTCGTAACTGCTTGGTTCGAGCAACTAAAAAGTTTGTGTTTTGACACAAACTAAACGATTGCCTAAAATGAGTTCGCTATTTTGTGTAACATCTAATTATTTGCACCTGCGCAGACATTCAACCAAATAGTTCATCTCTTTTCTATAAGCAACCAAACAGTTGTTCAACTAAAAATTGAATGTGCTCGCCTAGTCTAACAGCAACGAAAACTTCAACATTAAAAGCAGGGTTCGGACTTAGGTTCTAAATTTTCGAAGTAGATACCGAAAAAAACTGAAGTAGATCTAAAATTTTTGGAGTAGTTTTAGGAAATTAAATTATATAAACATAACATATATAAGCAAATTCTGATTTCAGACTTTTAAAAAAATTTTAATTAAATATAACTATTTTAAAGTAAATTTTCCATCAACGAACTTGTACGAATTTTATCAATTCAATAGGTGGCTCATAAATATCTTTACGTTTTTCTGTAAGTGATCTCAAAAACATTAAATTTTTCACAGTGCTTACGTTTAAATGATTCCTAATGTTGCTTTTTATGTAATACAGAGTGATCAGCGCTGTCTTTAAATATGTTGGTTTAAAATTTCAAAGAGAAGTAGATCATAAAAAAGAGAAGTAGGGAAGTAGATTAAATTTTTTTCTCAAAATCGAAGTAGATCTACTTCGATCGAAGTAAAGTCCGAACCCTGATTAAAAGTCTTGTGAAATAAATTACAACGTGAACAGCGTTTTTGACAGCATATAATCAAAATAAATTCAAATGCGAAATGATTTTGCCGTACATTTAACGATAAAAATTAACGTAAATTGCGTCAATGTATACGACTTGCACAATTTGTCGTACTAAAATTTATTTGTTTTTAGCAATTCTTCCATTGTCAAAACCAAAATAAATAGACGAAACAAAAAGATGTTTCTTACATTTTCATTTAAGTGTTGATAATACTGACAAATTTCGCCTCAAAAGTTGGTAGCATTTGCACAGCGACATCGAATTTAGGGTTAAGGTCTAACGTTAATGTCGAAGTTGCTGTGTTAGGCTAGGCGCGCACATTTAACTTTTAGTTGCACAACTGTTTGGTTGCTTATAGAAAACAGATGAACTATTTGGTTGAATGTCCGCGCAGGTACATATAATTATATGTTACACAAAATAGCGAACTCATTTTAGGCAATTGTTTAGTTTGTGTCAAGTCACAAACTTTTTAGTTGCTCGAACTAAGCAGTTGTGAAGCTAAAAATTGAATGTGCGCGCCTAGCCTTAATGAAATCAAAGCCATTTTAAACAGTGGCCCTAAAAACAGTGACGTGGTTGTTAAAGTTGCTGTTGAAATTACAGCAACAGATTGACCACCGTCAATCTGTTTCTCTTATTTCTCTAATATCTATTATTAAAAATAAAATAATAAATTGAAAATTGGACGAAAATCATTTGTTTTGATTGACAAATTGACAATTTAATAAAATTGAAGGAATGTCGTTTCAGTTCTGTTGTTTAGACAAAAGACTGGCAAGCAAAGTAATTTTTTCATTTATTCAGCGATTTTTTAACACTCACGATAGTTTTTTATTCTTTATTACTTTTTGGTCACTTAATTTTGCAATTTTAGTTTATCAAAAATTATTTATTGTTTTTTATTCACACGATAATTTCAACCAAAATAAAAAAGTAGCAAAATGGAAAAATTATTTTACGTTCTATTTTGTTTTGCATTGTGATGCCACTAAATATTGCAGTAGGAAAGTTGACAATACTGTACCAGCAACAGCAAGTTTAAGACTTTGGCCTAACGACGCTGTTGGCGTTGCTGTTGCTGTTCTTATGTCTGTTGAACAATTGAAATGCATTGGTTTTAAATTAATGACGGCCGCTGTTGCTGTTGACAGTGCTGTTGCTGGTTCAATCTGTTCTGCGCTTTATGATGCTGTTTTAGATGTTATACAGTTATACTGTTATACGACACCGTTGGCAGCTTCATAATATAACAATGTTCAAATGGAGTCAACTTTTTTGGATGAATGCGCTATCCAGTGTATTATAGAGATCAGTGGTGTAGTGCCCTTTAATGCCAAATAATTGCGGCATTTGTCTTTGATTGACATTATTAAACTTTTAGTTTTTGTCAAATTTATTGCAATTTAATAAATATTTGTGAAACAAACCAAGTGAGTAATTTTAAAAACAACAAAAATTATTTATTAAATCTTATTCAACCAAAGTGTCCAAACTAATAATTCACTTAAATAACTTAAAAACAAATAAAACTGTCGGTAATTGATCTGTCGTAGCCGCCGCTGCTGTCGTACGTCGTCACTCAAATTGTTTCAATTATTTCATGCACTCGCTTCTTCGGAAAAATTCCATAAGACTCTTCGTTATTTTAAGTAATTTCGCGATCGGTTTCACAATAATCTGTTCAATATTTTGATAATTAATCAAATTTAAATAACTATAGATAGAAAACCTGATCGAACTCTTGTGAAAATACATTATTGTTTACAAATTGCAAATCACATTGACATTTCATTTTATATTTCGTTTAGTTCACGATCTTTCGTTGAGTTGTCAATTGTCAAGTGTGATCGTGTTCATCAAGACAAAATTTATTTGTACGAAGAGTGTGTTCAGCGAGAATTATTATAAAATAATTTTGTTTAAGATCATTGATTTAACAATTCAGTGACTTTCAACAATTTTAACATTTAAGTAGTTGGTAAATTGAATTTATTTTGGAAAATAAACTAATTTTTCAATAATGTTTCCTATAAATTTTCACTATTACTAAAGTGCAAAATGACTCAGCGCGGGTTAACTAATTCCAAAGCACAAGTAAAAATATTTTTTTTTTTCGAAAGATTATAAATAAATAAATTATAGAGAAATGAAAATTATTTATGTTTAAGTGGAGTGATTGAATTAAATTCAATTAAAAAGCTCAAGTGACCTCAACTCCAAGGAGTTGAGGTCACTTGAGCTTTTTAATTGATTATAAATAAATAAACTTAAATAAAAATAAAATGACGAGCAAAAAAAGGCAGGCATCTCCGAAAAGGGACACAGATCTTGATCAGTTAATACATCAGCGAACAAGTATCAAAAATAATATCAATAGAATTAAAAAAGGGATTAGAGGAAAAAACATTGTCACTTAATCCAATCGAATTAGAATGTCGATTAGATATTTTAAATGCTTACATTGATCAAATCTTGACTTGTCAATCCCAAATTGAGTTAGTCGATCGTTCCAATAATTTCCGCGGTGAATTGGAAGATGCTTGTGTAAGGGCAAAGGCACTACGTATATCGATGGTCAATAAAAGACGTAAATTAAGTGCTGTTGAATATAAGTACCTTCAGCAATCCACATCATTCACGTCTTCCAAAAATGTATGTACCTAAATTTAGCGGTAAATATTCGGAATACAAAAATTTTATCAGTCTTTTTGAAAATTTAGTCGATAACGATGCGATGCTTCCGGACATAGAAAAAATCATTCATCTTATTGCTTGCCTATCGGGTGAAGCCTTAGGAACAGTAAAGGCTTTTCAAATTACAGAAGAAAATTATCCTAAAGCTTTGACAAGATTAAAGAAAGTTTATGATAACAATTGCTTGATATTTTTTGACAACGTGTCTTGAAATAAATCACAAAGCCATCAGCTTCGTTGCGCACCATGATCGACACTGTTTCTGCTGTTTACGATTCTCTTCTTTCATTATGTGATGAAAAAAATATCACAAACGCAATAATAATTCATTTAGTTATGTCTAAGGTTGATGCTACGACTAGATTAAAGTGGGAAGAGCAATTAGATTTTAGTACACTTCCTTTATGGAGTTACTGTGAAGCTGCTCTCAATAGAATATATCAGCACCTTTCTGCTGAAGAAGCAACATCATCAAAATTCAAACACTTGGATAGACAATCTAAATCAAAACATGAACCATCAAGTCATCATAAAAATCAAAAATATGCTTTTTTTCCGTAAATCCATTACAAAACAAATCGAAATATCTGTACTGTAAATCGAGTGAACATTATATAACAAAATGTCAAACGCTTGCTTCAATACCTTTAATGCAGAGATTTGAATTTGCATAGAGTGTGTCAGTTTGCATTTACTGCCTTCGAAAACTACACACTGTTTCAAAGTGCAAACTAAGTAAGTGTAGTGTGTGTAATCGATGACATCATACGTAATTACATCAGTATGAAACTACGTTCAATAGCTAACCGTCACAAGCATCTTCAAGTGTTCAAGCTTTGCATGCCTCGGTTTCCAGGTTATTCTCGCTACTGCAATTGTGCAGATAAAAGGCATTACTGGTGAATTTTCGCTGGCTCGAGCATTACTTGACTCTGGCTCTCAAATGAACTTCATTACTGAAGAGCTTGCACAAAGCTTGAAGCTTCGCAAGGAAGAAAAAGCATATAATTTACTGGGCATTGGAAAGGCAAGTACCACTGTTAACAAAAAGATACATGCGATACTGAAATCAAGATATAATGATCATTAGTTTTCTGCAGATTACTGGGTTATAAACTCAATCTCGTTTTATCAACTAGATCATGCAATAAATTTTCGAATTCGAATATTCCTTCCAATATTCAATTAGCTGATCCTCACTTTGATAAGCCACACAAAAATTGACTTACTAATTGGAGCAAAAACATTTTTTGAATTGCTGTCAGTAGGTCAAATTAAGCAAGGTACCGAGTATCCAACCATTAAAAAAACACTTCTCGGTTGGATAATATCAGGAAAATGTCCCAGAAATACAATTTCAAATACCAGACAATGTATGCCAGTCTGGAGAATCTTAGACTAAATTGTCCAGATATTTTGGTTGTTGGAAGAAATTCCTGGAGAAACAAAAAAGTTTCTAACGCCAGAACAACAATCACGATGAAAATACTCAACTTTTGCCTACAGGTCGGTTTGAGGTTAAACTACCGTTTAAGTCGTCTTCGAACTCGCTGGTATCATCGTTTGAATCTGCTCAACGTTGGTTTCTCGCACTTGAGCGAAAACTATCTAAAAATAGCGACTTAAGAGCCATGTACATGGATTTCATGAACGAATATATTTCGTTGCGACATATGTCACCACTAAATAATGAAATTCCAAAAAGCCCGCACTATTCTTTTTCACATCAATTTGTTTTGCGACCGCAAAGCACAAGTACAAAGCTTAGAGTTGTGTTCGACGCTTCAAGTCGAACATCTTCTCAACTATCATTGAATGAAATCTTGATGGTTGGGCCAACCATTCAAGAGGAGCTGTCATTGCTAAAGAGCATTCAATTTACCAGCTCATAGTGTGGAGGCAGTATCCATTTCAACCGTTACAACATTTCCGATTAAACACTGTTACGTATGGCACGTCACCAGCACCATTTTTATCGATACGATGTTTAAAGATTTTAGGAGATTCTAACAAGAGATTATACTCCACGGGTTCAGATATAATATAATTGACACCCTAAAACTCATCAAAAATGAAGTACAAGAAGTTTTAAAAAAAAGTGGGTTTCAATTGGCTAAATGGTTTTCAAATCACCCAGAGTTATACAACACAGAGAGTACTGCAAAATCCATTGAATTCAATGATTCAGGCTTAATAAAACCTCTGGGAATTTGTTTGCATCCAAAAGAAGACACATTTAGCTTCAATTTAGAGAATCAGTTCCATGATCTACGAGCTACTAAGCGAAACATATACTACAAGAGCTTTGGATTGCAAAAATTGATTGGGATGAGTCGATTCAGTTGCGCCTTGATACAAGTTGGCCAAACTTCAAAACAAATTTATCGCAACTTGGCGGTATAAAAATTCCAAGGTTTGTCGAAACTCATTCGAACGTAAAAATACAAGTTCATGGGTTTGCCGATGCATCGATTCGGGCTTAAGGTTGTTTGACGAGTATTTACATCCGAAGCCAAAGCACGGCCGCTATCAAGTCGACGCTACTAACAGCAAAGTCTAATGTGGCGAGATTAGAACTTTGCGCAGCGCATACTCTTGCTAAATTATGGACAAGAGTAGAGGCAATGTTGAATTTGAATCTAGACGTCGAACAAGTTTTTTTTTCGGACCGACTCTGTAATAACTTTGCATTGGATAAAAACACATCCAACTGCGCTTGCAACCTTTGCTTCAAATAGAGTATTCGACATCCAAGAATTGACACAAAAAGTTTCATGGAAACATGTGCAAACTAAACAAAATCCTGCAGATATTGTGTCAAGAGGCTGCAATGTTGATGAACTAAATGCGTTAATTTGGTTCAATGGTCCACAGTTCTTAGTAGAAGAACCATCATCGTGGCCGGTCAAATCGCATTTTGAGTTGTCTCCAGAAAACAAACATGGCTCTGATAGCGGTTGAAAAACCTCGAACCAAACTGTTAGAATATATTGAAGAAGAAACTTCATATATCGACCTTGCGACTACATTCGCATATATAATGCGATTCTTTAAAAGATTAAAAAATAAAACAGAAGTTTTCGAAGAATCACCCACGGCAAAAGATTTATCGTTTCTCAAACTTGTTGAAATTGTCCAAAATTACGAATTTCCCGACGAAATTCAAAAACTTAAAACGAAAGTTACGCTGCAAAACAGCATTCAAAAGCTAAATCCATTTTTTCACCCGCGTAGGTGGTCGTCTGTTGAACGCAACAATTAAGTATGATAAAAAATTCCTATTTTTATTTACCAAAAATTCACTATTTGTAAAAACGTACTTAACGTACTTACATAGAACAAATAACCATGCTGGATCTCAAGCTATGATGGCATTGCTTCGAGAAAGGATTTGGGTAATAAACGCCAAAGAAGAATGTCAAAAGGTTGTGCGACAATGCATACATTGTTTCAAATACATATAAACCAAAATTGTTTAATGCTTACACAAATAATGGATAATTTACCAGCGGATCGAGTGCGAGTGCCACGACCATTTTTAATTTGCGGTGTAGATTTCTGTGGTCCGGTATATACCACTCTTAAAATTTGTGGCCGGCCACCGAACAAAACGTATATTATTGTTTTTGTTTGTTTCACTTCAAAGGCTGTACATTTTGAATTAGCTTCTAATTTGCCCTCTGAATGTTTTATTCTCACCCTTAAAAGGGTCGCCGAGGAGTTCCCAAGACGATTCACTGCGACAACGGGATGAACTTCGTGGGAGCTCAGAGGATTCTGAGAGAGGCTCAAGAGAAGTTCGAGAGAGGAAAGGAAGCAGTTCACAGGTACGCGGAGGAGGAAGGGTTCAGCTTCGCCTTCATACCACCAAGAGCCTCTCATTTCGGAGGCCTTTGGGAAATGGCAGTGAAGGCGGCGAAAACGCTCTTAACGTGGACAACGGTTGTGAGCTCTTCTCACAACCGAAGAGCTGCTCACCGTTCTTATCTAGGTCGAGGCAACGATGGCGAAGAACTCACACCAGCACATCTACTGATCGGCAGCAGTTTACGATCGCTCCTACCAAAAAAAAGTTGCTGACCAGCAGATAGCTTGCTTGAAAAGATGGCAGCTTCTATGCTGGCTCAATCAGCAGTTCTGGCAGAAGTGGTCCAAGGAGTATCTGCTTGGCCTTCAAGCTCGGTTCAAGTGGGTACAGGAGCAACCCAATCTCATCGTGGGCAAGCTCGTTATAATCCACGAGGACAACGCTCCTCCACAGCAGTGGAAAATGGGGCGAGTCGTGGCGAACATCAAATGGCAGGAGGGAAAGGTCAGGGTCACCGACGTCAAAACGCAAAGCAGTCCAATCGTCAAGCTAGCTGTTCTTCCAGATGAATGAATTAATTTTGAAGCCCTCCAGCCATTCAACGTGGCCGGTGTTTTCACGATGCAAACAAATTTAAAACTCAAAATGAATTAATTAAAACAATTAAAATCACTATTGTGAACTATTATTTAAATTTGGTACAAAATTGTGAACTATTTAAATTTGGTATAAAATTTGAATTTCTCGGCCATCCGGTCATATTAAATTGTAAAAAAATAATAAAAAAAAAGAATAAGAAGAATAAAATCATTCCAACGTTCCAACCGAAACTTAAAGTTGTCCGCACGCCTTTTCTATTAAACCATTTTTTTTTATTCGTTTATTTTAACAAACGTTTAAAATTTCTCGTTAGCTTTAACCAGCTTATTTGTAAAAAGTCTTACAAATTTTCAATTTGCCTTATTCACAAACTTGATCAATAAACTGATTGAATATTGTGTAAATATGAACTAGCTTATGTTGTAGTCGGGTTTTTCCTCGAAGAATTTTTATGTGACAATCGTTGCTAACCGTCGAAAGAATAACATATTTTTTTTTCCTATAGTTACAAACAAAATGGGGTGGGTATAATTATTTGAACTTTATTATCTTACTCGAAGCTAGGGGAATTTTGCTCGTTTTATTCATCCCTCTTCAGCTCCCTAGCCAATGAAATACGTTTTCAACTGTCGCAATTGTTCTTTTGTATGATGGTCCAATGTTCCTGATTGAAATAAATTGAGTAATGGTAGATTTGCCGAAAAATTTGCAGAATTGATTTTAAATCAAAAAAAATTTCAATTTTATTGGCAATACAGATTTTGAAAATTAGCATTTTGACAGTTCCATATCGAAAATTAAAAAAAAAAATAATTCCGGGAGCAGCAGCTCATACTATAAGGGCTTATGACTTATAATTCTAACATATAACAGCAATTTAACTAATGCTCGATCGTGAATTACGCAATGGGCTTCCGACCCTGACAAATGATTGGTAAATCCGCAAATCACATCTATGTGTATGATTTCACCAGGATAATAAGGAATTGGTGTAGATTACATATTAAACCTGTGTCGTTAATATTTGTTTTACCTATTTGCAAATTAAACAAAGTTGGTTTAGTTTTTAAACCTTTTTGTGTATCTATTGCAGAGGACAAATATTTTTCTAAGATTTGGTTTCGATGAGCACGGTTATGTTATCTTGAACTTTTTTCTCTGTAAGTGCCAAAATGTTCTTTGTAAATGTTTTGAATCATCTATTTTGATTCAATTATTTACAAACGAATTGAGATATTTTTTAAGGATTTCTATTAATTTTCCTTCGTTATAGAGGGTTTCAGTAAGTATGTGTCTATGGTAAGTTGGAAAGATAATTAAAATTTTTTGACTATAAGTACCTTCTTGGATGAGTTAGTGCTATTGATTAGGAATTAGGTCATGGGATGATGTTTCATCGATATGAATTCTTGGTCTCAGAGAGTTAATTCGGGTGACCGCAGATGGTCTAGACAACGCATTTGCTCCAACGATGGTCTTTCCGGGCTTGTATTTTAGTTCGTAATTCAATTTTTCTAATAAAGCTTTCGATCTTTTGAGCTTGGCTTTATTATTTTTGTTGCTAAGCACATAGGCAAGAGGTTGATGATCAGTGAAGATTTGGACTTTTGCCGATAAGGGCTAGTATTTCCTTTTCTTTTGCGACATAACTTTACTTATTGTCCTCGATAAAAAGGTAATAGGTTTATCCTTTTGCATACGGCATAGTTCGTGTGGGGGATCGTTACATTTTCCCGCAAATCAGTTGCCCGTGTAACGTTTGCCCGCCGATTTTATTGATACTTTTTTGACGTCAATCCCGCAGCAACGATATCCCCTCGCATGATATCCCGTAGATTTCTTCACGGGATTGGCAACGGGATTGGCAGTCTAAATACTACTTTTAAGATAGTACTTTTTGGATTTATTAAAGCAGTAGTGCTTCCAAAAAATCCTCAGTTCTTGTCAGATCTCCGTAGAGGCAAGACCTCAAGAAGAGATAGGAACTTTTTCAGTTGTGTTATGGGGTGATTGGCTTGTTGAACGAAGAGCTGGTGGGAGGAAGGAAATGAGAAGTGGTGACATTGAGGTTGCGTAAGCGAGTCATCAGCATACAGCCAGTTTCACCGCCGGTTGGGATGGGTTTATTGTTTTATTAATTATTTGATAGTCGAAAAAAAATATTTATGTAGTAGTGCTTCCATAAAAATCCTTAGTTTTAGTAGCAGGAACTTTTATTCAGTTGTGTTATGGGGTGATTGCTGTTTGGGCGACTGTCTTCTTGAACGAAGAGCTGGTGGGAGTGTTAACGTTTTTAACGTTAATTAGAAAAAAGTATTTTAAGTGTTTTTTTATTTATTATTTCTTATTTATGTATTTAATGAAAACCAACTCTTTACTTTTCTGCAAAACTTCAACTAACTTAAAATAATTTTAATTATATTTAATTGAGATGGAATAATTGATGAGTCGCGAAATGCGAAATTAGGAAATTTTGTGCAAGTGATGCACACAATCAATCGTGGGTGGAAGGTTTATCTTTTGCAATTATAGTCGCGATCGCGACAAAGGGTGACATTTGATATTGTATATCAACAAACATAAAGTCCCTTTTGCATTGGGGAATTGATATCGAAAATAATGGATAGTACTCGTATGAATGGCGCATTGGGTGGTCATTATATAGGTTATCTTATATAGGAATATAGGTAATTTTATACTATCGCGGTTCCCTCATTTCTTGGCTGTAGAAAATCGAAAAATCAACTTTTTTGAGTGTTTTTTTTTTAAATCTTCATTTTTACGGCGGATTGACGAAAAAAATGACAAGGGCGCAAAAAATGAAAACTTATATTAGTTTCAGGGCTTGAAATGTTCACGTTAACGCACGTATTCACGTATAATTGTTGATAACTTTTTTACAAGCAATCGAATGAAGTTTTTATATTTTTTTCATAAGCTACACAAAAAAGAACAAATATTTCAAAATAATAACAATTTCTCTCAAAATTGACCTTTTCTCACATATTATCGTATAAAAGGAAGTTTCTGAACCCACAGTACTTTTAAGTTAAAACACTGTTGACATAGGCGCTTTCCTGGCGACTTTACATGCCCTAAGCGGAGCAACGGAGTTGCGTGAGCGGTTGTGAGCCCCAAAAAGGGAGCTAAAGTCCTGAGAACCCGCGAAGCGGGCCACCCAAGGTACTATTGCCCAAGAGAACTGCTGCCAGAGGCGCCTGCCTGGCGACTGAACATACCCTAAGCGGAGCAACGGAGTTGCATGAGCGGGTGTGAGCCCCAAAAAGGGAGTTAAAGTCCTGAGAACCCGCGAACAGGCCACCCAACGTACTATTGCCCAAGAGAACTGCTGCCAGAGGCGCCTGCCTGGCGACTGAACATACCCTAAGCGGAGTTGCGTGAGCGGGTGTGAGTCCCAAAAAGGGAGTTAAAGTCCTGAGAATCCGCGAAGCGGGCCACCCAAGGTACTATTTCCCAAGAGAACTGCTGCCAGAGGCACCTGCCTGGCGACTGAACATACCCTAAGTGGAGCAATCCCAATTCATATTTTTATATGTACTATTACATACATAGTTACGCTTAAAAAACTTCTAAAGCTAGAAAAAATAAAAATTCATGATGTAAAACGTTTCTTAAATGAAAACCCAGACCATCGACTATTATTTCCAATGTTTATTTATTTGTTTATTTTGCAATTGATTGATTTTTGATTAATTTATTTATATAAACTTATTCACTTCAAATAAAGTATTTACTATTAAATAATAAACAAATTAATTATCTGCCAATTTCCATTATTTTTCTTCATACCTAGTTAACAGAAGTCAATGTCATAAATTTAAAAATATCAAATGAAGGTTTTCTACGTAGTTTTTATTCAAAAATAAATTCCCTTTTCGTTTTGTAAATACTTATCATCATTTTAAATTTATTTTTCTGTTATAAGATAGATATAAACTTAGTATCCCTGCTGTACAAGCTGTGTATGCACAAAATTATTGTAAATTGTAAAGCCTTTATTCTACAATAGTTAATATATATCTATCTATTAAACCCTTAAAACGTGTTGCAATCCTTGAAGAAAATTTCTCTATAACAATATTGCAAGCGATCGCCACAACCACCATCATCGTCGCACTTCATCCACCAACCACACCATCCATCAACCATCCCGTTTACCAATTACCAGGTCCACTACATCAGTCAACCCACCAACGTAACCGTCGCGTCCAACAACCATGTACTCCGTCTCCGTACCAAGCACCCGAAATCTCTAGCAAGACATCTCTCATCTCTCAATGTCTTTCTTCTATGCAGGTCTAAGAAGAACTGATGATGTTTTTCTAAATCTCTTATGCCTTTTATTGTGCAACTTATTTTGTCCTGCTTCCTCCGTGATCTCTCATGTTAGTGTGAGCGTGTGAGGTATTGCAATCACTCTCATTCTCATTGCTCAGTTCACCAAATGGTGATTAAAACAGCGCTATTGCTTTGTATCGAGAAAGGTAGGAATCGGCCGGCAAACGTTACACGGGAAACTGTGATTCGGGATATCGTTTTACGGGAAAATGATTTTCCGGCAAACGTTACGCGGGAAAACGTGACGCGGGAAATTGTTTTGCGGGAAAACGTAGCCAACCCTCGTGTGGCATCTGTTCTTGAGCTCGAAGATGCTTTTGAAGTCTGGGTAGTTCAATATTGTATCATCTGATACTAAAGAGTTTTTAAACTTATTTAAAGTTCCATAAGCATCATCGTTAAGATTATTAGCTTTACCGGAAATATTTTTTGAAATACGGACTTGATGGCCGTCACACGCCATCAGAACCAGGCTAGCCCATGTGGATATCCACCACGCGAAGGCAGCATCAGCTGTCCTGACGAGGAAGTCCACTACGGACAACTTAGTGTTACCACTGACCCCCGAACCTTGGACATGTAAGAGTTAGGTAAGACACTAGAGAAGACTTGGGGAGAGTACGATAACTTAGGCGCCAAAAATTGATAACGGATTTTTGTAGAAGGGTCAAATACAAGCGTTTTTTACTATGGGAGGGGGGGTAGGGGCGATTTTAGAAAAAATGACTTAAACTGAAAAAAAAAAAAATATTAAAAAACAACGGCAACACTTACAATAAAATACTATACCGGTTTTGAAAGCCAGAAGTCTGTTCTATAATCGTAAATTTAAATTAAATTATTTATGTCAATAGTTTTTGAAAAATTTGCATGCAACCTCAAAATTTTGTTAAAAAACATGAAAAAAAAGTTTAGACAATTTTTTTTCAAAATTGTAAAATGAAGTGCTCAATTGGCTTTTTGTGGTCAATGCTACTATTAATTCTGAATCGAACACAAAAAACCGAATGGTTTTGTCCCTTCTAGTTTTTGAGAAAATCGAAAATTACTAAAACTACTTTTTATGAAATTTTTGATTTTTGGTATTTAACTACGGTGATTTCATTTTGAGGATTAATGTTAATGTGGTTCATTTGTAGGTAAAGTACAGCAAATCATTTAGGGTTACCAAGAATGCACCAGAAGAGGTAGAATTGCATGGCATTTCGCGTCTCAGTCAGTCAGTTTGTGAGTAAGTCAGGTGTTACTTAAAAATAGTCAAGTCAATTTTTTAATGTTCAATGTATTAAAACCGTGTTTACAGGCATTTTGATCACAAAATAAAAATTATAGCAAGCACCTCCCGAATCTCTAGCCAATATTGAGGCCCATGGAAAAATGTGCCGATAGATGGGTTTATTGCTCTGAGATTAACTTTTATATGGATTGCACCAGAGAAACTTTAAAATCATTAGTTTTAAGCAAAATTTAAGTAACGTTATTTATTAAAATAAAAGATTAACTATGTAAATCATTTAAATGTAATTTGAATTTTATATATACGCACCTACAAATTTGTAACTATATATTTACTTAAATATCTTAGTCTGTAAGAGTATAATATGCTCTGGTTGATGAATAAATAATAATAATAATAATATTGTATTCTTACAATTTTTGTCACCTTTTTGAGTTGGAGTTGAGGGGAGTTGACGCTTTAGTTGGAATGCCTTTGAAATATTGAAAAGTTATTTAATTTAGGATGAAGTAGTGGATGCTTAGTCGCCATTCTTTATTCAAAGATTTTTTTCTTCACTCTTACAAAGGTTGAATAACGAATGACCTTGGTAAACAATAACCTGTGCCACATTAGCATTAAAAATGTTAGACACAAACAATAAACATACATATTAATTAAGGAATTATATAAATTTGCTGCATTCGTACAGTAGTACCTAGGCAATGTGAATTTTTCATAATGTATTAAATTTTCATGTCTGAACATTTTAAATGTGCAAGTTTGGGCTACGTACATATACATATATTTAGTAGACATTGGATGTAGGCCATAGGGTAAATTCAAAGTTTCTTTAAATCCAGATTCTGTAAATGCAAAAGAAACCTTGCATACACCCAACCTCGCACCTACCCCAAATCCTATAGTGTGCCCTGGCAGGGGAGTTGCAGGGGGGCAGCATGCCCCCCATACATATCTCACTGTTTATAGCAAGCAAAAAAAGCAAATATCCCATAAAAAAGTAGTTTTAGTTATTTTCAATTTTCTCAAAACCGAGACGACATAAAATCAGCTAGTTTTCAGTTTTTGAATAAGAATAAATTAGAGCAACGAATTTTAAGAAAAATAATAATATATAACTTTGCAGTTTTGGAAAATTAAACTTTAAACTTTTTTTTTATGTTTTTTTTTTCACCAAAATTTGAGTTTAAAACTCGTTTTTTCAAAAACTGTGCATAGATTCTACGTGATTTAAAAATTTTCTAATAGATCAGAGCATTGGCTTTAAAAAACGGTATAATACTTAATTGTAAGTATTACCGTTATTTTTTAATATTTTTGTTTCTATTTTAGTACCTTTTTTATAAAATTGCCCCTCCCGCCCAAACGGGGGGAGATAGACCCCCCCTCCCGTAGTAAAAAATGCTTGTATTGAACTGTTCTACAAAAAACCGTTATAATTTCTTGGCGCCTAAGTTATCGTACTCTTGCCGAAGACTTGACTTATCCAGAACTTACATAAAAATAAGAAATAAAATAAATATATTATGTCTTTCGGAATTTATGTTAAGGGTTGTATTTCTGCTACCGGTTCAGATAAACATAAACATCGATGGAATACGGACAAGAAAGCTGCAAACGTTCGTAAATAGATGTCTGCGAAACATCTTGCGGATTTTCTGGCCTAACCGTATCTCCAATGATGAACTTTATGCGAGGACAGGTCAGGAACCCATCGACTCTATAAAACGAAAACGTAAGTGGCAGTGGATTGGACATATGCTTCGAAAAGGCCACGAGTGCATTGCGAGTCAAGCGATGCAATGGAACCCTCTCACGCAGCGAGGCAGAGGAGTGGGACGACCCAGAGGTACTTGGCGAAGAACGGTCGAAGAGGAATCAGCACAACTGGGAGGAGTTGGAGAGAGCTGAGGTTCATTTCCAGAAACCGTACACGATGGCGCGTAGGAGTAGTGGAGGCCCTATCTCCCATAAGGGGAACCACACGGACGTAACAGGTCCGAGGACCTAAGTAAGTAAGTAAGTATCAATGTCTGATCACAAAATAATAGTATTTACCTGGAAGAAAAAATTCTAAGACAAACTAGAAACTATACACAAATGTTCTAAAAATAAACCTGGAATAATTAGTAATAAGTCCTTGTGGGCTTTAGGTCAATATTAAATATCTATTTTCAATTATCATTAAAGCTGCAACGTTTCGCGTGTGTTTACACCCTTCTTCAGGCAACAGATTTGGTATTTAAAAATATAAAAGGCTTTTTTGTACCATACCCCTTGGTATTTCGTATTAAAAATCTTTCAAAAAAACTTTTAAAAATATACAGGGTGTCCCACAGTATATATGTATATATTTGTATATATGTCGATAATCGTATTTGTTTGTATTGTAACACTGGGTACTTTTTCTGAATATCTTGGTTAAACGTACATTTACGCTTTTGGTTTTTAATTCTCTTCTTTTTTCAATAAAAAAGGCAAACACGATAAACAAAAGAAACTGTTGTATTTACTTTAAACAAAATAAAAACAGATAGGCATTGGGGTATAAAATGAGTGGCTTTGTTTGTACAAGCGAGCAAAAGATGGCGTTGTGTCCAGAAGCGTATGAGTTCAAGTAGAAATACTTTTTAGGTTATGTTCACACTAAAAGGATGCAGAAAATTTCTGAATTAGTGTTGAGAGAACAAGTTGCATTTTTTTGTTCCAAAAAGGTAGCGGACATTTTTGTTGACTAAAAGAGGACATGTTCTCTTAAAAGAGGATGTCTGGTCAGCCTAGCCTCAACGCAATGTGGTGAATTGTCAAGAAAACCGGTTAACCACATAATTACCACCATGCTTTCTTGCCCCATCGAGCGAAGAAATTACAGCGGGGCCTTAATAATTTGGAAAAAAAGCCGGTTGGGCGAAGAAATCATAAACAAAAATAAAAAACAGGGGCTAGCTAAAAGTCCGATTCACTTGTTTTTTTTTGTTCATTTTCTTGTTTTTTTTTTGTGCGAACTGGTTTAATTGTATTGTTTTTTATTAAGTGGTAGTGAGGGATAAAATAAAGTAAATAAGATGAAAAGGGATGAAATACTGGCATTGACAGTCGAGAGACTAAAATACAGACTACCAAAATTTAATTTGAACCAAACTGGACTAAAACGAACACTACAGTACCACTTCAGGTTATCGCGTGACGACGATTAGTAAAAAGACGCCGATGGCGGATTAGACCGAAGTCAACAGGACGAATAGGTTCACTCTATGTTATATATATATTGTTGCGAACCGAGCTTTATACTACTACAGCGCCATCTGTTAGAAAATTGCATATCTACTTTATGGAAGAAACTAAAAGCTCTTTACCAATGTCAAATGTATTTCCCCTAATTCCAACTATCTAGAACATTCCACGACGAGAACCTTCGAGAACAACTAATTTGAGTATATAAACGAGTGTTCACGGTGAGCAGAGAACAGTTGCTTTTGATAACGGAAGCAACTCTGCATATTGGATTGTGAAAAGTGTAAAACAAGTGTGATTTTAATTTGAATAAAGTATTTGAGTTGATTATAAATTGAGATTTACTGTTGTGATTTGGAAAGTAAAAATAAAGAAGAAATACTAGAAAGAGTAATAAGTTTTATTTAACGAACCTAGTAAAAATATTACATTGGTGTCAGAAAAGTGGAATAAAACTTATTGTGCATTGAAGTGTGCGGAAAAAAAATAATGAGCAAGTTCCTGTAAGAGCTCAACTGTAATGAGCTAAAAAGTGAATTATGCAAGTGAGAACTTTCTAGAGCAGGATCGAAAAATGAGCTTGTTCTACGTTTGGCCAATTATTTGAAACAACAAAATGAAGACCCGGACATTTTCGTCTTTGAAGCTGACGCTGAGGAAGCAGACGTAAGTTTAAATGTAGATGTTTCAAATATGATTAGTCTTCTACTTCAACAACAAAAGAATGTTCTCGAACGTCTCGAAAAGCAACGAAACGAACAAAAGAATGTTCTCGAACGCTTCCAAGAGCCACAAAATTAACAAATGAAAGATAGAAATGAACAAAAGAAAGAACAGAAGAATATTCTTGAACGTTTTGACGAGAAACAGAAGAATGTTCTCGAACGTTTTGAAGAGCAACAGAAGAATGTTCTTGAACGCCTGGAGAAACAGCATAGCGAACATAAAGACCTTCTCTAAGAGCAGAAAAACATGCTAGAAGGCAAGCTTGTTAACATCGAGAAGAATTTATCTGCACTTGATGAACGTGTTTCATTGATGGAGAATCAAGTCGAACGTGTTTCATTATTAGAGAATCAAGTCGACAACAAAATGGAGAAGTTTTCGAAAGATCTAGATCGTGTTCTAAATATAAAGATTCGGGAAAGTTCTGGAGAAACCTTAAGGAAAAAGGAGATGCAACCTCCAACCTTTGATGGTCAAACTTCTTGGTCTACATAGAAGAAGCAATTCGAGGCAGCTTCCACAACAAATGGCTGGGATGAGGCTGACAAGTATATAGCCTTAACTCTTCTTCTTAGAAGAGGAGCTGCTGCGTTGTTGCAAACCACGCCATCAGATAAGAGCCGCGACTTCAAGTCCTTGGTGTTGGCTATAGACAAACGCTTTGGTAACAGCCACATTAAGGTGGGTCAAAAAAATCAAGTATTGTTTTTTTTTGGATCCGACACATGAAAACTAGTTCCTAGGTACATGTAGAAAGTACTTACCAAATATTAGCTCTTAATATTAACGGGAAGAATATACTCATCATAGTTTTCCATTTTCAATTTAGTATCATATAAAAATGGTCATATCTTATCAACAATAGATCGTTTAACCAATCGCATAGTCAATATTTGTAGGAAATTGAACGCTCTACAAAAATGGTCTGATATACTTTTTTCATTAATCCAACCATTTAAAAGATATTCAACGTCAAAGATTGAAGTATTTTAAGGAAAGTAACTTTTTCGTTTTTAATTTTGTAACTTAATAAAAAATAATTATTGTCAAATGAGTTTCAATTATTTCTATAGGAAATTGAACGCTCTACAAAAAAGATCTCTGTAGTTAATCGATTACTCTAGCCATTCAAAAGATATTCGCAGTAGAATTCCAATGCCTACTGATTTTAGTAGTTTTTCAACAAATATTCCCAATTTATCCAGTTAATTTTTGAATTTTAAGATAGTTCATGTTCTATTTCAGGAAAAGAAGGTTTTTATTTCAGAAATATAATTTAACATGTCAGCAGAAAAAAAATTTTATTTCACCATATGAAATTTTATAATTTAATACAGTATTGATACAAAATGATTCAAATTTGATTCAAATATAAGTCTTTAATTCGGTCATCGAGCACTTTTAAAGACTTCTGATCAACAATATCGAATAAAATTTTGAGTTCATTCTGAAATGTTGCTTCTTTCTTTTTTTGTGCTGGCGATTTTTTACGCGTGCAGTTTTTTTATCCTTAACCATTTGTTATGACATCGAAGAATTCTTTTCACTACATTATCATTACTAGAAGTGGGAATATCATTTTTTCTCCATAGCTCTATAACCTGATCTGCTACATTTTTAGCACTTTGTTTCACAGAATATTTAAGGATATTAAGTTGATGAAAAAAATACACACATAACCTCTTTCACTGTTGGTAATTTCAGTTCAAGAATTTTCGACATCAGTATGCCAATTAAAGGGATTTCTTTATTCATATTATGTAAAAAGGTTCTTTTAAATAAAACACATTGTTCAATGTATGTACGTTTTATTTCCTATAAATAGTAAACAGATATTTTAAGTATTTTAAATTATTAATTCTAATATCCAATAATAAAACTTACGCTTTTATGCGTCCTCGTTATTCGGAACCTTTTATACAAATAATGGTCTTCATATTATTTTAAATTAAATCTTCAATTTGTTATGAAAAAATAACAAACTATTGTCATGGAAACTAACACTATAGCAACGGGTACAAATAAGAAACAAAAGAAATAACAAGCTTACAACAAACTTAGAAAATACACTTAAAAATATAAATTGATGAAATTAAGACTAAACAATATTTTCAACATATTACATAGATGATTAGAATCCGAATCCCATTAATCAATAATATATTAAAACTCAGCTGTTAGTTAATTGGTTTTAGTTATACACAAGAAGACAACTCAGAGCTCCAAAAACTATGTATGCAATGTAGAAATATAAGGGGAAACATAGAAATGACTTGCAACCACAGATGGCGCTAGTATGACAAGTACTGAGTAACAGAACTGCCAACATTCGAAATTAAATTTTCAAATTCTCCAAATTCTGTGAAAAAAAGGAATTTAAATGACATTTTGAATAAACCCGTTGAAAAATATTAAAAAACAATCCTAAACTGTAATAAAAGTTATAAAAAGAAAATGTCGTTAAAAAATTGATTCAAAAAAATATATTCTAAAACAAAAGGTAAGATATAGCTTGCAAACCGTCATTCTACCGAAATAAACTCAAATTCTCATGAATATTGTCAAAATTCATAAATTAACTGGATAAATTGGGAATATTTATTGAAAAACTACTAAAACCAGTAGGCATTGGAATTCTACTGCGAATATCTTTTGAATGGCTAAAATAATTGATTTTTTGAGATTCCAAAAATGAATGAATGTTTTATTTTCAATATACAAAAACATTTAAGTAAATTACAACTTGATAAAATAATTTACACAAGCAAAAAGTAGATAAGAACAAAGTACAAAATCTTAAATTTCAACACCCCCACTAGATTTTGGTACTTTTATACCGATTAAATTGCAGCAGTGGTTATGTTTTGTTGCTGGCAGTCCTTTGGTCATAACGTCTGCAAGCATGTCTTCTGTTTTTAGGTATTCTATCTTCAATTTGTTTTCATCTATAAGATCCCGTATAAAATGATGTCTAATGTCTATATGCTTGGAACGTGCATGGTACATATTGTTTTGCGAAAGGTTTATTGCGCTTTTGTTATCACACCACAATACTAGTTCCTTGTTCCAGTCGGTAAGTTCCTTTAGTAAAGATTGAAGCCAAAGTGCTTCTTGAGATGTAGAAGCCAAAGCCATATACTCCGCTTCTGTAGTGGAAAGTGCCACAGTCGGTTGTTTCTTTGCATTCCAAGAAATAACTCCGCCTTGGTATTTAAATATGTATCCAGTCGTAGATTTTCTATCATCTACATCGCTGGCCCAGTCTGCGTCCGAAAATCCTTCTAGCAGTCCCTCATCATCATGACCGAACTCTAGTTTGTAGTTTATAGTTCCTTTGATGTAACGGAAAAGCCTCTTAACTGCTGCCCAATGAGACTTTGTAGGGTTTTTATTGAATCTCGATAAAGCCCCCACTGCAAAAGATAAATCAGGACGACTTACTTGTGCTGTGTATAAGATGCTGCCGATTGCTTCTTGATATGGGACAGTCTTCATGTACTCAATTTCATCTTTAGTTTTTGGGGATATCTCTTTGACAAGTTTCTGGTTAATATCCAGAGGTGTCGAAACTGAGTTACAGTCGTCCATCTTAAAACGTTTGAGCATTGTCTTGATATATGATTCTTGATCAATCCACAGCTTTCCCTTTTCTCGATCGCGGGTAATTTGCATTCCAAGGACAAACTTTGCCTCTCCAAAATCTTTCATCTCAAATGATTTGGCCAAATTTTCTTTGATGCGTTTCTTCTTGTCCTTGTTGTTAGAAAAGATCAGTATATCGTCGACGTAAATAGCCAGAAAAGTTTTGTCTTCGCCGATCGTCTCGTAATAAATGCAAGGGTCTGTTTTTGATTGTGAAAGTCCAATGTTTTTCAATGTTGTATCCAGTTTCTTATTCCAAACTCTGCTTGCTTGCTTAAGACCATACAACGACTTCTTAAGTTTACAAACTTTTCCTTGTAAATCATCAAATCCTTCAGGGGGTTTCATGTAGACCTCTTCTTGAAGTTCACTTTGCAAGAAAGCAGTAACAACGTCCATTTGATCAATATCCAAGTCATAACGTACTGCTAAACTTAACAGTAACCTAATCGATGTGTACCTTACGACGGGAGAAAATGTTTCTTGGTAATCGATCCCTTCACGTTGCGAGTATCCTTTGATGACTAGTCTTGCTTTGAATTTTTCAACTTGGCCATTTGAATCTCTTTTTGTCTTAAATGTCCACTTGCAGTTGATTGGTTTCTTTCCTTTCGGTAATGACACTATCTCCCAAGTATCATTTTTGATGAGAGCATTATATTCTTCATTCATTGCTTCTTTCCAACGAGAATTGTTCGTACTCTTCAGTGCATCGGCAACAGTTTTCGGATCCTCATCGTTGTTTGTAGCAATATAAGAAACATAACCATCTCTTACAGGTACATTTCTTGGTCGAGTTGAACGTCTTAGTTGTTGGGGAGATGTGATTCTTTCGGAAGATTCTTCAATGAAACTGTATTGAGCGTCTGAAAAACTATTTTCCGTATCTGTGTCTTCATTTTCTGTTATGCTTATGTGCTCTTCTAACGAACGTGTTGAATCTTCTTTTTCTTCCCCCACTGAATCACATTCTTGAAAGAATTCATAATATGAAAATTCATTTACCTTGTTGTTTTTGGGAAAACTATTCTCGATAAATACTGCATCTCGACTTGTAATTATTTCATTCTTTTTCATATCGAAGAAACGGTATGATTTTGGATGTGTACAGTATCCCATAAAAATGACTCCTTTCCCTTTAGCATCTAGTTTCTTTCGTTTCTCTTTTGGAATGTGAATGACAGCTTGACATCCAAATACCCTCAAATGTCCTAGATTTTTTCTTTTTCCAGACCAAGCCTCTTCCGGTGATTTGTTCTGTAAACTCTTACATGGTGTACGATTTAATAAGTTAACTGCCGTATTTGCAGCTTCAGCCCAAAATTTTGTTTCTAGTCCAGCACCGATTAGAAGGCAACGTGCCTTTTCAATTACGGTTCTATTCATCCGTTCTGCTAAACCATTTTGTTGCGGTGAATATGGAACTGTCTTTTGATGTTCAATACCTGCATTCATTAAAATTTTCTTCATATTAGCATTGCAGAATTCGGTTCCATTGTCACTTCGTAATGCTTTTATTCGCTTTCCAGTTTGATTTTCCACGAAGTTTTTAAATTCAAGGAATTTTTCCGCAACTTCAGTCTTGCTTTTTATAAAATAAGCAGAGACTTTTCTTGAAAAATCATCAATAAAAAGGAGCATAAATAGCGAACCTCCAATAGACTTATGGTTCATTGGGCCACAAAGATCTGTATGGACAATTTCTAGGATGGATTCAGCTCTAGTACCAATTGCTTTAAATGGCAGGCGTGCCATTTTTCCTTTTAGGCATGTGACACATTCAATTTTAGATGGATTCAAATCAATATTATTAG
Organism: Chrysotoxum bicinctum; assembly: GCA_911387755.1. NCBI lineage: Eukaryota > Metazoa > Arthropoda > Insecta > Diptera > Syrphidae > Chrysotoxum > Chrysotoxum bicinctum. The sequence goes on from OU426988.1 coordinate 109,326,150, forward strand.
CAGCTTCTGAGATCATTAATTTTGTTGTTTCACTACTCGGATGACCCACTCGTGTGTGCCACAGGTCAAGATTTGGTTCTTCATTTTTGCTAGCGTATGCACATTGATGTGGTATTCTGTTAAGCCGGAACATATCGTTGACTAAATCTGCAGTTGCAACAATATCACCTGTACTATCCTTTACTAGGCATCCCTTCTTGTTAAAAATCATCGAAAAACCTCTTTCTACAATTTTTGAAACGGATAGAAGGTTAATGCACAAATCAGGAACATGAAGAACATCCAGAAATTCAACCTCGTTTTCTCTTGATTTACCTATCGAAACCGTCATGTTCACTTTGCCAATACCTTTTACCTCCATTTTAGAGTTATTGGCAACAATAACTTCAGATGTAGCCTTCATCTGACTTGAAAAATATGTACTATTGGAGCACATATGAGCTGATGCTCCAGAATCAAAATACCAATCTTCTTTGCCAAGTGTCTTGAATGAAAAAGTACTTATCATCGCATTCTTCTTTTTTTGATAGTTCTTTGGTTTCCTTGGACATTTCAAAGCTATATGTCCAAATTCATTACAGTTGTAACATTTAGGACCTTTGTACTGTTTTTTTTCAGAGCTTAGCCAATTCTTACCAACAAATGCAGTTTCATTACTCACATCTGTTTTAACATCTTGAAGCAACTTCATTTTAATTGTATCTCCAGTGATTTTGATACCAGAACTTTGAATTCCCATTATCATTGGTTTGCATTCTTCGGGGAGTCCAGCTAAAAGCATTGAACCTGTCCATTCTTCATCAACATTAAGACCTACAGACCTTAGCTTGTATGATGTATTCAGAATATCGTTCACATACTCATCCAGGGTTGGAAAATCATTCAATTTCGTAGAACAAAACTTTTGAATGAGTCCGACTCTTCTTACAAGCCCAGAATCTTGAAAAACATTTTGTAAGGAATCCCAAATTTCCTTCGCACTATTGCACTGCCGAATATGGGGATATATGGATCGCTTTACCAATAAAATTAGTTCAGATTTCGCATTTAAGAGCTTCGTTGCATCCGCCTCATTACCAGAAACAGCATTCCATAGTCCTTTCATTTGAAAATAGGCTTCTACAGAAAATTTCCAGTCCTCGAAATTTTCGCTTCCTCGAAGCTTTTCAATATTCTGCTTCATTTCAGACATCTTTTTTTATTAAATCCTCAAATATTTTATTTTGTGATAAGGCCCATAACCTGATGTTTTGAGATTCCAAAAATGAATGAATGTTTTATTTTCAATATACAAAAACATTTAAGTAAATTACAACTTGATAAAATAATTTACACAAGCAAAAAGTAGATAAGAACAAAGTACAAAATCTAAAATTTCAACAATAATCGATTAACTACAGAGATCTTTTTTGTAGAGCGTTCAATTTCCTATAGAAATAATTGAAACTCATTTGACAATAATTATTTTTTATTAAGTTACAAAATTAAAAACGAAAAAGTTACATTCCCTAAAATACTTCAATCTTTGACGTTGAATATCTTTTAAATGGTTGGATTAATGAAAAAAGTATATCAGACCATTTTTGTAGAGCGTTCAATTTCCTACAAATATTGACTATGCGATTGGTTAAACGATCTATTGTTGATAAGATATGACCATTTTTATATGATACTAAATTGAAAATGGAAAACTATGATGAGCATATTCTTCCCGTTAATATTAAGAGCCAATATTTGGTAAGTACTTTCTACAGGTACCTAGGAACTAGTTTTCATGTGTCGGATCCAAAAAAAACAATACTTGATTTTTTTGACCCACCCTAAGCCACATGAAAGAAGTCTTCAAAGTCTAACTCAATTCCAGAGTTCAGAAGAGTTGCGAAACTCTACAACAACTGCAAGCGGACATTGAAAGGCTTGTTCATCTTGCATATCCAGATGCAGTTGAGGCATTTGTTCGCGCCATTTCCGACATAAATATTCAAAGGGCCGTGCGAACTGCTGGAACACAACCGCTTTTTGAAACATTAGCGTTTGCCTTGATCAAAGAATGCTCATGCCAAGGAACTGATGTCTAAAGGAACCAATGAAACGGACTTGCAAAGTGCTGGAATTGCAACAAGACTGGACATTTACAGCGTCAATGTCGATTACCACCAAGAAGAGCTTGTCAACATTGTAGACACGGAGTTTCAAACTCAGAACAAGGTAACAATAACACCAGTGTTACTTCCCGAACAGTTTCTCAGCAGGAAAACAAACGAGTAAGAACCAACTTCGAGGGGCAGAAGCTGGTTTCTGGTATCGATGGCCCCAGAAACACCATTCAGGTTTCTCAGACTAAGCGAGACAATAACAGTCTGACTGTCGAGGCAACTTTAAATGGCAACAAACGTGTTGTCACCATCGACACCGGTGCCACAGCCTCCATTGTGCAACAAGACCTAGTGCACCTGAATTGGCTACACAACACCAATAGCTACCGTCTGAGAACTGCCACAGGAGAAGCGGCTAGGGTTTATGGTGAAGTCCGACTTGGAATTCGAATTGCAGATCTAAAATTCTCACACACATTTTTGGTGGCAGATATATGTGACGAGTGCATCATAGGAATGGACTTCATGAAAGAACATCGAATTGTTTTGGATATTGGCAACCAGTTACTCAAATACCAGAATACAGAGATTCCAATGATCTATGGGCACAAAGGAACAACAACTCTAAGGACTGTCATCAAAGAAGATGTGGTTATTCCTACTTATTCTGAGCTATTACTTTGGACAAAATGAGAAGGTGAGTATGGGCGCCATCGATACCTAATGGTGAAACCAGGCCCAGACTGTTCTTCCCAAAAGGTTGTCATTGGGAAGACACTTGTGGCTCCGAAGAATAATATGATTGCCGTACGGATACTCAACACCAAACCGTACGATGTAAAGTTAACGAAAGGAGAAATTATCGGTAAGTGCGAATCTGTCGCAGCTATAACACAAATTGACGCTGAAACACTGATAAAGACGTTAGACCCTGAAGAGCTCAATAGCATCAAGGCAAAGATACTCAATTCATCTTACCTAGACCAATATCAGATTAAAAAGGCAGAAAGCCTTCTGAATGAGTATGTCGATATTTTCGCTTTAAAAAACGGGATATATGGAAGCACACAAATGGTTCAGCATCGAATAAATACAGGAGATGCAAGATCCATTCGACAGCCTGCAACACGTCTGCCACTGGCCAAACAAGGTGAAGTTGAGGAAATGATTACCACCATGAAGAAGGATGGTTTGATTGAGAACCTCAAGAGCAATTGGGCGTCACCAGTGGTCCTAGTCAAAAATAAGGACGGAAGTACACAGTTCTGTGTTGAATACCGAAGATTGAATGACGTGACCCAGAAAGACAGCTATCCCCTGCCAAGAATCAGTGACACTTTAGATGCGATGGAATAATCACATTGGTTTTCATTATTGGACTTGAAAAGTGGATATTGGCAAGTTGAAATTCACCCTTAAGATCGAGAAAAGACAGCGTTCTCCACAGGTAATGGGCTCTGGCAGTTCGAGGTGATGCCATTTGGTCTTTGCAACGCTTCGGCAACATTTGAGCGTTTGATGGAGTACGTCCTTCAAGGCCTGACATGGGTGTGTTCCAGAGACTTTGAGAGGCTAACCTTAAACTGAACCCAGAAAAATTTGCACTATTCAAGACTGAAGTGAAGTATTGGGGACATATCATCTAGTCCCAAGGAGTCAAGACTGATCCTGAAAAAGTTGACACCGTCAAAAATTGACCAACACCACAGGACAAACATCAACTACAAAGTTTTCTTGGTCTTGCTACTTATTACAGACGTTTTGTTAAGAACTTTGCCGGAATTGCGAAGAGTTTGCATTAGTTTACAAAAAAGAACAAGCAGTTTAGATGGTCTGGTGAGTGTGAAAAAGCCTTCCAAGAACTGAAATACCGTCTATGAAATGCTGCGGTGCTGGTCTATCCGACTCCAGGCAAGTCTTTTATCATCAATGCTGATGTAAGCAACGTTGGAGTCGGCGCTGTTCTGTCAAAAGTGCACAATGGCGAAGAAAAGGTTGTCGCCTATTTCAGCAAAGTACTGTCGAAAACTGAAAGGAACTACTGTGACTGTGTGACCACTCATCTTGGCAACGAAACACTTCCACAAATACATCTATGGACAGAAGTTCCTTCTACGAACCGTTCATGGTGCTCCTAACTGGCTTTAAGAATCCAGAACGATTACGAAATTCAACACCGAAGGGGAAAGCTGCACTCAAATGCCGACGCACTATCCCGAAGACCTTGTAAAATAGACTGTTAGCATTGCAGGTGACAAGAAGAAAACGAATCCATCAACATTCTGCGAATAAGGGCTGACCCCATTTATGGATGGAGCAATGAAGAAATAAGATCTGCTCAACAAGAAGACCCCGACATTGAACCTCTTCTCGCATAGAAAGAACATGAAGAAAAACCCGCATGGAATGACATTTCCGAAGGCCTATTGGGCACAATGGGACACACTTCATGTGCGAGAAGGTGTTCTTCGGCGAAAATGGGAATCCGCTGATGGTAAATCCTATGTGATGCAGCTTATGTTACCTCAATCGAAAATCAAAGAGGTTCTTCGAGAGATGCATGATGGACCTTCAGGAGACCATTTAGGAGTCAACAAGACATTAGAAAAAGTGAGACAACGATTCTACTGGTTGCATGCAAGAGACGACTTTGAAAAGTGGTGCCGAAATTGTGACGCTTGTGCTGCAACCAAAGGACCTCGTAGAAAACTGCAAGGAATGATGCAATATAATGTTGGCTCACCGTTTGAAAGGATTGCTGTTGATGTATCTGGCCCATTTCCAGAAATGAATGCTGGAAACAAATACATTCTGGTGGTAATGGATTACTTCAGCAAATGGCCTGAGGCATAAGCTATCCCGAACCAAGAAGCCAGGACCGTGGCCGACCAGATTGTGTCTAACTGGATAAGCAGGTTCGGTGTGCCTATGGAGCTACATTCTGACCAAGGAAGGAACTTCGAGTCGAACATATTCAAAGAGGTCTGCGCGTTTCTTGGCATTAAGAAAACGAGAACCATACCACTTCACCCCCAATCTGATGGAATGGTCGAGAGATTCAACAGGACCTTAACAGAGCACCTCACTAAGGTCGTAGACGACTACCAAAGAAACTGGGATAGGCACATACCACTATTTCTGATGGCCTATCGATGTGCAGTACATAGCTCAACAGGACAAACACCATCTGAAATCCTGTTCGGAAAAGCATATGGCTGCCTAGTGAGATAAGGTTTGGACACCCACCACAAGAGTCTCAGGAACCAGGGGATTACGAGAGTGACCTAAAAGAGAGGCTAATCGACATCCACGAAAGGACCAGGACTAGAATGAGCACTTACAGCGATCGAATGAAGACAAGGTACGACACAAGAGCAAACACGACAGGATTCCAAGTAGGAGATCGCTGTATAATCCACATCGTCAAAAGGGATTGTCGCCGAAGCTTCAACAAAACTGGGAAGGCCCTTATACTGTCGTCACGAAAATTAATGATGTCGTTTACCGAATTCAAAGAGGGTCACGAGGAAAGTTAAAAGTTGTGCATAGTGATCGACTGCACCGATACAGTGGCGAAGCTGGAGATAGAATTGTTCGGGACGAACAATCTTAAGAAGTGGCCAGTGTTGCGAACAGATTTTTATACTACTACAACGCCATCTGTTGGAAAATTGCATATCTACTTTATGGAAGAAACAAAAAGCTATTTTCCAATGTTAAATGTATTTCCCCCTTATTCCAACCATCTAGAACATTCCAAAACGAGAAGCTGCGAGAACAACTAATTTGAGTATATAAGGGAGTGTTCACGGTGAGCAGAGAACAGTTGATTTTTGATTACGGAATTGTACAAAACTCTGCTTATTGGATTGTGGAAAGTGTAAAACAAGTGTGATTTTAATTTGAATAAAGTATTTGAGTTGATTATAAATTGAGATCTATTGTTGTGATTTGGAAAGTAAAAATAAAGAATAAATACTAGGAAGAGTAATAAGTTTTACTTAAGGAACCTAGTAAAAATATTACAATATTGAGGATTCTCTGTGGTAAAGCGGAATTGCAGCTTCAGAAAGCCCCACAAGAAAAAGTCTATCGTGGTTAAATCATATGATCTTGGTGGCTAATTAATTTCACCTCCGAGTTAATTATTGATCTGTTACGTTTGACTTTGATGAACTCAGTGACGTCATAATGGCATTAATTTATTTTCAAATGCTTATTAATGCCATAATCCACTAATGGCTTTGATTCACTTTCAAATGAGAACTAAAGCCATCACTTAAATGTGAACTAGCGCCATATGGTGTTAGTTGCTATTCAAATCTAAGCTATTGCCACAAATCTAATAGTTTTCCCAAGCAGGGGGGTTGCAGGAAGGCAGCATGGCCCCCACACCTACTTCACTATTAATACACTGTAAACTTTATATACCTACGTATGCATATATTATGTCAATATTGAAGTTTTTATTTACAACTTGAGTGAAGTTATTTATTTGCATCGATATTAAAATATTAAACTTCTATTTAAAAATTAATCATTATATATTATTTGACATTTTAGACGTACCCTTTTACTTACATACTAATGTCTAATAAATCTGAAACTGCTTAAACTAATGCCTAAAAGTTCATTAAAAATAATTTATTTATTTCTTAAGACCATATTATATACATAATTCAAATTATTGAGAATTCCACGAGTGACTTTAATTCGCATTCAAATTGGAAATAAAAACACTTTTTAAAACGAACTGACGCCATATGACGTTAGTGCTAATTTCAAACTGAAGTAAGTAAGGATTATGGCGTTAAGTTACATTTGTATGTATTTAATTTTTCTGTCGCAATGTCATATCTACATATGTATATCTAATATTTACGACAATTGTTAACGATTTGATTTGGTATTTTGGAAGATTTTTATGCCACTGACCAGACAAAACCAAAATCAAAATAGCCCAAAATTAATTTGTTCGGCAATTTGAATTGGTATCGATATAGAGCTGTGTCAATCGTTCATTTTCAAAGATCGAATCAATCATTCATTGATTGGTTCAAAGATTCGGTCTTTTCAATCAATCGTTCATTCAATCATTTTTTATCCATCTGTTTCGTTCCGAAAGAGATAGAGACCGACACGAAACGTTTTCAATCATTCATTCAACTAAAGTATTTTTTTCTTCTTGTCGTTTCGTTCAGACCGAGGCCGAAACAATGTGAAAATGAAAGAAAGTTGGCTTTTTACTATTCTACTGCTTCGTTCACGCCATCTTCCATTGTATATAAAATGAGGAATATACATTCTGTTTCATGTCCATTCCTATTTGGTATTGTGAAATGATTGAGAACAAGTTGAATGAACGAAACATAACTTTTTTTCGTTCGTTTCGTTCATCGGTTTCAGTGTCAAGGGATTGACATTAGGATTGATTGATTTGGTCTACTTTGATTGCAATCGATCAATCTTTTTGGTGAACTTGTCACAAAGACCGAATCAATCGCGATTGACACAGCTCTAGTATCGAAATACTTATTAAGATTTTAAACAATAACCGTTTTATCTCATGTAAAATAAATACATAGTTTAAAATGTTACGGACATAATGGCGCAAAATTTTAAACACTTAAAACTTGCTCTAAGTCAATTTTGAAATGGGAATCGACTCATACAAAAGTGCTTTACGATCTTTAATGTTGCACCAGTAATAGGGCCGAACAAGCTATACATGCAAGCTGTGCAAATGCGCAGGGCGCTGAAGCCAAGGGGCGACTTGGGCAAGCATTAAAAAAACCACTACTTCATAACCACTACCTACCTTCTTTTTAAAGTCTCATTTCGGTCCTTATTCGGAATTTCCCCCCCACCAAAATGCACTTTTTTTAATGAACCGATAAAAAAAAGTGTGCTGTTGATAAAAAAAACATCAAATTATAGTAAAAAAGTGAAGTATAAAAAAATTAATATAGGCCATAGGGTAAATTCAAAGTTTCTTGAAATCCAGATTCTGTAAATCAAAAAAAAAACTTTTCATACACCCAACCTCGCACCTACCCCAAATCCTATAGTGTGCCCAAGCAGGGGGGTTACAGGGGGGCAGCATGCCCCCCATACATATCTCACTGTTTATACGCCGTAATGCGTAAGCAAGTAAAAAAAGCAAATATCCCATAATAAAAAAGTAGTTTTAGTTATAGTACTGTTGGTGGTCCGCTTATACTTCACTTTTTTACCATAAAAAAGTATTTCTCCTCCATAATTTGATGTTTTTTATCAACAGCAATAACGTTTTTATCGATTTGTTAAAAAAAATCATTTTGGTGGGGGGGGGGGGGGAATTCCGAATAAGGGCCAACAGTACTGTGGGTGGTCCGCTTATACTTCACTTTTTTAGCATAAAAAAGTGTTTCTCCTCCATAATTTGACGTTTTTTATCAACAGCAAACACTTTTTTATCGATTCGTTAAAAAAAAAAAGTTCATTTTGGTGGGGGGGGGGGGATTCCGAATAAGGTCCCTCATTTCTTTTTATAGCGCACACCAAGATATTAATTATATAACTAACAGCTAATTCTGAATTTAAAGACAGATATATATGTATAATGTATATATGTACATTAGACTGGGCCAAAAAAATTGACTATTTTTTTTTTTGAAAGATATATCGAGAATATCATTCAGAATGACAAAAAAAAATTTTCGTAAAAGTTTGAGCCCTTAATATCAATTTTAAGAGGTCTATCATCGCTAATTTTGATTTTTAGTCATAATTTCATGTTTTGCGTCAGAACTGACAAAACATTGAAGTAAAAAAAATTCATTTTGACTTACTTTTATATAAAATTAAATTCCCTACAAAAAAGGTCTAATTGAAAATTTTCGTCAGACAAGCCGTTTTTGAGTAATTAAGCTTAATAAATTGTTATTTTTCGTTAGTTACAAAATTCCAAATTAAAAAAGTAAAATCGAAGAAAAATAACAATTTATTAAGCTTAATTACTCAAAAACGGCTTGTCTGACGAAAATTTTCAATTAGACCTTTTTTGTAGGGAATTTAATTTTATATAAAAGTAAGTCAAAATGAATTTTTTTTACTTCAATGTTTTGTCAGTTCTGACGCAAAACATGAAATTATGACTAAAAATCAAAATTAGCGATGATAGACCTCTTAAAATTGATATTAAGGGCTCAAACTTTTAGGAAAATTTTTTTTTGTCATTCTGAATGATATTCTCGATATATCTTTCAAAAAAAAAAATAGTCAATTTTTTTGGCCCAGTCTAATGTACATAATATCTATTATTTCAAAAATAAGTCTATGTTTAATTTCCTAAATATACCCACACTCCCACAGTAGAAAAAACTACATCACAAAATCTACAAAGTGCACGATTTTGTTCGCTTAACAACAGATACCTACCTATTTGCTTTTTTTCTCTTTATCAATCTACTGTTACGTTATTCTTCGCACTCACCATGAGTGAAGGCATTTATTTTATTTTGGTAACCCTCCCCTATGCAGTGTAACAAAAACAAAATTTCAACAGCAAATACAGACAATTAACAGCTTGCATGTTGAAAACCCGATGTCAGTTATTCTATATGAAATCGAAGTCAGCAATGTTACTCAAACAGAAATTCAGAGGTACAAAAATCATACTCATTGACTTAACAGCGCGCAAAATTAAAAGTTGCGTCTATGAATTTAAGCTCTTCCGGTTCAGTGTTTCTTGTACTATGTTTTAGTTTGGTACTGGCTTCTCTTTCTGAGTGAAATTTTATCACTGTCATGTTGTGTGGCTCGTGTGTCGAGATGAGACAAAGGGTTGCAATATGGAAGTAATGAGTGATGATGATGCGATGACTAATGTTGAGGTTTGTTGTGAATGAGTGAATCTGTTTTATTCAATTTCTCCTTTTCTCTATTTTTTTGTTCTTGCCAATTATTGTTTACATTTAAAAAAGGGATTTTTTGACTTATCTAATTACTTTATTTGTCTATTGTGGTAAAAAAAAACTCAAAACAAAAGAAAGAATAGGGAATCTGTATTGAGAATAAAACTTGCTAAGCTACATACTATTCCAGTAGAGTAGTGTATATGTATAAGGTTATGGTAATGGTTTAAAAATGAAAGAAAAAGAGGCTGGTGCTCAAAACAAAATTAAGTGTCTTGAATCAAGAGCTTATTTTGTTCAGGCTGCTTGCATTCAATTTGGTTGTTATTGGTTGTTAATGATTCAGCTTGCTGTTCGTTGGAATCTGTTAAGTTTTTTGACATTGCTCAATGCCTATAAAACTTTGATTCAGGTCCAACAATGCGTTGGGACATACATTAAGAAAAATTTCGTTGGTTTGACCCTTCTGAAACCAGATGGAAGTAGACTAAATGATTTAAAACCATTAAAACAATCTTAGGAGATATAAAATGAAGCTCTTATTGAAATATCTGAGGCTGGAAACGTTGAGAATAGAAAAACTGCAGAGTCATTAGGAAGTAAAATTTTAGTTTCAAGTTTATATGCTACATATTAATCTAGTTTCATGTTTCAGAAAAAAATAATATAACAAGTAAGTATTTACAAAGTCCGTCGGTTAATTTATCTAACAGCGTTCTAGCTCTTGAAGTTACTAAAAACTCTTAAGTTGAAATGCGACCAGAAGAACAATTCACTAACGTGCAATCAGCTGAAGCCATAGCTCTAAATCTAGAAATACCATCACAGTTACCTCAAATAACGTAGTTTTTCGAAATTAATAAAAAACTACTTCAGTTCCTAAATTTTTGTGATATATTTTATGACTGGTTATTTTTGTATTCCTTAGTTACTATTATATTTGTGCCCCTCTAATGATACAGATCAAAAGTCACGCTTCGAAGTGGAATATAGAAACTGCAAGAAAGAAGCGAAGAAGAAGTGCGCCCAAATTCAAGCAAAGAATACAGAAAACATATATTATGATTTTTTGTTTTGCTGAATTATATTATTATATTTTATTTTACCTTTTGTTTTTCTTCATTTAATTAAATGAAGAAAAACAAAAGGTAAAATAAAATACAGAAAACCTGTATCGGGAGCTGGATGAAATTTCTACCCCGACAGCTGGTGCTATTCAAGAGCTACGGCAAAACACGAATAAGGGCGCAACTATCTTCAAAATAGCCGCTCAAGGAAGAAGAAATGCCCAGGAGATTTGTTCGCCAAAGTTCATTAACAATGCTCAAGGCCAACTACTTGTGGAAGACAACGAAATTCTTCACAGGTGGCGACAGTATTGTGACGGACTTCTAAACGAACAATTTCCAAGGCTATACTTTTCAATAGCTTCACCTAACTTAAGCGAAGTATCCGACGTCACAGTCGAAGAAGTTAGTGAGGCGGTAAAATACTCCAAAAAGGGAAAAGCTGTTGGCCCAGACGAAATACCCTCAGAGTTTTGGAAAAAGATGGGAGACATCGGAAACCTATGTGCGGATAATTATGGACATGTATGATGGAGCAGTTACTAAAGTAAGATGCGCAGCTGGAGTCACCGAAGAATTCGAAATCACAGTAGGTGTACACCAGGGAAGTGTCTTGAGTCCCCTGCTCTTTATTACAGTTCTTGATTACCTGCTTGAAGGCAAAGTGACGGATCCAAAAGTACATCAGTTATTCTTTGCTGACGATGGAGTCATCATAAGTGAAGACCCGATATCCCTACAACGAGCACTTGACGTATGGGTGGATGTTCTAGAAGGAAGTGGGTACCGCATAAGCGCGAAAAAGACAGAATACCTATGCTGCCCATTTTCTGATCCACACAGGCCTATTCCAGACATTTATTTGAATGGAGTAGTGCTTCCCAAGTGTGAAAAGTTTAAATATCTGGGGTCTATGATAAATAACGAAGCTACTTGTGATGACGATATCAATCATCGCGTAAGCGTAGGGTGGATGAAGTGGCGGGAAAATTCTGCTGTCTTCTGTGACCGAAAAATGCCCCCTAAGCTGAAAGGAAAGCTCTACACTTCAGTTGTGCGTCCAGCACTCACATACGGTTCACAATGTTGGACAATGTACAAAAAGTATGAGAGTAAGCTAACGGCAGCTGAGATGAAGATGCTTCGTATGACAGCAGGAGTTACAAAGCTTGATCGAATTAGAAGTACGAAGATCCGAGGAAGCCTTCATGTTAAGAATACCATTTCCCAAAAAATTGAACACGACCGACTCAGTTGGTATTGCCATGTTCAAAGGAGAGATCCTGAGAACCCCGTCAAAAAGGCAATATCATACAACGTTCCAATTCGAAATAAAAAGAAAGGTAGGCCTAAACACTCCTGGTACAAATAAATGCAAAAACACCAGCATTTCAGTTGGCCTCAGAAATGGAACAATACAAAACCGGGAGGCTTGCCGCCGATTTCTGAGGTCAACCCGGCGAACCCCACAGGCGGATCACTAGTGTGAAGCAGATACGTGGGAGAGTTATGATCCCCTCGACATCGAGATCATAACAGCGCCGAATCAAAGGAAGAAGAAGAAGAAGTTACTATTATTTTTGTGATATATTTTTTATTTCTTAGTTTTTAATAAAAATCATATTTATTTTAATTAGATTTAAGTATTATCTAGGAATATTCATCTTGGGTATACCTCGTTAAAAAAAATGAGGGCGCCACTGATGAAGCTTGCGCAGGGCTCTAATTTAGCTCGGGCCGGTCCTGACCAGTATAGCCAAATGAATTTGCACCTTGCAACAACCAGATTCAGTATATACTTCATTTCCATCTTAAATAATGTAAATGTATAAGCAATCAAAATCTATATGTAAGAATAATATATCTAAAATAAACTTTTTTCGGCGAAACTTTTTTTTTTTTTTTTGTAGTTGTGTGTTGAGTTCTTTATCTGTCAAATTTTGGGTTGATCAAGGTAAATTTGCTTAGATTCTATTGCTTAACCCACATTAGTTAGAAGAATTATCTAACGTGTTTAAAATTATGAAAAAGTTAGACAAAATCTCCAACCTAAACGACTGTGTTAAATAGACCCAATTTTATTCCTTAAACGACCAACGTTTAAATTTTTGGACTAATTTGTGTAATTTAAATGTTTCAAAAAGAAATTTGTTATATTTCTCAACATAATTTGGCGTTACCTCCAAACTTACGATTAAACATTTTTAAAAGTTGGCTTTATTTCATGTCTCCCACTTAAAACAGTGGAAGTGTGGACCAGTGGTACCACTTTACTTCAATTGAAGTAGATCTACTTCTTTTTTCCAAAATATTGTAAAATCTACTTCCTACTTCGCACCATCAGCAAAATACTGAAATCTACTTCATTTTAAAAATCTCTGTTTCAATCTACTTCAATTTTACAAAATAAAGCCCAAATCTACTTCTTTTTCTCTATTGCACTCTAAGTAGTACATAGTAGTATATAACCTCATAATTACCATAAAATAAAAGAACGTCAACACAATACAAATACACAAATGAGTAATTTTATGCGAAATTTCTTTAAAATTAAAAGAAATGTATTGACAATTTTAAATACATATTTAATAGGTAATATATGTATTCATTTAAGGAAAAAAATTATTGTATGCAACATTTTTTCTAAAAGCAAGTAAAAAGCCATTTTGAAATCTATACTTCGATTTTTCTCAATTTACTTCACTTTTTTCTTCAAATCTACTTCGACTTTTTTTCCGGAAGTGGTAACGCTGGTGTGGACTCATATTTGCATATAATAAAATAACGTTAATTACACATTTTAATTTTTGGATTCAAATAAGGAAATACGGCAAGTTCGTCAATTTAATATAAAATTTTAAAAATCAAAACTATAACAAGGATTACAAAAATCTAAAATAATTCATACTTAAAAACCAATATCAACAAAAATGTTTTTTTTTATACTTACATTGAACACTTAGAGATATGCGTTTGCTAACAGCTGGTGGAACATCATTTGATGCTATACATAAATATGCTCCCATTTGACGTCTTTCCAGCCTAACAAGCTTAAGCGATGCACCCGTCAGAGATTCAACTATAAACAAAAAAATATAGTGCTTATATTATAAGGAATAATTAAAGAAAGTAATTTGAATAACTTTCATTCGAAATATAATATTGAATTTGGCGCCGTACTTTCTCAAGTTTGAGAGAAGGGTGCCAATCGGAGAGTTGTCTTTTAAATAAAATGAAACATTAAATAAATTTATTAATATGTAAATTTGAGGCTTAGCACAATTCAGACTCTTCAATCCCTCAAAACCATTATATAAACTCAAATCCTACGCAATATTCTTCCACAAAACTCATACACAAATTGCCTGCGTGTATATTGTATCATCATTCTTATATTTCGTAATAAGGACAAACCATTATTGCATCGTTCTATATAAGTTACAATATAACTCCGTCTTTCATCGGTCAATATATTGGTCAATCGCTCTAGATACAATACATTGTACCCTAGTAGTCCAGTCAAATTAGTATTTTATATCTACAAAAAATACTGCGTCGAATTTTTTTTTTGTTTCTTATAGAGTACCTATTGGAGAGTGTAAATCCAAAAAGTTCGAACAAAAAGGGCCAATGCGTTGTCCGCCATTTTGAAAAAGGCTTTGGAAAGCGTGAACTCGATTTTCTCGGCTCCTATCATATATAGAGCTGTATTTTTTTTGTAGGTTTGTACGTCAAAATACCTTCTTTAACTTTTGCTGACAAAAAAATTTGAAACCTCTTTCCAAAAAAAAGTTATAGACGAAAAACTGTCGAGATTTTGAAGTAAAAAATGGTTTTTAACGTTTATCTCGCCTCATGTTCATCTGATCGAAAAAATACTTAAGTTGTTTTTTATAGATCACTTTATTTCCTACATTTTGGTATATTAAAATTTTATGTGCGACAAAAACTGTAGGAAATATAACCAGTCAAAATGGCCAATATCCTGCGAAAATTAAAAAAAAGAAATTTACTCACGTTTGAAAATTTTTAAATTTGACTATGTTCATTATGAAATTTAAAGAAACAGTTCAAACTCTTTTTCACACCACCACCGAGGTAGAGGTACGGCGCATTTTTTTTTTAATGTGGTGTCCCCAGGAGGTATAACCCACGATTCAATCGTTTTCGTTTCTATATCAGCCTATCGATAGATCAATGTGGCATAGTTTTTTCATGTCGTTCTTATCTCCTTTTTTTTTTGGGCTAGGCGTGCGAACATCGATGATCATATTAACGTTGTCAGTGCTGGTATCGTCATTGGTAGTTTCTTCAATGTTTTCAGGTGAGGAAAAGTCTTCACACGCGTCTTCATCTTCCAGTAAATTTTGCAAAGAAGGAACATTCTCGCATGGAAGGAAAATGAGTCACTGGATTCTTTGCGATATAGCAACTTTGGTAAAGCGTCAAAAAAAAAAAACAGAGTTTAATCTATCTTCATTGCCTCCTAGTGCAGCAGCTGCTTGGCAACACACATTCCGTACCTACCATCAAGTACAGACTTGGATCGATGTTCACCATGACCCACTAAAATGGGGTTGGAAAAGAACTCCGAGATTAGAGCCAGTTGCAACCACTCAGGATCCAGCTCCACAAAGCATATTGCAAACTGTATCCTGCAAATGCAAGGGCCAATGTGGTCGAGATTGTGGCTGTCGGAAATCTGGTCTGAATTGTTCCTTAATATGTTTCTACTGTGGAAAAACATGCGTGAATGTTCCTTCCTTGCAAAATTTACTGGAAGATGAAGACGCGTGTGAAGACTTTTCCTCACCTGAAAACATTGAAGAAACTACCAATGACGATCCCAGCACTGACAACGTTAATATGATCATTGATGTTCGCACGCCTAGCCCAAAAAAAAAGGAGATAAGAACGACATGAAAAAACTATGCCACATTGATCTATCGATAGGCTGATATAGAAACGAAAACGATTGAATCGTGGGTTATACCTCCTGGGGACACCACATTAAAAAAAATGCGCCGTAACTCTACCTCGGTGGTGGTGTGAAAAAGAGTTTGAACTGTTTCTTTAAATTTCATAATGAACATAGTCAATTTGAAAATTTTCAAACGTGAGTAAATTTCTTTTTTTTAATTTTCGCAGGATATTGGCTATTTTGACAGGTTATATTTCCTACAGCTTTTGTCGCTCATAAAATTTTAATATACCAAAATGTAGGAAATAAAGTGATCTATAAAAAACAACTTAAGTATTTTTTCGATCAGATGAACATGAGGCGAGATAAACGTTAAAAACCATTTTTTACTTCAAAATCTCGACAGTTTTTCGTCGATAACTTTTTTTTGGAAAGAGGTTTCAAATTTTTTTGTCAGCAAAAGTTAAAGAAGGTATTTTAACGTACAAACCTACAAAAAAAATACAGCTCTATATCCCGGGTAGAAAATTATCTAGGAAACACTATCGAATAGCGTGGCCCTAGCTAGATTGGCCGTTATATAGTAAATCCTATGCTGGGCCTAGAGAGATGCAAGCCTGGCGGATCTTGACTAATTTATGCTTATCCTGGCTTTATATTGAACCTGGCTAGAACTGCCTATTTATTGGCTTTTCCAGGAGTATCTTAGACTGGGCCTAGATATTTTTAACTTGATGTAGCCTAGATATGAAACTTTTTCTTGGCGATATCTTGGCTATAGATAGTATCGCCTCTTTATTGGCATTGTAACATATAAACTTCAAGGGACCTGGATAGTTTTTACTTGGTGTAGCCTGGATAAGGAATTGTATCTGGGCGTTATATTGGCCTTAGCTAGTGTCGCCTCTCTATAGGCGTTCTCAGATTTTACTTATACTGGGGGTAGATAGTTTTTACTTGATGTATCCTAGATTTGAAACTTTTCCTTGGCGATATATTGGCCGTAGATAGTATCGCCTCTTTATTGGCATTGTAACATATAAACTGCAAGGGACCTGGATAGTTTTTACTTGGTGTAGCCTGGATAAGGAATTGTATCTGGGCGTTATATTGGCCTTAGCTGGTGTCGCCTCTTTATAGGCATTCTCAGATGTTACTTACACTGGGGCTATATAGTTTTTACTTTATGTATCCTAGATGTGCCTATACATATGTCTCTATAAAAGGCTATCCATTATCCTTCTAAAAACATAACTTTTTTGTTTTGGACCTAAATCGGTATTTTTCAGATTCTTTAATACGTATTTAAGTCTTTTAAACAGTATAATTAAAAGAGAGTTATTTGAGTAGCACTTTGACACACGATATTTTATATATCACAGTGGCGCAATAGGTAGAGCACAAGCACGGCAAGCGAGAGGACTCGGGTTCGAATCTCAGTGGAGGTAAATTAAAAAAAAAAAAAAAAATCTTTCATTCCAGCAAGAAATCACTTAAAGAATCGAATATAGGGAGGCAAAGAAAAAATGTAAATAATCAACAATAATAAAAAAAAATAAATTTTTTTTTTTTGTTTCTAATAATTTTTTAAGAATTGCCGTAGCTCTTGTGCTACTTGTGAAGACCCATCTAGGGCCCATATAGGAACATCTAGCAAGGCCCATTATATACAGAGCATTAACAAATTAGCGAGGGACAAGCTAGATACTGCTCGGTAGGGCCATGATTGAAACTAAGAAAAACTAGCTGGGGCCTTGGCATTATCGAGTCGAAAATTCTACCCGGGATATGATAGGAGCCGAGAAAATCGAGTTCACGCTTTCCAAAGCCTTTTTCAAAATGGCGGACAACGCATGGGCGCTTTTTGTTCGAACTTTTTGGATTTACACTCTCCAATGGGTACTCTTTAAGAAACAAAAAATAAAAATCCACGCAATATTTTTTGTAGATATTTCGAATTAATTAATTTAATTTGACTGGACTATAGCTACGACAAACCATTTGTCACACCTATTCTACGAGTATATGGAATGAACTGACCCATATAAGAGCCAGCGCTTCTTTGCCTTGAATTTGGATATTTCATATAGGTTTGCAAATGCTGAAAGGCACCAGAATTAATGTTCGATGACGTATTGGAATGCAGTCCTTACGGAGTAAGTGCATGGTATTTGTATACAGTAAAACAGTTTTTAGAAAGCAATGATTTAAACGCGCCATCTCTGATGTCTTAAACTAATGTTTAGTAATAATGCCGTCTGACTATTAAATATTCAAAAGAAAATGAAAATGATAATTATGAGAAAAGTTTAAGGATTGCAAAAATTTCGTCATGTAATACAGCTTTGTAAGCCAAAATGAAATATTTTTGAATTAAAGCTTCTTTTACGGCATTGGGGGTAAAACATTTGTCTGCAGTTGTCAGTGACATGTCAAAAAGCAGCGATATGTTTTTTAACATAATTTCATTAAAAAATAAAATGCACAACTGGGTCGCACGAACTTGCTTTTATGTAAACGACTAAGAATTTCAAAAATGAATGTTATTAGAGAAAAACTGTTCATAAGCATAAAATTCATTTTTTAATAAACTAAAATAACTCCTTTAGTAGTTGGAGCTAAAAACAGGATGCCATGTGATTCAAGCCAATATTAGCTTATGCAAGAACAAAAATTATAAGTCTGTACTGGTTTCTTTAAAAAACAAGAGTAAAAAGTAAAAATTAATCGAAAGAAAAAAATTTAACAAAATTCTCGGAACTGTTTTCGAGGAAAATACGATTTTCGAAAACCATTTTTTAACATTTGTATGGCGAGTACCGTTATTTTTGGGTAAAATAATTTTTTTTCTTACATCTTATAATTTATATTAAAAAACTTTTATTTATCCAGTTTTAAAAAAATCGAGCATGGGGTTTTCGAAATATTGAGTTTTCAAAAAAAAAATTGTTTTTTTTTTTTAAATACAAAAAAAATTTGTTTGAAAATTTGGGACAGTTTTTGAGAAAAAAAAATATTTATAAAATTTAGAAGAAAAATCGTATGGCAGGTACCGTTATTTTTGGACTTAAAAAAAAGAAAAAAAAAAACGTGTGGGGGGAAAAATCAAAACCCATAACTACCAAGTTTGAAGAAAATCAGCCGATCCGCTTAGGCTGTAGTCGAACCGACAGACATATAGAAGGACAGACAGACAGAATTGCAGAGAAGTTTTTTTTGTATGAACTACGAGTAAGTCGCCGAAAAATTTTACAATCAAAAACCAGTACCTTTTGTAAAAAAAAAATTATTCACCACTTAATCCCACACAACACTTAATATTATTGTATTATTTATCAGAAAAACTAAGCACTAAAACTTACAAAATAATTTATACAAAATTTAAAAAAATACTTGTAAATAAGCTTCTGCTTTCTGTTGACAAATATAAATCAGCATTGCCATATACCAAGAATTTTAAGTTGGATGTCAAACTTAAATCCGAATATAAGGTGCGTTTAATCCCATTTTGCAGACTCTATGCCATTTGAAGGTATCTATATCCCTTCAGAAAGTAAGATTATTGCGCTTGATATTTCTAAGGCATTTGATAGAGTTTGCCACCAGGCTCTCTTATTGCAAATGCGTGCGTTTGGCATCAACGAAACCCTTATTCGTTGGATTAAAAATTACCTTCTAGATCGTTCAATAATTGTTCTATCGGACGGTTTTAAGTCTGATCTTCAAAAAATAAATGCCGGTGTTCCCCAGGGCTCCGTTCTGTTTCCGACTCTCTTCCTCTTCTGAAACTCTAATCCACTTCATTGTTTTTCCGACGACTCTACTCTCAGCTTTTCGTACTCGTTCCCAAATTCACGTCCATCTCCTTCGGAACGGTATCGTATGATAAGCTTATTAAACTCCGATCTTTGCAGCATTGTCAAATGGGGTAAAAAAACCGTGTGGAGTTTAATGCTTCGAAAACTCAATGCCGTCTATTGTCGTTGAAGCAAAATGTTCCCCTTATGCCATTGTCGCTGAATGGCACTTGCATCGAAGAAACCGAAAAGCTCTCAGTACTCGGTATGTGTATTAACGATGATCTTCGTTGGAATGATCACATACTCGAGACCGCCAAGAATGCTGCTAAATGCTTAGGATTTCTATATCGATGTAAGAAAGAAAGGCGTTTATACACCCGAAATTCGTGTATAACTCACACCTTTGGGCAGGCGCTGCCCATTTACTCTCCATTTATATTCAGAATTCAGAACAGAGCGTTAAAACTGATTGGAAACAGAGCTATGATGGATTCATTCCCATCTCTTGAACACCGTCGTCGGAATGTTTCATGTATTTCCCTGTTTTATCGCTTCTTTCACAAGCAATGCTCACTCGAAGTAGCCAGTTACATTCCTCCCCTTTATCAATTCACCCGTGATACCCGCTTCGATAGGAATGCTCATCAGTTCACCCTCGAACCTAACTTTGGTCGTACCGTCAAATATAGAGATTCAATTTTTAGTCGCACAACACGATTATGGAATAACTTACCCGGCACAGTTTTCCCTTGCCATTTCAATTTGCAAACATTCAAGACCAATGTTCATCGACACCTTCTTTCTCTCCCCTCCTAATTTCCCCCTCGCCCGTGCTGTGTTTAAAACATTGTTCTTGCTGATCATTACTCAATTAATTCTCGCTGCATTAATCGGAGCAGAAATATTTTTCGAACTTTTCTTGCCAGGAGAGTTCAAAATTTCAAATAATCTTCCTTTATTACGAAATACAACTAAGTTAGGTTGGCTTTTAGCAGGTAGCGTTGTAGATCCTTCTTGTAGTTCATACTATTATTCAGTCTCCAAACGTAGTCTGACTTCTTTAGATAAATTAGTCCGATCCTTTTGGGAAAGTAAATCTTTTGAAGGTGAATCAAAAATTTATTCTGAAGAAGAATTCAAATGTGAAGAATATTTTAAGAAGCATGTGAAAACCACAAACCATGGTCAATATACAGTGCGTCTTCCTTTTAAACAGGAACCAAACAAAATGTTGCGTAATTCAATGGTAATTGCTAAAAAGCGTTACTATTCATTAGAAAGAAAACAATACATAATTAACTTCATGCCTAAATACGAACGTCTTGGTCATATGACACAGATTGCTGAGGAAAAAATACCAAATCATTATGTCCTTCCACACCATTGTATACTTGAACCAGAGAGTTCATCAACAAAACTACGAGTCGTTTTCGATGCTTCGGCATAGACATCGTCTGGTTTTTCTCTAAATGACATTCTCATGATTGGTCCGACAGTCTAATCAGAATTATTCTTAATTATTGCAAATTTCAGGCTATACAAATATGTACTTACTGGCGATATAAGTAAAATGTATAGACAAATTCTAGTCCATCCAATGATATCAGCTCAGAGGGCAGATACTATAAGCCATTTAAAAGCATACATATCAGTTGAATACAGTTACATATGGAATGGCTCCAGCTTCCTATTAATCCACAAGATGTCTAGTTATATATGTGGACGACTGCCTTACCGGGGCAAACATCCTTAAAGAAGCCAAGCAGCTTCTCGATGAAATTATAACATTATTAAGACAAGGAAACTTCGAGTTAACTAAATTCTGTTCAAATGATCCACGTATTCTTGAAAATATTCCTTTAGAAAACCGAGAAAAAATGTTGATTATATATATATATATATAGAAAAAAAAATTTCTAGCGCACATTTTTTAAAAAATTACCCCTGGTAATGCTAATTTGACAGTCAAGTTAGCACTACCACCCTTCAAAATAGGGTAAAATGAACGCGAAAAACAAAATGGACGGTGTTAATAATTGTCGTAAATATTCTGTAAGACCAAAAATTTTGTCGCGGTACGCTTGCGGCTTCGAACGTAATTTTTTTTTTAAAATGACCCCTGGTAATGCTAACTTGACAGTCAAGTTAGCACTACCACCCCCAAATAGGGTAAAATGAACTCGCAGAAGAAAAAGGACAGCGTAAATAACTGTCGTAAACTTGTCGTAAATATATCGTAACAGAAAAAAAATGTTCGCATCATTTTTTCACAAAAAAATGCATTGAAAATGCAAAAGTCCATAAAATTACATTTTTTCATAAAACCTAGCACTACCATACCAAAACTATCTCTTATAACTAATTTTTTACTCTGCAATTTGCTTAAAAAAATGTCGTAGGACGTCTTTGAATAAGTTCCATTATAAAATAATTTGTCGCGCCCTTCTTGCCTAAAAAACACCCTAAATATGACAAAAGTCCTTAAAATATCATTTTTTCATAAAACCTAGCACTACCATACCAAAACTATCTCTTAAAACTAATTTTTTACTCTGCAACTTATTTAAACAATTGTCGTAGGACGTCTTTGAATAAGTTCCATCTTACGACAGTTGTAAAAAATTAGTTTTAAGAGACAGTTTTGGTATGGTAGTGCTAGGTTTTATGAAAAAATGCTATTCTAAGGACTTTTGTCATATTTAGGGCATTTTTTGGGCAAGAAGGGCGCGACAAATTATTTTATGACGGACCTTATTCAAAGACGTCCTACAACAATTTTTTAGATAAATTGCAGAGTAAAAAAATATTTTTAAGAGATAGTTTTGGTATTGTAATGCTAGGTTTTATGAAAAAATACTTTTTTATAGACTTTTGCATTTTCATGGCATTTTTTTGAGAAAAAATGATGCGAAAATTTTTTTTCTTTTGCGATATATTTACGACAAATTTACGACAATTATTTATGCTGTCCTTTTTCTTTCGCGAGTTCATTTTACCCTATTTTGGGGGGTGGTAGTGATCACTTGACTGTCAAGTTATCATTACTACTCGTAGGGTTCATTATTTAAAAAAATAATGTTCGTAGCCGCCTTTTTCTTTTTCGAGTTTATTTTACCCTATTTTGAGGGGTGGTAGTGCTAACTTGGGTGTCAAGCTAGCATTACCAGGAGTTATTTTTTAAAAAACAAGCGCGACAAATTTTTTCGTTTCACGACAAATTGACAATTAATCCAATTATTACATTTTTAAAATTTTGAAGTGGTAGTGCTAACTTGACGGACATATCTAAGTGGCTAAATTATTTGTCAAAATTTTCCTCTGCAGAAAATTAATATATCCCACTTTGTTTTAATAGATTCAGCAGAAAAATAAGAACTACATGCATTCTCTGATAGCAGCGAAAGTGCCTTTGGCGCATGCATTTATTTAAAATCTATTGGCAAAGGAGGGAAGGTCTTTGTTCACTTGTTGTGTTTAAAATCTCATGTAGTCCCCTTGAAAGCAACAAGCATAGCCCGATTAGAACTTCAGGCGGCAGTATTATTGGTAGATTTGGTACAAAAAATTATCCCAATAATTCATAGGACAATTGAATTTGTTGATTATTACACTGATTCAACATCAGTTTCAACTTGGATAAAAGCACCTTCCTATACTTGGGAGACATACATTGCAAATCGTGTAGGTAAAATTCAATCGAATTTAAACTTGAATCATTGTAATGCAGATCTTATATCACGTGGGCTAGGAATGCGCGTTCTTATAAAATCAACCATTTGGTTCGATGGTCCTGAGTTTTTGTGACAATATGGTTTGTCAAACATTAAAATAGATTATTTAATACCAGAACAAATCCCTGGGCATCGAAGGCTCAAGACGGTGTTAAATATGTCCATCGAAGGTGATTTATTTATTTCGGTAAATCATAAAAATTCGTTTTATACACTGCAAAAAATGTTTGCATACTGCTCCAGATTCCTAATGAGTTTTAAATCCCGATGCGAAGAAAGAAAAACCACTGGTTCCTTAACTATTGAAGATATCCAGAAAGGCACAATACTGTTATGTTCAAATAAGTGGCTTCCCAGAAGAATATGAAACACTTTAGGCAGGAAAATAATAACAATAATTCTAAAATATTAAGTCCATACTTTGATAAGACAACAATGTTGATACATGTGGGAGGAAGACTTAAAAACGCTGAACTTCCTTCCCAAGCAAAAAGCCAAATATTACTCCCAAAAATAATATAGTCACAACATTACTTTTAGATTACTTGTATCTATCTCTAGGCAGCAATTTTTGATTCTAAGCGTAGGAAGAGAAACACGCAAGGCGCTCTCTAAATGTATTAAATGTTTTCGTGATAAATCCCGATCTATCGATCAATTAATGGGTAACCTACCCAAAGAAAGAATCATACCAACTCAAACATTCCATTTCTCAGGAGTGGATTTCTGTGGCCCAATACGGACACATTACAAAGTTCGAGGAAAAACTCCAACAAAATCTTAACTTGCAGTATTTGTATGTTTCACCACAAAGGCTGTTCATCTTGAAGTAGTAAGCGACCTTACCACTGAATCGTTTATTAACTGCTCAAAACGATTTGTTCGAAGACGAGGTGTATGCCACACCATATTCAGTGAAAACGCCACAAATTTTGTTGGTGCAAGATATCAATTAAAAGACTTTCAAGATTTTTTAGACTCATCTGAAACTCAATCATCAATCAATTCGAATTGCCTAAAAATGGGAATCAACTGGAAACAATTTTTACCTCGCTCTCCCTATTTTGGAGGCCTTTGGGAAGCCGCTGTTAAATCAGCAAAAACTCGTTTGATAAAATACCTAGGAGAAGCTTCTTTAACTTATGAAGAAATTTCAACAGTCGTAGTTCAAATCGAATCGATCTTAAATTCATAAAATCACAAGATTAGACAAATTTTGTCAGATTCAGCACATTCAACAGCATTTTTGGCAAAGATGGTCAAACGAATACCTCCACCTTCTTCAACAGAAGTTAAAGTGGAAGGTGCAAGTCCAAAATTTAGAACCTGGAACAATGTTTCCAATGAAATGGAAGCTTGGACATGTTGTCGAAGTCGTCAAGGGATCTGATGGTGTAGTGTGAGTGGCGCATGTTAAAACGGAAACAGGAACATATCAATGAGCAATTCAAAATCTATGCCCTTTACCACTTGATCCTGAAGAAGAGCGAGAACAAAGTCCGCAACCCCCCGTAAAAAATCAACCCTCAATGAGATCATTATTATGTTTCATGTTGCTATTTCTTCCTTTAGCAGCCTCCTTAGAAAGTGAACCAATAAGGATTACAAAATTCGACGTTTCCACAGGCATTTATTTTGAGAGCATAGGTAGTGCTAGCACTGTTAACAGTTTTTGGAACATTTATATATTTTATAATTTGTCATCGTGTTGGTTAGAGCTAGGAAAAGTGAAAACTTACCTAGAGAATGAATAAAATCTGTTTAGATGACTTGAAAACTAATCCGTTTTGTTTGCCTACACTCACCGGACTCAAACATAGAGTAAACGTTATCGAATCGAACAATGAACGTAGCACATAATTTATTTGGAGTATTGGATCAAGATGATGCTAGAGACATCCATCATCAAATCTCAATGGTGAACCAAGATGAACAACACCTCTTACGTCTCTTTAAAAAAACAAAGCTCAAAATCGGATGCAACAGTAAATCTACTTAATCGAAGCAATCTCCAATTAAGTCAGCAATATCAAAGTTTAAAAACTATCTTCGAAAAATCTTTAAATAGTATTGAAAAGCATTAAGAAATAATTGATGTTAATCAGCGTTTTTCTGCGTTAACAATGCCAAAATGAATCCTCATTGTATTTCGCCATTACAATTTACGCAACAACTCCAAATCATTAGGAACAATCTTCCATCTCATCTTAACATTCCCACAGCATCTGTATTAGATATGCTTAAGCTGTCATCCATCAAGAGACGAAGTCTTAATGACTCAATAGTATTTGAAATGATGATTCTTTAGTTGATAACCAAGAATTCCAGCTTTTCAATTTAGTTCCCTTTCCCATATTTCAAAATAATTCAAGTTTCATAATAGAGCTATCATTCTATCATCCCAATATCTGGTAGTCACTCCAACGACAGAAAGGTATTTTGCATTTACAGAAATTCAATTATTATCTTGTCAGTTTCTTTCAACTAGACATTTTATTTGTGACCAACAATTGCCAACAATGATAAATCAAGGCAGTAATAATTGTGAAGTTTCATTACTGAATCACTTAGAGAATGCTCTAAGTCACTGCTCTGTAAAAAAATCCATTCTTGACAATTAATGAGAGATGCAAGTAGCTGGCTATTTGCTCTTTAGGACACAGTAATTGGTTTACTAGTTTGTGAAAGAATAACGACGAGCATAACCATTATTGGCCGTGGTTTGTTGGAGTTTCTAAGACCATGCACATTAAAACTTCCACATCTAGTTATAAACGGTCGAGTTCTGGGCAATACCACCTTGAATAATTCATTTATTCCCCTTATTAAAATTTCAGAGACAATCAAAACAAAACTATCAAATAAATTAGTCAGTCTCCCTTCATCTTCGAGCAATGAGACGAATACAGAAAAACAGAATATAAAGAACCAAATAAATGAGTTAGCTTAGGATGTAGGCAAGGATATAGGGGTAAATGATATAAATATGCATGACTTCCATCCCTATGATGAATGCCATCAAGGTCCGGATGAATTTAGATGTAAAATATTCCGCTCTTTCAGAATCCGTGGTCAAAAATATCATATCGTTAGATTTTAGGCATTTAACCTTCGTTTGACCTTGATTTTGACGTGATGGGGTCAAATGGACACCAGCATCTGATCAGCGACTTGGAAAACATAAAGATCAATTGTTCAAAGGACCAGAATTCCAATTCACAGGCAATACATAGGCCAAAATCTAAAAAACTAGTCTTATTTTGGATGACCGCCACATGACCTACAGAGGTCGGTAAAAAAAAAGTCATTACATATTTGGACGTAAAATTTTCCACTTTTTCATAATCTGGGGTCAAAAATATCATATCGTTAGATTTCAGAGATTTGACCTTCGTTCGACCTTGACCTTTATAAGGGGGTTTTCAACAGGGACGCTACAAGAGTAGAGCGACAGGGACAGCAAACGACGCCATATTTCTTGCCGCTCTTTTGACATTTTTCTTTAATAAGATATACGAACCAACAACGAGTCGAAGTTATTAAAATTTACTACCGCAATTCGGAGTCAGTGGCCTTAACGTTAAGAGCGCTACGTCCAATTTATGATCGTCATAATCGTCCTAGCAGATCAACAATTGAGCGTCTAGTGGAAAAATTTGAATCCACAGGGACAGTACAAAATGTTCCCGTGCCAGTGCGACAAATAAGTGCCCGTAGTGTCGAGAATATTGCTGCCGCTGAGGCTTCAGTTGCAGAAAGCCCAAATGTGTCTCTCACCCGTCGTTCTCAAGCGTTGGGCATTTCCGTGACGTCGGCGTCGTTGTGGCGAATTTTGAGAAAATTTTGAAAACCGTCGAAAATTGGGTTCAGCGTCTGGACTTCTGCAAGTGTGCCCGTGGTGGCCATGCAAAAGAAATCGAGTTCCATACATAATGGCATCGAAAATACTTTCACAGGAAGAAAGAATTTTATTGACTTTTGTAGCGCTCTTATTGAAAAACCCTACATATGTTGGGGTCAAAAGAAGCCCGGATTCGAATTTAGCGATGCCAAAAACATAGGTTTTCAGATTTTTCAACGAATAATTCGCAATTTGACCTTCAAATGCCCTTAAACCTGACCTGATTGTGTCAAACGGACTCCGGATTTGAAATCAGCGAGCCAAAAAATCTATAAGACACATGGTCTCATCCTAGAGTCAGAGGACTTTTTTTTTGTGGGGCTGTGTTATCTTTGCCATACCATTAGAAGAATCCTTTGACTCGAACGCAATTAACGTTCATGTCCGGTTGTCAGTGGTGATTTGTGATTTTGTAGGTTGTGGGCAAGGATGACGCTTAGCCGCTGTGGTAGGCTGACCCAATGTCAGCGTAAAACGGGACTACTTCCTCGTTGTCCATAATTACGTTGTCATCCGGAGTTTGCATCACACTGAGGTACCTCGGTTCGGGATGTCATTGTTCAGTGGTCCTCCTTTTCATAAGCTGATCCTGGTCGATGGTTAGTGAAAGTACTAGAAATGTTGACTCGGATGGCCCATTTCTGTTAGATTTGGAAGAGTCTGTTGATGTGGATTTCTACTTTTCGGCCAGCGATTAGTAGAGACATTAATGTGGCGTAGGTGAGCGAGTCATCAGCACACATAAGGTTGGTCGGAAGTCATCAAGTTGTAGAGGGAAGGGTCCAATTTTGGGCCTTGGGTGACTTCAGCTCTGATGGTCTTCATGTTTGACTTGCAGTTATCTAGTTAAACAAAAAATTTCCTGAAATACAGGAAAGAACAGAGAACTTTTATTATTGGCGGATGTACTTGTATAAGATGAAGTACGTGCATTAGACCGTCTATCCATACGCTATCGAATGCTTTCTCGATATCCAGAAAGCATACGATGGATACGATGAATGTTAAGGGCCGTAGTGATATCGTGTTGGAATTCTAGTAGTAGATTCAAGGTAGAGTGTTTTTTCCAAAGTCAAATTTCATGTCGGGGATTATGGAATTTTCACTGCAGAATTTCTTCGGAGGATTACTTCTTCCAGTAATTAGCTTATGTTGTTGAGGTGATATCGGCCTGTAGTTGGAAACTAGGTTCGAAGCACCTTTCTTCGCTGTTTTCCACTTCTGGGGGAAGTCAAAGTTGTTCCTGCTGTTGTTTAAAATCATTGTGTGGAAAATCATTACTGCATGTGGCAGCCTTTCCAGGATGTAGTAGGAGATACCATCTGGTCCAGCACACTTTTTTGGCTGGGATCATTTGCTGAGTTGATGTTGTTGTTGAGTTACCAAAATAAGAAAAATGAAACGACCAAAGTGTATAGACTGCAAAAGTTTATTCGTGACTGACTTGATTCTACTTATAATATAGGCTGAGTTCGTATTTGCAAAACTTCCGCAGTCCTGAAAAAATTACGTTCATAATTGTAAACAAACAGCATCATCTCTGCATGAGTATGGCAGCACTTGTGTTAATAAAAGTAAACTTACAGTCAACATGCGGTCAATTTGGCATATGTCCTTTTTTTATGTTGCTGATTTTGCAGGAAAATGGCAGAGGATCAAATGTGAGTAATTTTTTTTTTTTTTTAAATTAATTTATAAACGTAGAAATATTGATTTTTTCATCTTTGATAAGAAATTAATAACTACCTATCCACAGGATTGAATACAAGGGCAAAATCTGGTCCGATGGTAATATCGAACTATTGGTTTCCATCCGTTTGGGAATGGAACCTGAATTTTTAGCTTAGCGCAGGAAGTAAAAAGTTCTATAAGAAAGGTTTTCCAAGAAATTAAAACTATTTTCCCACGTTTCCTTATGATAGGGAGGATATTTATTATAAGGAAGTTCAAAAATTTAAAGCTTCCTATCATAGGATTAAAGAAAAAAATAAACGAAGCGGTAGAGAAGTTTCTTCATAGGATTACTTCCATCAGTTCGATGAAGTTTATGGATCTCAACACAATTTTGAACTTCCTCCAGAGCTAATGGCTGAGGTATTTGATCATTTTGAGGAAATTCGTATTTTTTGGAATATGCCTAAACATCATTCTGCAGGTTCTCTTATTCAAAAATGTTTTCCCTCGTCTTCGGTTTTTTAATTTTCTATTTTTTACCAATTTTTGTCCCATGTTTTCAAAATTGGTTCCTTCCGGAAGACTAATGAGATTTAAAATTTTGTTTTTACCAGCCATTTTTAAAATAACATTAGAAAACCAAGTAAAAGTTCCTGAAAAATAATTAATATTTATTGTATTTACATACATACATTATCTGACTTTTTCTATGCTTGCTATTTTAGCAATTATGAACTCATTTTTAATAAAGTATGATAACTGCACAAATGCTGTTGGAATTGTGCTCAAAAATGTATTTGAAACATGTTTTAGGCAGGGCAGGGGCAACAAACATTGTAATTACTAACTCAGCCATAACACAGCATAAATGTTTCCATATCAATATGATGTTACTCATACACGTGCGTACACTGGTATATAGGTTTAAATATACAATTTTCAACACCCTTCCTCAACGCAAGCATGTTTAGCAAAAACAAAACATGTTTACTTCAAATTTAACATTTCTCTAAATTCATTTTCTACAGCTCGACTTACAGACATAAAATTGCATTTCATGCTTGGCAAATACAATACATCTGTAAATTTTTTTCTGTTTGTAGTTTGTAGTTTTACTTCACCTCTTCCTTCTGCATGTAAAAAGCCATCGCCAGCCAAACCAATCATCTCTGAATGTGTCTCGAATTTCGTAAAAAATTCTTGTTGACAACACATGTGACTTGTTGCACCACTGTCCAAGCACCACTTTGAACGGTTAAAACTACCGAAATGCGCACCCAATAAGCTGCATTGGTTTTATTGTTCTCTTTTTGGTTTACTTTCGTTGCTGCAACACTATGCTTTCACATGACCGCGACCGCCACACTTGTAACATATAGCGCTTTGCAGTTTCTTTTCGTGTTAACTTTAGTACAGGTGCTCAGCCATTGATGGTCGGTGCTAATCGTAAGCGCCTGCGATTTTTCGTTGTGTAGTTCTTGATTATTTAGGCGTTCCCCTTCTTCTTTCAACTTGATGCACAGAGTTTCAAATTTTGGTAAAATGTCGCGCGTCTCGATGGCGACAACGAAACTCTCATACACTTTTGACAGACTGAAAAATAAAATAATTGCTTATAATTCATCTTATATCTCTATCCTAACAACTGCAAGCAAATCTATGACTTCAACAAATGCATTTAGATAACTGGAATTGCTCTGGTTATCTGCAATCCGTAGATTCATAGCCTACGCCTTCTAGTCCATTCTTGACCACACCATCAGCGGCATCCTCCCGCTGCAACGTACCTGATATCACATTCCATCGTAATTCTTCTCCTGCAGCTTTGGTACATGGGACTCATAGTGCTAAGCTATGCACTTATATCACAATAAAAAAAACTTTTACACAAGTTTCAAAACCATCATTGAAAATTTTGTTTTCACTTTTTGGGGTAGTTAAACTATGAATATTGAGAATGATTGGTATACAAATCAATTATATATGTATTTTACTTTCGCAAATAAAAATAAACAAATATGCTAAATATTTCTCATAAAACTATTTTTAATTTTTCAAAGATAAAAATCGTTTTCAATGAACAGCTGATTTTTGTTCCAACAAAGTGGAACACAATCGTTCCAATGATTTGTGTTCGATTCTCTTTCTATTCTCATGTGTCAGTTTTTTTTTCAATGATCAACTCTAACCTCAAAAAACTATTTAGTTTGTCTTTGTAATTTAATTGACAGATCTTTTCAATGACAGCGAAATTGTTGATTGCTATAACCGAATTGTCAAAAAATATTCCACCGTTCCACTGATTTGTTTTTCAATGAAGGTTTTCAATGATAACTAGTACCCTTACCACTGGCCGTTACCTAGGCTGAAATCATAAACAAAATATTTTAAACTAAAAAAAAAAAGCTAACAGTGAGTTACTGGAAAAGAACCAAGTACTTAAACGATAATGCAAACGAATTATCTTCAATTCAATCTTAATGGATATGGTAAATTTAAAAAGGAAAACTCAAAAAAAAGGTAGATAAGAAAAAAGGATCAAAACCAGAAATCAAAACGAAATTGGATGTGTCTCTCATAAAAATATTAAGGTGAATGTGACAAGTTAAAACTTATCGTACCATGAACGATAAGCAAATAATCAATTCAATTATCCACTCTCACAGGATGCTTTCTCTCTTTCCTACTCACTTTCCGTTCAAATTACCAAAAGACAAACAATCGCTGTCTGAAAAAAAATCAAACTTAATTTTAATTTTTTTAATTAATTAATTTTAATTTCGAAATGTTCTTAATACTCGCGGTAGTGTTTTAGTACTCGCTTCCAAATACCAATCAAGGACTATAAATAATTGCGTCGACCACTTATTCATTCCTCTTATCGTATATTCGTAACTAAAGAATAATAACAAAATAACCAATAAAACCAATCCATAATTCGGATTATCCTTTAGAATTAAAATAAACTCTTGTTTTAGTAAGACCACCAAAGAAGCTAAGCACGAATCAGGCCCCACGTTGGGCGCCAGATGTAACGGAACCTGTTGGTGCAGATAAGGATTCTCAGAAAATTTAAAACTTCTAATCTCCATAAAGAGGAGGTAACATATCCACATATCACAAAAACGAGTGTACATTTCCAAGTTAACTTAGTTTCTTTACGTCCATGCAAAACCTTCACTCGTTCAGCCGCCATTCCGACCCCTAGGCTACAGGGTCCTAAACGCCGATCCTGGCAACGAGAGGGTGTTCCTAGTTACGACGCACAGTGGTCCATTTAGTACAACGCTAGCTGGTCAATAGTAAGATTTTTTTGTCTTTCAATGTCAACAAAAAGCCATTAAGAGGCCTCCGCCCAAAATATTGAGAAAAACGTGAAATTGGGCAAATTCGTGCAAGGTTTGTGAAGTCAATGCAAGACGTATTGAAATAAAATAAATTGCATATGAAAGAATTACATTTTATCTTGAAAAGCGTCGAGCCACTTTTTTAATTTTTTTATATATTTCTTATTTAATTTTAATATTCCGGTTGCTTCTTTCGTTAAATTCCACAAAGCTGCTAAAGTGGAAAACTTATAATATTTTTACGTCATTTTAAATGTAATGAAGAGACCTAGAAGAACGTCGGAGCGGATTTTTAATTTTGGGCTCTATTTTCGAATAATCATCTTTTGAAAAACATTGAAATTGCTCATTTTCCAATGCATTTTTTAATGTGTAGTTATGTGAAAAGATCATCATAACTTTCCCAAAATGACATAATTCTTTCTGAAATTATACATATATATTAAAAAAAGTAATCAAAAAGTAACTTTTTAAAGTCGTTACTTTTGTTTACTGGCTGTTTTTAGTTCATCTTCTATTTGCCAAAACGTGGTTTTTTTCGAAGATAGCTATTTTTTGTTGGAACTGAAACAAAAAGAAGTATGACGAACATGAAAGGCGAGTAGGCTTTTGGGTATATAGGAGAGGTTCAGTAAAGGGGTGGTGTAGAAGGGGAAGAAATGGATGTGAGCAGAACCACGGTGACGGTGGATGATAATATGTGAGGGCTATGGTAGTATAGGGAGGGATTGGTAAGTGATGAGTATGGTGTGAATGTAAAATGAAGCAAAGGAGTAGATTTAACTTGTTGGATTGTTTTGTGTGTTTTTAGGAAGAAAAGTAACTACATAGCTATATGTACATTGGTTGGTATGCGAAAAGTATTGAATGTATTATTATGAAGCTCGGTATGTTTGTTATGATAAGAAATCGGTTTGTATCTTATTTTGTATTGCGACGAACGACGAGGTGAATATCCTTTTTTCGAATAGGTATTAGTTTTTTAATAATTTGGACATATTTTGAATTTTGAGGGAATTATTCATTCTAATTGAAAAATCTTGAAATTTTTCATTTTTGAGCTAAAATTTTCAACTTTTTCATTTCAAGGCAGGTACTAGTTTTTGCAATTTTGAGAAGAGATATTAGAGTTTTTAGAACATTACCCAACCCTTTTTTAGTAAAATGACTTTTTTAAAGCAGAATACAATATTCTCAGAAAATAAAATATTAAATTATCCCTTCCTTGTGAGCTTTTCTTATTCATAAAAATGATGTTTGTCCTAGAGTAGGCGCAAGGTCAATTATAGATTTTTTTTATTTTTTTGAGTTGTAACGTTTCGGGTGTGATTACACCCAAGACTTAAAAAAAACACGAATACAAAAAACACTCAAATAAATAAAAAAAATTGGTATATACATTCTTAATTATTGCAATTACAGTAATTATTGTAAGTACAATTTTTTTTTTTATTTTATTATTGTATGTAGATATGTATTGTATACTTAAATGTTTCTAATTAAAATTTTGTTCATGAATAGGTTGGAAGGAAGGTGTGATATCAGCTGAAACTTTACAACTCAATATAATTAATCCACAAACACGATTTTCATAAACAAAATGGCGCAAGATCTTAAACATTTAAAACCTACTTTAAATCAATTTTAGAATTGGGTTTGACTGTAAATGTCGTTTATAAAACGAGAACCAACTTTTTGTTAATTTTAAACGCAAAAACTATACTTGAACGTTAAAGAGCTCGTCTAACTTTAACAGTAGCAAAAATGTAGCTAGTTTATCTTTTAAAATTATACTTTATCCAGATTAACAATGGTCATTTCATAACAAAACAAATTGGAGTTGATTTTTTTAAAAGATGTGCTTTGTAAGTAGATTGAATATTAGAAATGCGAAACAATTGTTCAAAAGTTCTCTTCGATCTTAAATTTTCCAATATTGCAGCGGGCGATGGATAAATAAATCTGTTATTATCTATTATAATTATAAAATTCTTTATTTAGAAAATACAAGAATATTATAAGAAGTATATATCCAAATTAAGAAACATTTTTAGACAAAACTGAAAAATTCAACAAAAAAATTCACAAGATATACAAGATATACAGAATTCAAAATGTTTAGACAGCATTCAACTTATATTGTAGGCTAAGTCTATTCAATATCCTTTTTTTGTTTCAGCACAAGTTTTGTTAGACGAAATATTTATTTATAAGATTATTTCTGGCAGAATTGAATGTCAATTATTGTTTAACAACATAAATATACACATACACTGCCCGGTTCGTTCTTATCATAATAATACCATAAAGTTCAGTATCTAATTTCATCGAACAAATTTATTACTGTTTAAGCAGTTTATTAAGATTATAATACCCTATCAAAATCTAGAATACCTTATTCCCTATGAACATCACGACCCATACCTTTTCATATGGTTCCCAACAAAATTGCAGAATCAGCACTCTTTACAGGTGCTCTCCTATCATGTTAGATTTATTTTTCCACATTTAGTTTCCCATGAAATGAAAATTATTGTCAAATGTGTTTATGAATAAATTATAAATAGCCATGAAAATTATAATAAAATCAATTTTAATCCAGAAGTTAATTCATTTGTTCGAAATTGTTACCCCCCACCCGAGGTAAGGATAGCAATATAATCAAATTTAAACAATCAAGTCGAATCTGAAAGAGTTTTCGACGTTGAACAATTACTAAATTAGTTATTTCTAGGACTTTAGAGTTCTAGAAATAACTACATACAAGGTTATGAGCCCAGAATTTCAACAAATAATAAAGAAAAAATTCAAATTATTAATTCTAAATAATTCAAAACTATCACAATTAGCTTTTACCGAATTTGATTCTTAAGTTCACAATACGCCAATTTCAGTGGCGTGATATTAAGAATTGTTGCAGATTTTTCGTCATTTATCTCTATTTTCAATAAATTCTTTATTCATACATAAACTTTATTGCGTGGGCACTTGGCTTTTTATGTAAGTTTTAATCTTTTTGAAAAGTATGTTCTTAAATGTACCTATGTAATTTGTTTTCACTTATTTAAAAATTTAAAATGATATGTAGGTATGTACCAAGTTTAACGAAAATTGGGCGAGTCGTTTAGGCTGAAGTCGAACAGACAGAATTTCGGTACTCACCTTTTTCGTCTTCGCTATCATCGTAATGTCAAGTTTGACCAAAATTTCGAGTTAGATTTTTTTTTACGAATGCATAACTTGCCTTACAGAACCTATAAGTCACAATTAAAAATAGCTTTTTAGTTAAAAGTGAACAAAAAAATTATGCATGAACATGTACATAATGTAAATAGCTAGATACCCACATACGTATGTATTAATTTTCCCTTTTTTGGGTGCTTAGCCTTTTCTTAATCCCTTTTTACTTTTTACTTGCGATATAGGTACTATAGGGCAAGTTCTGCATTTGGAAAAAAATCGAACTCGAGATTTTGATCAAAGTTGACATTACGATGATAGCGAAGACGAAAAAAGTGGGTCCGACAATTCCGTCTGTCTGTATGTCTGTATGTCTTAATGTCTGTATGTCTGTATGTCTGTATGTCTTAATGTCTGTATGTCTGTATGTCTGTACCTCGAAGTACAGCCTAAATTACCGGAGGTATTTTCTTCAAACTTGGTAGTTAAAGGTCTTCGGTGATTCCCTAGAGGAGAAATTGAAATTTTTTTTTTTAGCTCCAAAACTAAGGGTACCCCCCATACAACCGTAATGCAAAATCTTATTTATCTCGAAAACGGCTCTAACGATTTTGATAAAAAAAAATTAAGTGTGATATTATGGACATGGACTATAATTTGGTGAAAAAAAAATTTGGGGGGAAATGTTATTAGGGGTACCTGTCATAGAACGGTTTTTTTGATTTTCGAATTTCTCACCAACGGCTCTAACGATTTTAACCAAAATTTTTATGCAGGAGCTGCTTTGCATTTGCAAAAATATAAACTAAAAATTTTTTCGAAAAAATAGTTTTTGGGTTTTTAAAAAAATAATACAATTTTTTTTTTTTGAAAATTCAATATCTTGAAAACCGATACACGATTAAATTTTTAAATTACGTTTTAAAATGTATTTTATTAAATACTAACAATTTGCATATCAATTTTTTTTATAAAAATTTTAAGGAAAATTTAGTACACAAAAAACATGTTTCAGTGTGTCTGTATGTCTGTACCTCTCACTACAGCCTAAACCACTGGACCTATTTCTTTCAATCTCGGTAGTTAAGGGTCTTCGGTGATTCCCTAGAGGAGAAATTGAAATTTTTTTTTAGCTCCAAAACTAAGGGTACCGTACAACCGTAATGCAAAATCTTATTTATCTCGAAAACGGCTCTAACGATTTTGATAAAAAAAATTAAGTGTGATATTATGGACATGGACTATATTTTGGTGAAAAAAAAAATTTGGGGGGAAATGTTATTAGGGGTACCTGTCATAGAACGGTTTTTTTGATTTTCGAATTTCTCACCAACGGCTCTAACGATTTTAACCAAAGTTTGTATGCAAGAGCTGCTTTGCATTTTCAAAAATAAACTAAAAATTTTTTCGAAAAAATAGTTTTTGGATTTTTAAAAAAATAATACAATTTTTTTTTTTTGAAAATTCAATATCTTGGAAACCGATACACGATTAAATTTTTAAATTACGTTTCAAAATGTATTTTATTAAATACTAACAATTTGCATATCAATTTTTTTTATAAAAATTTTAAGGAAAATTTAGTACATAAAAAACCTGTTTCAGTGTGTCTGTATGTCTGTACCTCGATCTTAAGCCTAAGCCACTGGACCTATTTTCTTCAAACTCGGTAGTTATGGGTCTTCGATGATTCCCTAGAGGGGAAATTGATATTTTTTTTTTTAGCTCTAAAACTAACGGTACCCCCCATACACCCGTAATGCAAAATCTTATTTATCCCGAAAACGGCTCTAACGATTTTGATAAAAAAAATTAAGTGTGATATTATGGACATGAACTACGTTTTGGTAAAAAAAAAAATTTGGGGCAAAATGTTATTAACGGTACCTGTCATAGAACCGTTTTTTTGATTTTCGACTTTCTCATTAACGGCGCTAAAGATTTTAACCAAAAATTTTCAGCAGGAGTCCCCCTCAGTTTAAAATAATATTGTATATAAAAATATTTGAAAAATTATTTGTTGGGTTTTTTTGAAAAACAATTTTTTTTTGAAAAATCAATATCTTCAAAACCTATGAACGATTATTTTTTGAAATTATTTCCAAAAATCAATATTATTAAATACTTAAAATTCGCATCCCACATTTTTTTCTTGAAAAATTTTAAAGAAATTTCTTATATAAAAAATTTATTTATTTAATAATAAAACGATTTTTTAAAGTTTGTTTGCATAAATTCATACTTTTCTAGAAATCAGACTGCAATTTCATTTTAAATTCATGTTTTATAATTAAATTATAAAATGTATCTTAAATTCCAAAGTACTTTTACATAAGAGCAAGTTCGTGCGATCCAGTCGTGCATTTTATTTTTATCAAATTGGTGACTATAAGAATAAATATAAATAATGTAAATTTAGCAAAAACTCGATCACCACCAAAATTATTTTTAAGAGAGCAAAATTCGTATTCAGAATTTAAAATAAAAAAACCTTTCTAATTCATGCAAGTCTTTCTTTTTCATTTTATCGAAACCTGCAATTACAATAAATAATATACATGACTATATATCTATAGGTAGGTCGAAAAAATACATATCTGTAATATAGGTACAAAATCTTACATAATAACTCTGAATTATTTCAAATTCAAGGTCAACATCACCAATTTTCCATTTTATGATATATGTAGGTGTATACCTACATATGTACATACATACACAGATATGTATGTAACTTCTTTTTGCTCGACATATTGGAGCTTCTACGAGCCCAAACTCAAAATAGTTGGTCTACCGAGGATAGAATGCAAATATGTGTTCATTCTTAACCTATTTCGAAACAAAAACTATTTTTTGATATACATATAAAGTCCTATTCATTTTAAATAAGAAAAGTGGACAAAAAAAGAAAGTGGCTTGAGTAATGTGTTACTGAGCAGAAGTGCGTGATTGAGTGGCGATATTTTTCTCGATTTCAAAGTTGACTTTTATACTTACCAAGGTTTTGTATCCTCCCGTAACTGGCAATCGGGTCTTAAAAGTGATTGAGTTAATTTTTGGCGAATTCTTTAAACATTTTATGTGTTAAAACACAAATTTTATTATTTTTCTGCTTATATCGTAAAAGTGAAAAATAAAAGAACAAAAGACATTTATCGTAATAATCATTATAATTACAAACACAACTATGGCAGCAGCAACTAGAAAGGGCAAGAACACACAAACTTTATTTAACAAAGATCAGGTAACGTCTCCGTCACTACAACTAACAAACACTTCAAAGCTCTCTTCAAAAAACATTACCCCAATTATCAACACTCCAACAATCTCTTTGAAGAAAA
The DNA here is from genome assembly GCA_911387755.1 of Chrysotoxum bicinctum. Classification (NCBI taxonomy): domain Eukaryota; kingdom Metazoa; phylum Arthropoda; class Insecta; order Diptera; family Syrphidae; genus Chrysotoxum; species Chrysotoxum bicinctum. The sequence continues at coordinate 109,365,103 of OU426988.1, forward strand.
ATAATAATAAAAAAACCGAAGAAACGGGAGTGGAACACTCTTTCGAAAAAAACACTGATGGACCATGCACAATACCCGATGATTCTCTTAGTAAGCTGAGTGACCGCATAATTTCTCAATTGCTTACGAGAATGGATGATCTTGAGAATAAGATAATGGACAAGCTTGATAGCGAGATCGTTCTCTTAAAGACTGTTATTGATGATGTAAACAACCGAATGGCAAACCTCGAATCAAAACAAAATGAAATCGATGAGCTCAGATTGGAAAATCAAACGCTTAAGCACACAATCGCACAGCAACAAGGCTCTATCGAACTAATCACCACTCGCGTTAATCAAATTGAAGAAAGACAACAAATGAAAGAAACCATGAGCGATGCACTGCTACATGGCATTCCTATGTTACCCGATGAATGTCTTCGCACAATATTTAACACGATGTGCCTCAATTTGGGAACAACAAATCCTCCGAATATAAAATATATAGGACGTCTTCGAAAGCAATCATCTGCTCACCCGCCAATTTTGATTAAATTCTTCACACCGCACGACAAAAGTTCTATTTTGCGATCTATTGCACTTCACCGAAAAACTACGAATGGCCCACTTTTGCTGCGTAGCTTTGACAATGGACAGCTATACAAAAGTTATGAGAACTCTCCTGTGTTTTTACATGAATGCTTAACTGTTAAAAACCGTTCTCTTTTAAACCTGGCACTTAATTTCAAACGTGAAAAAAAACTATTCTCCGTCTTCACTATTCGAGGGCTTGTTCACGTTAAGAAGAACAGTTCGGGAGATGCAGTTTTAATCAATGATTCACTGGAGTTGGAGAATATTGCCACAACAACGCAGACCAAAACAAATGCACCAGATCAAAATGAGGAGAAATAACATGTCAAATATTTATTATTTTTTGTTTACTTTTTTCTCTTTTTTTCTAATAATAACATTTTTCTTTTTAAATATTAATTTTTTCGAGTCAAATATTTTGTATACCTTTTTTCTTATTATTTTTCATTCCTTCTTTATTATTTTTGCTTTTTTTCTAAAATTTAAATTAAATTTGTTCATCATCATTATAGTGTCTTTTGAGTTCGTATGGGTCAATAATAATACTTCGAATTGGTTGTGCTGCACGGGGGTTCTTTGGTTGAGGGTTATCTCATTGAATGAGATTTTTCTTTGATGATGATTGATTTTAATGAGTATAATTCCATAGTCTCTGAAAGTAGTAATACAACGCGTTCAATGTTACATGTTTTTGCAAATCGGTTTCGGGGACTGCAAGTATGTCATATAAATTCACAGAGTCTATATCATAAGTTAGATGAGTTCCGGTACATATTTGAAAACTCTAAGGTGGATGTCATATGTATTTCGGAAACATGGTTTTGCGAAGACATGACTGATTCTCTTTATTCTGTTAATGGATTTAATCTTTTTAGAGCTGATAGAGTAGGGCGAGTTGGAGGAGGTGTGGCCATTTATATTCGCAAGGAAATTAGATGTAAATTTATACGAAGGTCACCACTTGGCTGTCCTATTGACTATCTGTTTGTGGAGATTAAATGTGCATCGCAGAAAATTCTTATAGGGACGGTGTATCGTCCTCATAAGAACATAGACTTTTTACCACTTACTTCAGTTTTAGATGAATTGTCATTTGTTGCTTCGTTCGTTATTCTAGTGGGTGATTTTAATAGTGATGTCCTAAGAGAGTCTAGTCTTGTAGATTGTATGAAAACTTTCGACCTTCTCCCAGTAAATACCTCGATACCAACCCACTTTACAAAAAGAACAAGTACGCTACTGGATTTATTTTTCGTTAGTCATCCAGAAAAGGTTCTTAACTTTGATCAACTTTCCGCTTCAATTTTCTCCCTGCATGATTTAATTTACCTCACTTTTGATATTTTACCTGATAGTTCTCAAACTAAATATAGTTTTAGAGATTTTGAAAATGTTAACAGATCTGTTCTAGAATCTGAGCTACAAAATATTGAATGGTTTCGAGTATATGGTATGCTCTCAGTTGATGACCAAATATCATTTTTACAAAGCAATATATTAAAACTTTTTAATGATTTCGTTCCTCTCAAAGATAAAATAGTAAAGAAAAATAACTCTACGTGGTTTAATAAAGACATTCTGAAGCTTATGTGTCGTCGGGATACAGCATATAACAGATGGAAACTGTTCAAGATCGATAGTCTAATGAGCGATTATAAGATCCTACGAAACAGAGTGACATATGAAATACGCGAAGCTAAGAGAAGATTTGTCGCTCCAAGATTAGATCCTTCTCTGGGTACAAAAACGCTATGGAGGAATATTAAGGAACTTGGTATAGGGAATAAAAAACACGCTAGCCCAACAAACACTGACTGCAATGAGTTAAATAGGAGTTTTGTTTCCCTATCATCCACAGTTTCAAATAGGAACACAGATATTTGTGACGGTTTATTTCCCGAAGATTCATGCGCTGATACAACCTTAGGTTTTTATTTTACAGCTGTAGATGAAGCTGATGTACTAAAAAGTATTATGGCTATTAAGTCCAAATCAATCGGATTTGATGAAATGCATCCTACATTTATTAAGGCAATACTTCCATATATTTTAAAAGCTCTCACTCACGTCTTCAACAGAATTCTAATGACAGGTGTTTTCCCAATGGAATGGAAAAAGGCAAAAATTATTCCAGTGCCAAAAAATAAAGATGCGAATGATTTCAGACCGATTGCAATTTTGTCATTCTTTTCAAAGGCACTTGAAAAAATTATGAACGCTCAGATACGAGAATTTCTCAGTATAAATAAGTCTTTAAACAACAGTCAGTCTGGTTTTCGACCAAAACACAGCTGCACTACTGCTTTAATTAAAATATCTGAAGATATCCGTAAATCACTAGAAGATGATAAAGCTACAATCCTTACTCTTTTAGACTTTTCAAAAGCATTTGATACAGTTGATCACCGTATACTTTGCTCTAAGCTTATTAACCAATTCAATTTTTCCATTGCGGCTTCTAAACTTATTCGTTCATATCTCAGTGGAAGGTGTCAGGCAGTTGTTAAAGATAACATTATATCTTCGTTTCTTCCCGTGACCAGAGGTGTTCCCCAAGGATCAATTTTGGGACCATTATTATTCTGTCTCTACATAAACGATCTTCCCCTCAGCCCTTTAAATTCTTCTGTAGATATGTATGCAGACGATGTCCAGATGCAACACAGATGTCTTTTGCGTAATATTACAAACGGGATTAATGAGGTTAACGACGACCTTAAAAAAATTCTTGCATAGTCGCGAAGAAATGCCCTCTGTTTGAATGCCAAGAAGTCACAATGCCTTATCATCTCCAGAAAAGCAATTGATACCTCAAATCTTCCCAAAGTGTTACTTAATGACAATGTGATTGGATTTGTCACATCTGCTAGGAATCTTGGTATAACCTTTAATAACACACTTACCTGGAAAAGTCACATAAGCCTGACTTTGGGTAAAATTTACGGTGGACTTCGAACAATATGGCCTACTCACCACTTAACACCACTCAAGGCCAGAAAAATACTTGCAAAAACGTTGCTTATACCCATTTTAATGTTCGGCTGTGAGATTTTTTCCAACTGTGACCACGAAGATCGAAGGCGACTTAATGTTGCTTACAATAGTATAGCACGCTACGTATTCGGCTTAAAAAGATATGATCACATTTCCTCATTTGCCCTATCGCTACATGGACTTACTCTTGAAAACCTTTTTAAATATAGAGCAATTATTTTATTCCACAACATATTGCAAGCTCGTGAACCGATTTATTTATACAATAACATTCGTTTTCCTATCTCTGCAAGATCACTGGACTTGATTCCTGTGCGTTCTAAATACTTAATATCCGAACGTCAGTTTTTCCCTAATGTGATAAGACTATGGAATTCACTTCCCCAAACCATAAGAATGATTCACTGCGCAGCTCAGTTCCAGATTAGACTCAGGCGTTACTTTCAGACACTTTGATGATTTTTTGATTAGATTTATCTTTTTTCTCTCTAATCTTCTAAAATTTTTTTTATTTCTGAATATTTGTTATTTTCCTCATAATAATGTAAATTTTTTGCTCAATCAATTACAATTCTGTTTAGTAACTTTGCTTTTAAAAATCAACAAATTAAGCTTCATAAATTTAAGAGATATTGTATCTTACTATGTAAGCTATCAAATAAATATATATGAATATATGAATATGGAGTCTCTTTACAAAACTAAATAACGATTTATACACATTTCTTAGATGCAAAATAGTTGGTCTATGATTCTTTATGTTGATTTTACCACATTGTTAAGCGACCTTTGGCCTTAATCACTGCTTCTATAATGCACCTTGGCATATTGTCAACTAATTGTTGACACTCTTCGGCACCAAAAGATTCCCAATTATTTGTAATTGTGGATCTTAAATCTTGAAGAGTCCGACGCGGTTCCTTTCGCAATTTTTGCTTCATCGTGTACCAAACAGTTTCGATTGGTGAAAGATTAGGGCTGGTGGAAGTCCACTCCAATAAAGAATTGCTTCAGCAGTTAACCATACCATTGTTGACCTAGCCGTATGACAAGAAGCACCATTCTGTTGGAAAATATACTCCGCATTGCTACGAGTATATTGAAGACGTAGTATTGACGGAGGCAGCTCCTGTTCCAAAATGTTGCGGTACTTGACAGCATTAGCTATCCCAATTACAAAATGCAAATTACTCATACCACATCCCGACATGTACCTCCATACCATTAGAGATAATGGGAGCTTTACGGTTTGTTTAAGGCAGTCCTTGTGAGTTGTGAAAGGCTTCTTTAGCATTTTTTATCACTGGTCCTCGTTCATCACCAACACAAACTTCCAATCTGTACTGATCACTCCAATTAACGGACCGCCATTGACTAAAAGTCCAAATTTTTAAGTTGTTTGGCCCACTCAATGCGCCTTTTCTTTTGCTTAGGTGTCAGTAGTGATATTTCTTTTGCCTGCGTTTTTAATGATTTAAGTTGTCGTAATTTATGCAAAACTTAAATATTTTAAAATAAACCTTATAAAATTTGTATCCAATTTTTTTCATCATCTGCTTACAACTGTCCACCGAAACACTTTTTTGAATTTGTTCTCTCCACTGAACCGTTATTGAAGCAGATAAATATCGTCGATTTTCTTTAAAAATTTGGCAATCGCGAGGTTTTGCTGTTAGTGGATGTCCCGTTTTGTTGCATATATCCACATTTCCAGAATTTTTAAACTTTGTTATTATGTTCTGCACTGACGAGGGCGGTAAATTAAAATTTTCAGGGATTTCGTAGCTAGAAAATCCTGTTTCAAACGCTTTAATCATTGATTCCCTTAGGTCTCCTGATAATGCAACGCCACGCGCCAGGATTAACATGAAACTCTCGCTAGCTTGTATAAAATCATACAATAATCATTAATAAAACCAGTGCTTGTCATTTTTTTAATAACGGTTAACTGAAACTATATTTAAATAGTCTTAGATCAACTATTTTGCACCCAAAAATGAGTAGACCAACTTTTATGCTCTTATCTTTGTCTGAGATGAAAGGAATATTATTGCTATTTGCTCTCTCAAATTTTGTTTTGTTAGGTCTAATTTACTCTCAGTGAAACTACTTTATTAAATTGACAACATTTTTTAAATGAACAAAAGCTGACTGCCACTAAATTTAGGATATATGAAGAATTAATGTGTTATTAAATGAATAGACCAACTATTTTGAGTTTGGATCGTAGGTAGATACAAATAATATTTTTTTCTTGCTCAAATGTTCCATCGCCTAATACTTCACACAACGGAAAGGTTGAACCTACACTTACCCCTCTATAGATCTTTACACTACCATTTTCTACAAACAGATCAAACAGAGCAGAGGACACAAAAATAAAACAAGCAAATGGAAGAAGGTTGTGTGTAGGCTGTAATTTCTGTGCAACCCAAATGCAACTTTCGAAGATCAAACATGTTGAATGTACAAATGCGGAGTGATTATTTTAATTCGAAGTTCCAATTTTCGAATCTGAGTTCGACATTTTGGGCGGAGGCCTCTTAATCATTAAGCCTATTGCTCATATAGCAAGGAACGGTAATTTTTTTTCAATTATTTCCGTTAGTTTGGCAATGCAGAGCTTTGTAATGCAATGGATTTAAATTTCCTTCACTCGCGAATTTACCTTTCAAGTGTTAGCAAGTTTTTACGAGTAATTTTATTGAAATAAAAGTTGTGGAATTTTTTGAAGAAAAGATGTCAGAATATAGTACAGGTAAGTATTTTAATATTAAGCAAGTTATTCAAACAAAAAAAGTGAGTATTTTTCAATGTAAATTACCATGTGTTGAAACCTTTGTGAATAAAAAGTAATGTGTAGTTAAATCTCAAAAATTTTGTCATTGAAAGATTAGAATATTGCCTTTAAAACAAACCTAAATTTAAGTGCCACTACATTGCGCAACCTTATTTTTCTCTCTTTTATAGATACCAATCCGCCCTTTTTAGGGCGACCTTTGCCTTTGTTACGTGAAGACATTTTTTCATTTATTTTGAATGAAAACTTGTTGAAGACATTAGTTACCGAGTGTGCAAGTGCTGTTTTAGTATACGCAATGTCAAGAATGTCCATTTTCGATCTTGAAGAAGAGGATCGCATTACATGTCTTGCATACAGCAAGGCATTTGTAAGCCAACTCTTTAAAAAATTTAAAGTAAAAAAAAAGTCTCCAGAACAATTTTTAAAATCTGAAGAATCATGGTTTAAGAAAGTGTTTGAGATTCCTTTTCGTGGTATTCCAAGACCATCAACAAGTAGACAGGGTAGACCTGAGAAGGAATTTCAAGAATGTATCAACAAAGCTAAAAAAAAGAAAAATTAAAACCCTATTGGAAAAATCAACAGAAGAATTGACGTTTGCTGTGGAATCTAAGCTTAGGCAAGAAGGAAACCGTTCGAAAGCTGATGTGATAAAAAAAGTTGTTGAATGTTCCCCGAGAACACTTAAAACTTTGAAAAATCCAGAAATTCCGAAAACGATGAAACCATACACACCAGATGAAGCTCTTGCCCTCATAACTGATTTGAAGCTAACAAAACACCAATATGTATAAACATCTGCAAAAAAGTGCAAAAGAAAGAAACGCCAATATATACCCATCTTATTATTCTATTCTGGAAGCAAAACAAAAGTTTTATCCCACAAACGATTCTTTGATTATCTTCTTCTTCTTCCTTTTCTTCGGCGCTGTTATGATCTCGATGTCGAGGGGGTCATAACTCTCACACGTATCTGCTTCACACTAGTGATCCGCCTGTGGGGTTCGCCGGGTTGACCTCAGAAATCGGCGGCAAGCCTCCCGGTTTTGTATTGTTCCATTTCTGAGGCCAACTGAATGCTGGTGTTTTTGCATTTGTTTGTACCAGGAGTGTTTAGGCCTACCTTTCTTTTTATTCCGAATTGGAACGTTGTATGATATTGCCTTTTTGACGGGGTTCTCAGGATCTCTCCTTTGAACATGGCAATACCAACTGAGTCGGTCGTGTTCAATTTTTTGGGAAATGGTATTCTTAACATGAAGGCTTCCTCGGATCTTCGTACTTCTAATTCGATCAAGCTTTGTAACTCCTGCTGTCATACGAAGCATCTTCATCTCAGCTGCCGTAAGCTTACTCTCATACTTTTTGTACATTGTCCAGCATTGTGAACCGTATGTGAGTGCTGGACGCACAACTGAAGTGTAGAGCTTTCCTTTCAGCTTAGGGGGCATTTTTCGGTCACAGAAGACAGCAGAATTTTCCCGCCACTTCATCCACCCTACGCTTACGCGATGATTGATATCGTCATCACAAGTAGCTTCGTTATTTATCATAGACTCCAGATATTTAAACTTTTCACACTTGGGAAGCACTACTCCATTCAAATAAATGTCTGGAATAGGCCTGTGTGGATCAGAAAATGGGCAGCATAGGTATTCTGTCTTTTTCGCGCTTATGCGGTACCCACTTCCTTCTAGAACATCCACCCATACGTCAAGTGCTCGTTGTAGGGATATCGGGTCTTCACTTATGATGGCTCCATCGTCAGCAAAGAATAACTGATGTACTTTTGGATCCGTCACTTTGCCTTCAAGCAGGTAATCAAGAACTGTAATAAAGAGCAGGGGACTCAAGACACTTCCCTGGTGTACACCTACTGTGATTTCGAATTATTCGGTGACTCCAGCTGCGCATCTTACTTTAGTAACTGCTCCATCATACATGTCCATAATTATCCGCACATACGTTTCTGGAACTCCTCGTTGCCTGAGGGCCACCCATATTAGATCTCGTGGTTACCGATCGAATGCTTTTTCAAAATCAACCAATACGACATGCAAATCCTCCAAAGAATCCCGATGTTTTTCCATAATTATTCTTATACTCTGGATTGCATCCGTGGTTGACTTACCCCCGACAAACCCGCACTGGTCATCAGATAGCCTAATTATTTTTCGCAGTCGGCTACCCAAGACTCGCTCAACGATCTTCATGGTGTGTGACATCAGCTTAATCGAACGGTAATTATTACAGCTTCGAGTATCACCCTTTCCTTTATAAATTGGAAGAAGGTAACTTTCCCTCCATTGATTAGGCATGCGATCACCTCGTATAAGTTTGGAGACAAGAATCATGAGCCATCTAAACCCGATGTCTCCCATCTTTTTCCAAAACTCTGAGGGTATTTCGTCTGGGCCAACAGCTTTTCCCTTTTTGGAGTATTTTACCGCCTCACTAACTTCTTCGACTGTGACGTCGGATACTTCGCTTAAGTTAGGTGAAGCTATTGGAAAGTATAGCCTTGGAAATTGTTCGTTTAGAAGTCCGTCACAATACTGTCGCCACCTGTGAAGAATTTCGTTGTCTTCCACAAGTAGTTAGCCTTGAGCATTGTTAATGAACTTTGGCGAACAAATCTCCTGGGCATTTCTTCTTCTTTGAGCGGCTATTTTAAAGATAGTTGCGCCCTTATTCGTGTTTTGCCGTAGCTCTTGAATAGCACCAGCTGTCGGGGTAGAAATTTCATCCAGCTCCCGATACAGGTTTTCTGTATTCTTTGCTTGAATTTGGGCGCACTTCTTCTTCGCTTCTTTCTTGCAGTTTCTATATTCCACTTCGAGGCGTGACTTTTGCTCTGTATCATTAGAGGGGCACTTCGACCAAGCCTTGAAAGCCATTTTCTTTTTACTTATAACTGATTTAGCTTCATCATTCCACCACCATGTTTCTTTGCCTTGTTGGTTGTGTCCTTTTGAAACCCCTAACAGTGTTTTGGCTTTTTCTTTGCAAGTTCTCTGTAGGAGATCCCACATACTTTGTGCTGTACTCTCTTCATTTCGAACTATATCGGTGTTGTTATACAGAAAGTTTTGCATATTCGAAATAAAAGCTTCGCCTTTTTCCTTATCCAGATTATACCATTTGATCTTCCCAAAAGTTTTTGTATGTTTGTTGTCGTTCACTGTCTCCATAAAAAATTCTGTCAGTAGGAGACGGTGTTGGTGGGCGATCGCTTCTCCTAGTATCACTTTGCAATCTTTTACCCGGGGTTTCATGAAACTAGATACCAAATGGTAATCAATCTGGGTTTCATTTCCACCACTGCTGTAAGTGACCAGGTGTCGGCTTTGTTTGACGAACATGGTATTTAGCACGATAAGACCGTATGTTTTGCACATGCTCAGGATGTCTTCACCAGGAGGGTTCCTGGTGCCGTATCCGAGGCCTCCATGGCAATCTTCATAGTCTTCGTTTGTCTTCCCGACATGTCCGTTCAAATCTCCGCCCACGAACAAAAACTCTTCCTTTGGGATGTCCTTAAGTAGATTGTGAAAGTCTAGCCAAAATGCATCTTTTTGTACCTGCTCACATCCAATTTGGGGAGCATATGCAGTGACAATATTCCACAACTTTCCTTTAATCACCAATTTAAGGGACATCAAACGGTTGCTGGATTTCGAAATGGTCAATACGCTGCCTAATAGATGTTTTGCAAGGATGATTCCGATTCCGTTTTTACCCTTTTCCGTTCCATAGTAGAACATCTTATAGTTTTTTGTCCTCGTATCCAAGAAACGGGCCCTGTTTCCCGTGTTTCGCCATTTTGTTTCTTGAACACATAAGATGTCCACTCGCCTTCTTTTCATCATCTCTTCCAACTCGAAGCTTCGACCTGTCATACTGCCAACGTTCCAACTCGCAACTCTCAGATTTTGTATAATCTGCGGCATTACTTTGCTAGCCCCCGGAATCCGTCTAGCTCTGACCCGAGCATTGCTGCTCGGTCCAGGATCAGTACCATGTGTAACAATGGTAGTGCCTGGCGGGGTAGTGTCATTTTGGACGAGTACTTCCATAATGCTTGAATTCACAAAATCCGTTGTAAGTATCGACGTGTGCATGCTCCAGTTTTGTATTTGATCTCTCTTTTACGGCACCGGTGATCTCCAGTCGTGCCAACCCAGGGACTGGCATGCACACTTTTGGGAAAGTTTGTAGGTGTTACGTGTCGCTAGGTTCACCTTGCTGTTTGTGGCCTAGATGTATTTACTCCTTTAGTCGCCTTTTACGACAAGCGGGGAGGCGCTGCAGGAATATTCTAACCCGTCCCTGCACAGGGAAAACGATTCTTTGATTATAACTGAAACATTATGTCAAATCAAATTGCAGTCTTTATTCGACTTGACACTGCAACGTTTGTCTGACGCGCACCAAGAAGATTTTGAAAATCAATTGGAAGATGGCGATTCCTTGGTGTGTTCCTGGAAATTGGGATCAGATGGAAGTGGAGGGCACCCGCGATATAAACAAAACTTTTTAGTAAATCCCGAAGCGAGTGGTACCGATATAGTGCTAACGTGCATAGTTCCCCTAGAATTAAAAAAAGAAGGAACTAACGATGATATATGGACTAACTCGAGAACATCTTCTCCCAGATACTGCCACCCAGTTCGTTTCGAGTTTGAAAAAGAAAATATTGAAACGATAAAAAGAGAGTTCAACCGAATGGAAGGTGGAGGAAACACCAATGACGGCAACACAGCCTGAAATTTTTTCAAAGATCCAGCAAAAACCGCTCGAATAATAGACTTGGATACGGAGTTGGTTGAACGTTTTTCGATTGTTTTTAAAACCCTGACGTCAGGACTAAAAATTGATACAAACAAATTCCGTTCATACTGTTTGAACACAGCAAAACTTTTTGTATCAAAATATAGCTGGTATTATATGCCCACAAGTGTTCACAAAATTTTGTTGCACGGAGCTGACATAATAGACAGTTTGCCAATGGCTATCGGACAGCTTTCGGAAGATGTCTTAGAAGCTCGTCAAAAGGATTACAAAATTTTTCGAAGTGGGCTTTCAAGAAAAATGTCCCGCATCGCAACCAATACCGATATTTTGCATTATATGTTAATATCCTCTGATCCAAAAATAAATGAATTTCGTCATCTTCCAATCCGACTTCATAACATACTACCACCTGAAGTAATGGAAATGACTTTAAATTAAATTGTTAATATTTCGTATATAAAAACTAATATAAAAACACCAAATCAGAATTAAGTCCAGCTAATGACCCTGAATTGACCACTGTGCAACGGCTATAACGATTTTGACCAAAATTTTTATGCGGGAGCTTCTTTGCATTTGAAAAAATATAAACCACGAAAAAATAGTTTTTGGATTTTTAAAAAAATAATACAACTTTTTTTTGAAAATTCAATATCTTGAAAACCGATACACGATTAAATTTTTAAATTACGTTTTAAAATGTATTTTATTAAATATAAACAATTTGCATATCAATTTTTTTTATAAAAATTTTAAGGAAAACCACTAGACCTATTTCTTTCAATCTCGGTAGTTAAGGGTCTTCGGTGATGCCCTAGAGGAGAAATTGAAAAATTTTTTTAAGCTCCAAAACTAACGGTGTGATATCTTGAACATAGGCTACTTTTTGGTCAAAAACAATTTTGGGGCAAAATGTTATTAGGGGTACCTGCCATAGACCCGTTTTTTTTATTTTCGACTTTCTCATTAACGGCTCTAAGGATTTTAACCCAAAATTTTCAGCAGGAGTCTCCTTAAGTTTAAAATAATATTGTATATAAATATATTCGAAAAAATATTTGTTGGGTTTTAAAAAAAAAAAAAATTTTTTTCTTAAATCAATATCTTCAAAACCTATGAACGATTATTTTTTGAAATTATTTTCTAAAATCAATATTACTAAAATACTTAAAATTCGCATCCTACATTTTTTTCTCGAAAACTTTTAGAGAAATTTTTTATATAACAAATTTATTTAATAATAAAACGATTTTTTTTAAGTATATTTGCATAAATTCATACTTTTCCGGAAACCAGACGGCAATTTTATGCATTTGAACATTATTATCTCATTAAATCCATGTTTTGTATTTATAAAATGTATCTTAAATTCAAAAGTACTTTTACATAAGAGCAAGTTTGTGCAATCTAGTCGTGCATTTAATTTTTTTAATTTCACTCTTATCATTTTTTCATAACGCGCCCAAAGAAATATAGCTAACTTCAAAAACATAAATTCAATTTACTTTTGTAAAACTGTTTTTGTTTGCTCATTGATCGGCCAGCTGTTTATTGTCAACAAAAAATGACATAAATGGAAGTGTTCCGAAAATGAGGTAGGTTTGAGCTCATGGAACGCATTCAGCCATGGAGATTTAAATTTGTGTCGCAAGTCATGTTCGTCCGCATTTTTGACGACGCGACATCTCACGTCTGCATTTTCTATCTTCTCTCCTTCCCTGACAAATGCATTTCGAGTAATTTGTATTCTTTTTTTCGCAAATAGATGATAGATAGATAGATAGATGAATTCTTTATTTTATAAAATAGTTTCACAATATTTCTTACTTAAGAATAAGACATGGCAATTCTGCCGTCTGCCTGATATGACATTACATAACAAAATAATATAAAGTAAAGTGTACAATTTTAGATATACGATATAAAAAAAAAAGACTAATCTATTTGAATTCAATTATTTTCATAGAAAAAAAATTGTTTGAAAAAAAGAAGATAAAAAATTACCAATAACGTGATTGAGTTATCTCTAAGCAAATTTAAAAAGTTATTAAACAAAAGGGAAGTTATCAATTTTTTAATGATTGGAAACAAATAAAAATATCAATTTTGTAATGATTTGAAACACAAAATAAAAACATCAATTTTGTAATGATTTGAAACACAAATAGAAAATATCAATTTTGGAATGATTTGAAACACAAAAGAAAATATCAATTTTGGAATGATTTGAAACACAAAAGAAAAGAAAATATCAAATAAGTACTGGTTTGAAGCACAAAAAGAAGTATATTACGTATAAAACAAGTAAAAGTAGATAAAAACTACAATAACTGGCTGAACTTCAAGTTTTAAGTTAAGAAACTGTTACGAAAATTTAATGCATGCTTAAGATACTTATAAAGGGTAGACCATCCTATAGCTCCATTTAAAATTTCGTAAAGTCGGTTTATAGACAAAAAACTTTCATTGAAATGTAACCGACGAATTTCCTGTAGAATTGGACAGTTTGCAATGAAGTGTATTATATCTTCAGTTTCCCTTCTGTTGCATAAACTACAGAGCTGAGATAGATTCGTTCGATGTGGCATAAAGTTTAAGTTTAAAATTTCAACTCGTGCTCTAAAGATATAACTTATAGCTTCCGTCGATATGTCCTTTCTAAAATAATTAGCTTCCGATGGCAGTTGGTGATTGAGATTCCTGTATATGTTTCTGGTTGTTGATGAAAGTGCTTTCGATAAATTTTGAGTATAAACTTGTTCATCCAGTTTAGCAATTACATCTGCAAACATAGGTCGCCATTCCTGCACATTTGAATCCAATAAAGATAGGTTAGCCCCGTGAGAGAGAGCTAACTGGTTCCATTCCTTAAAAGGTGAAGCGTTGGCATGTAGTTGTCTTAGCATTAAAGATTTATGAAGACTACCTTCGTTGCGGTTCATTACTTTTATTATATAGTCGGAGTTGTTTTTTAGATTAAGGATATATATCGGGGTTACACCTGACTCCACATATATTGCATAATTAGGTGTTGAGTTTGGTAATCTGAATACACGTTTGAAGAAATGCCTTTGAATGGCTTCAAACTCCTCTAGGGGCAAATATCCAAAAACCTGTGCACCATAGCACATACATGTGTTGACTGTGGCATGGAAAACACGATATTTGGATATCAGATCAACTTTTTGGTTTGAAAAGAATTTGGGCCACATTAGGTTTAATGCTAGTTTGGCTTCAGCGCTTTTATCTTTAGCATGCTTGGAAAAGTTCATGTTATATGTAAGTAGAACTCCTAGGTACTTGAATTCTTTCACAACTTCGATAGGCTGATCATTGAAATACCAATTTTCTTCGGGTAGTGTTCTCCTTTGACGTACTTCAAAAATCATTATCTTGGTTTTACTGGTATTGACAATTAAGCCCCAAGTCTTGCAAAAGTTGTTCAGTCTATTTATTTGCAACTGAAGGGCGAACGGACTTTCGGCCAATAACACTAAATCGTCAGCGTACAATAAAACTTTAATTTGGGTATCAGCGAAAAGTATTCCTCCTGGCAGTACATCATTAATATCGTCAATGTACAAAGCGAAGAGTATTGGACTTAAAATACATCCCTGGGGAACACCGGATGTCGTTTCGAACCATTCTGAAAGATCCATCCCATCCCATATCGCTGCAGTAGCTGAGTTCAGAAAGTTGAAATACATACAAAGAAACTTACGAGAAACTCCCATTGTTGATAGTTTATACATCAATGCTTGTCTATTTACATTATCAAAGGCAGCTTTAAAGTCCACAAAGCAAGCATACAATTTTTTCCTTTTATCAATGGAATTCTTGGCAATGGTAGTAAGGGCGAATATATGATCCATTGTAGAGAACCCTGGTCGAAAACCTGCTTGAAACTTACTGAGAAGATTAGTTTCCTCGATCCATTTAGTGAGCCTTTCATAAAATATTGAGGTCAAAATCTTTCTTAAAGAGCTAAGGACAGAAATTCCTCTGTAATTTTCTGGTTGGTTAGTATCACCTTTCTTGAAAATTGGAAAAATAACAGCTTTGTTAAAATTACTTGGAACATTTGAATGGTTATATAGCATATTGAAGTAAACCAGAATATAATTCTTAAATTGTTCAGTGCTATTTTTGTAAAATTCGACAGGGATGCCGTCTATTCCTGGCGCCTTGTTATTTTTCATCTTGTGCAGAGTTGTTTCCAACTCACACATAGATATAGGCTTATCCAAATCGTGAACAATGGTGTTGGGTAGAGCGTAACAGAAAGTAAGTTGATTCTCGTTAGCTGACAAAAGAGTTTTAAAGTGAGCTGCTAGAGTCTGAGCTCCGAGAGTATTCACCAAACTTCGATTTCGCGCCCCAAGTTCTCGAACATTACTCCAAAACTCTTTAGAGTTCTTACTGTTGGTTAGTTTCCTTGCGATGTTGTCGAGATATTGAATTTTCTTTACTGCACATACCTTTTTAAATTCCTTATTTAAGTTTAAGTAAATGCTTTTAAAAAACTCAGAATTAGTTGATCTAAATAGTTTTAGATTTGCGAAGGAAAGCTTACGAAGTCTTTTACAGTCATTATCAAACCATTTGCTCCTTGGTAAAAATGGCTGATTATTATTATTATTTTCAGCAAACGAAGATGAAGCTTTAATAATTCTAATAAGATGCTCGTCATAAAGTTCCATCGCACTGGGTGATAGGAGAGGGAGAGAGTTGCAATGTCGGTTTAACAACGATCTGTAACGGGGAGCACAGTTTTCATTCCATTTCAGTTTCAGAAAATTGTTTGAAAGAAGGCTCTGCGTATTTTCATTGGTAAAATGAGCTGAGACTACTATTGGAAAATGCGCAGAGAAGTTCGCCATCTCCACTTTGAAATCTGCGAGTAAGTTCAGCCATCCAGCTGATACTGCTGCAATGTCTATCACAGATTGTCCTTGGCCGCTTATGAAAGTATACTCCCCGAACTTATCCCCATTAGATGCTCCATTCATCACAAACAATCCAAAGTTTTCAAAAAATTCTATTAACAGTCTTCCATTTCGATTAATGAATTCATCTTTGGAATTTCTTTCATTTAGAATATCTTGTGGGTGTAAAATATGAACAGAAGGGTTTTGATAGTTTCCGAAACGACCATTTAAATCTCCAATTATCATTAAATTTTCAAGTTCGCTATTAGTTACAAAATCTACTAAACTATCGAAGTCATTCTGCCAGTTATTGCAGTTTAAATAGACTGGAATGATTGTATATTTAATGCTATTATTAAAAATCTGAAATATAAGTCGGTTTTCTCTGTAAAATAGCTTAACAAAATGACTACTCAAAGATTTTTTAACACCACATAAAATACCACCACTTGCTCTACCAAATACATTAGATCTAGTTGCAGGAACACACATTATATTAAAATTTTTAAAATATTTTAGATAGTTAATTTCATTTTGTGCTTCTAAGAAAGTCTCTATAAGAATGATTACATCAAAATTTTGAATATAGTTAAAAAAATCAGGTTGTAAAAGTTTACTCTTTAGACCTGTAATATTATAAGAAAAAATTTTTAAATTGTGAAAATTATTAATATTTTGGCAGACGACAGAGACTTCCTATTGTGTTTCCATCATAGGTTTTTGTAAGAGTTGACTCATAGATGGCCTCAGCGTCAGGTGGGAGAAAGATGGCGATGCCTCGGTAGAAATTGAAGTTAGCTTCACTCCCTCGCCGCAGTCAAAAAATTCTGATGATCTGTCACCAAACATCTGCTTGATGAAAGTCAATTCCGCCGAAGTTTTGACAATAAGACCTCTTGAATATTTGTAAACAAATGTATGCGAGTTTATTTGTAATTTGTCGCCTTTCACTATTATTTTTGCATTTGCATTTATTTCCATCAATTTTCCTCTTAATTCGATAAGTGTTTGTCTTTTTTTTCGATACATAAGCGATTGTTCGCGGAAGATACTGATTCCAGAATTTTTAAGTTGGTGTGCCGTGGCTATAATTTTGTCTGCAATTTCTGTCGACAAGAGTTCGAGGATGACAGTACCACGTTGTAAATTGTTGTTGCGAATTTCTCGGGTTCTTTTTGTTTGTATATTATCACCTTCGTTTAGCTTAAGAAGCCCCTTGCAAGTCTGTAAAGCAAATTGAGTTGCATCGGTTTGCGCATTTAAAGGAAGGTGAACTACAATTGAGGATTCGTTAGCCTTTCGTGATATGAATTCCAACTGACTTTCCAGAAGATCGCATCTTTCGGACATTACGGACAGCTTTTGATTGAGTTGTGTGTTGGTAGCCCTCAGTGCATTCAATTCGCTGTACAGGCTTGTAAGATCGTCTCTTGTAGCGAGATCTTTCAGCTTTTCAGTAAGGATACCACTAAGAATATTCTTTAATTCTTCAGTTGAAAGCTTTCCTACTTCCATCGTAAGTTCGGTTTTTGGTACAGAATATTTTTTAGTGCTGGTATTTGGTTCGGGTGATATCTCGGTTATATTCCGCTTGTTACGGTTATTTTTCATAAGGAAGTTTCCGTAGTGAAGCAAGATTTACTCGAAAAATAAATATAGATAAAACTTCGTACCTTTATTGAAATTCGATGATTTTTTTTACGATTCAGCAGGATATAAAGAAATGAATCAATTGACGTGGCTTTTTCTTGACACAAGTTATAATTTTTTTTTAAATTTAATAAAATAGCAAGAGACTACAAATTTTTAACTTTCACTTTTTGACAGGTAAATGTCATATATTCTTTTTTTCGCAAATATTTAAAATACAAATGCAGACAAATGTAAATAAGTTTTTAAAATAATTGACTTATACATATACGCAGAGCTTAAACTTTTGCATGAATACCCCTATTATTGTAAAGCCCTAACTGCAATGAACTTGAAAAGTGAAAATGTTAAAAAAAAATCTTCTCTCCTTTTCCAACACAATTAAAACTTTATCTCCCATCTCAAAAAACAAAAAGTAAATGTTTCACTTTTTGAAAACACTAAGGCTAGGCGCGCACATTAAATTTTTAGTTTCGCAACTGCTTGGCTCGAGCAACTAAAAAGTTGTGTTTTGACACAAACTAAACGATTGCCTAAAATGAGTTCGCTACTTTGTGTAACATATAGTTATATGCACCTGCGCGGACATTCAACCAAATAGTTCATCTGTTTTCTATAAGCAACCAAACAGTTGTGCAACTAAAAATTTATTGTGCGCGTCTAGCCTAATACATTAAAAAAATTGCTTCAGCAAATGACCGATAGATGTCTCCAAACTGAAAGCAACAGATTGTTACGGTAAAATTTACCGCAACAATGACTGGCCTTCGTTTCCTTCTTTTCTTTGGTTGCGGCTGCAAAATTCTGACGAGGTTGAGGGCAACGATGGTACCATCAACCATTGATGTACTTAGTCAGCATTTTGCAAAAGTGAGAAATACAGGTTTCGAGTAAAAGGGTTTCCGAGATTAATTGATTACTTTGGCATGTAGACGGACGGTCTCATGTAACTAAACGAGTGCCAGCGGGTGAGCTGAAGAGGTAGCGAGTCAGACGGACTCTTACCTATACTCAAAACAACACAACATCCTAAATTTTAATTGCTATAACATAACGTAAATTCTTTTTTGTAAGCGTAAGGGTCCCTAACGATTAGAGTAACTTTTAGATTGTTTTCCTTAAGATATTTATTCATCTATTACAAAACTTCGAATTTAGTTCGCGTGTTAAAACTATGCTTTCCTCTTTCGTCTTAATATTATTTAGTAACAATGACTTCGCTCTTCGAAACACTGGCGAGTATTTAATGGTAACTAGGGGAATGCCTAGAAAAGGGCTTATCCTCGATTTTATTCTTTTTGATTTTTCTCGAGAAATTTAGTTGATAGTAGTCTGAACTCGAAAATTTAGATTCGGCAAGTTTTGAAAGGACATCCAACAACTTGCTGAATCCGTGAATGTAAGTGTGAGAGCAAAGTTTCGTTTGAGATTCGACAACGGTGGTTTTCTGTGAAACGAAAAATGTTTCCAGGAAGCCGTTGTCCCTGACCGATGATCGCGAAAACGATTGGCTGGATGTGTGTATGTGTGAGTGACTGGAATGGTCGAGGGAGGAAATAAGGGATTTTAAGCTAGGAAAGTTCACTCTTGAGAGAGCTAACCAAGCGACAAGTTTTGAAAAATAATAAAATATCCTGGGCTTACCAAAGTTTCCCAAATAAAATTTATTTTTCAATTCCCTAAAAACGGTGTTTTATTTACTTAAAATTATTCTCTTTCACTCCATAATTAATTTTGGAATTTTTCTAATTTCATTCGAACAAAAATTCCTGGCGCCCACTTTTTATTACAAATAAACAACAACAAACAAAAATATTCTTTCATTTCATTAAATTGATTATATCGACAATCAATTTACAATTTCTTATCGCGAATTCTTCCACCTCCACTGAACCCAGCCCAGCTGAGCAGCCGCGGTGGTAGCTCATATTAACGACCTACGGTTTGCACTTTTTGAAGTAAAACTTCTTTTCCGGCGTTGGGGGTAAAAAAATTTCTATGCAGCTGTCAGTGAAATGTCAAACCGTCACGCCATCCGTCAAAGACAGCGATATGTTTTTAGAATACAAAGTAATTATAACATGAAGTTGGATACGATTTAGAATTTACATATTTCAAATGGCTGCATTCAAAGATAAACATAAAACTATAGGTTCAGACGCGCAATGGCTATGCAACACGAATAATTATTGACAAGCATATTGCAATCCAAATAAATTTTACCAACACCTAACCCTCGCATACAAAGTACTGGCCAAAAAGTTGGGTATATCCACTACCATTTGTATTCTTGCTGTCATAGACGGCATGCCATATGACCATCAGGTTGCCTGAAAGTTTTGAAATTATATTTTTTAATAATATTTATTCGCTTAATCGCACACGCCACCGACATTTGTTTTGGTATTTATAAATTTGAACGTCACCCGACTAATCAATCAAATACTTTAATAATTAATTTTACAAGAGTGTCGCTGTCAGTGTACTTGATGCTTTCCAAGTTGCCTGGATACTGAATTAATGCCAGGTGACTACTAAGTTGCTCGGGTTTGTACGGGTTAATAAGAAATGCTTTTGTACATTACAAGATTACAACATGCTTGCCAATACTTGCACGTGCAGCCCTAGGGTAATACAAACAAAGCGAGGCAACTTGCTTGTCAAGTGGCATGGCAGTTTTGTACTTTTCTTCTCGATTTCATTTAAGGCTAGGCGCGCACATTCAATTTTTTGAAGTAAAACTTCTTTTCCGGCGTTGGTGGTAAGAAATTCTCTATGCAGCTGTCAGTGACATGTCAAACCGTCACGTTATCAGTCAAAGACAGCGACATGTTTTAAAAATACAAAATGTTTGTGAATTATGTGGTCGACCAATTTAACAAGCAGAAACCACTATCCTTTTAAAAAAAAAAAAAAAAAAACAAACAAACATATCTTTTTGATGTTTCTTTGAAGTAAAACTTCTTTTCCTGCGCGGCGTTGGGGGCAAAAAAATTTGTATGCAGCTGTCAGTGACATGTCAAAACGTCACGTTATCCGTCAGAGACAGCGACATGTTTTTAGAATACAAAATGTTTGTTCGTAGGTTATAATCTTACAGAAGCTTTGCTTGAGGAAAAAGAAGTTTTACTTCAACCGCGCGTACGTCAGTACACACAATCTTTTTTTTTGTTGTTCGTCTTTTAGTTTTTCTTATCTGTCAAAATCAAAACAATAGTCGTGCACGATCGGGTCGAGTTGATTCGTTTTGTTTTTTTTTTGTTTTTAAATTCGAGTTCGCGTAGTTATTTATTATTATTAATAGAATTAATAATAACTAGCCGACCCAGCTCTCGAAATTCGAGTGCCAATTTATTTATTATTTATATATTTGGCAGTGTTTTCAAGCAAATTTATTAAATTAAATTTTATTTTATGTAATATGCAAAGTGTTCGACAGTGCAAAAACAAAAATGACCCACAGTGTGTAAATGCGTGTCTCAAGTATATTCTGCACATCTCCGTAACTGTGGCTTTCCAACCATATAAAATTTATCGAAATCGGTTAAATACTTTTGGAGAAAAGTGTACCACAAAAAACATGTTTGCCGTTTTATTATATGATACCATCAATAATAAATAATAAAAAGGTCAGATACCATTATCGTCGCAAAGAAAAAGTGCAAAAAAATGTCGCTAGTGTATGTGTGTATTCTTTTTCATTTTTTCAATTATTGTACTTTTTGCAAAAATAGCCAATTGTAGTTAACGCTTGATGGCTTACATGGTTCTACCTTTTTACTTTTTCTCTTTTAAAAATGCTTAATGTTTCAAAATTGTATTATAAGAGCTCAAATACTAAACAAACACATGACTAATATTTATATTGATAATATTTCTTCATTTAGGGAGGTTCACATTCAACAACAACAACATGTTCATCAACTTCTGTCGTGTTGGCGGATTTGTGTAATGTGAACACCACTGTGAACCCACCTTAATATTTCGGGTTCTGGCTTTGGGTTTTGGGTTTTCGCTGAATGGTTTATTCTGGATTTGACATTTCTAATTATGTGTCAGTCTATTTGACATTTCTAATTGTTTTTGTTTTCCTGGTATTTTTTTGCAGTTTTTATTTATTGTTTTAAACAATTTCGGTGCAGTACCTATATTTAAATAATTTTGGCATTCTGCATATCTATGCAAAAAATGCTTCTGTTTAATATGTAATTTATGCTCCTTCGGTTTTGTGGGCCGCGAAAAGTGTACCACAAAAAACGTCATTTCCTCGGCCAGAAAGAGAAACCCATTATAAAAATTGTGAAACTGACTAAATCTGATTTTTTTTCCACAAAATAAAAATAAATAAAAAGAAAAAATAACTTCAAACTAAATAATTTTTCGCCGAAAAAAGTACATTTTATATACTAGCGCGGTATAGATTTTGATTGTGTTTAAGTTGTTTTATATTATTTTAGGTGGAAATGAAGTATATGTATATCGCTAATTCACCAGCAAAAAAACTCAATTTTGCTGTTGCAAGGTGCAAATTCATTTGGCTATACTCGTTTCGGCATGCAAACATAACATAATGTAGTATGGAAAATTTAAATTAATTAAAATAAAAATAAAATTAGAAAACATTTAGTATATACCAATTTTAGAAATTTATTGATATACACATAACTAATATTTTGAAAATAAAATCAGATAACTTCTTTTGCAAACAATATTTTGTATGTACAGTGGGGAGCAAAAATGAGTACATGTTTTAAGAAAATGAAACAAATGATAGAATTTTATGTTTTTTTTATAAACAATTGAAACAAATTATTTTTATTATGAAAGTTAAGTATATAATTGACAACTTAGGAATAAAAAAACAAGCATTGTTAAAAACATAACAACTAGTAAAATGTTTATAAATGGAAACCCCCATGTACTCAAATTTGCACGTTTTAGAATTTTTTGTTTGAATCGCTTTTTTTAGTATTTAGTCCACAGCCCTTTATTTTGTATGACACTTCTATCTCTCCTGCGCATACCCTCGACTAAATTTTCGATATGAGCATGTGAAATATGTTGCCACTGCTCCTTAAGTCATTCAAGTTTCTTGAAGGATTATCGTAAGATGCCAAGCGTCTTTTGAGAATTGCCCACAAGTCTCGATCTGGTTTAAATCTGGACTAGGTGCTGGCCACTTAATGGATGGAAATAACTGCATTCCAAGCCAGCTCTGGACAATTCGTGCAGTGTGCTTGAGATCATAGTCTTGTTAGAAAATGATCTCCTCAGTGGATTGAGCGCATTCGTCTCCAAATTCTGGAAAGTTATTATGCAGAATAGACAAATATTGTTCCTTCTTCGTTATTCCTTCGATTTAAATCAGCGGACCGACATTCCATTACGTAAAGCATCTCCACACCATCAAGTTGCCACCTTCATGCTTCATATGGTTTCTTTCACCTGTTCCTTTTGAAGAGTTCCATTCTGCCGATGCCAAAAATACTCTTTACCGTCTAATGGAAATCGATATATTTTAGTATAGTCCGACCAAACCATCCGTTACCGATCTTCAGCACTCCAGTTTTTGTGTTTTTTTGCTGAATTTAAGACGTGCTTTAACATTTTTGGTAGGCAGTTTTGTTTTTTTATTTTTAACAGCTGCTCCTTAACCAATCTTTTGTAGGGGTTCTCTTAGCTGTCCATTCACTCACGTTCTTATTAATTAATTTCGCCGCTGATTTCGGCATCTTGTATTCTTTTATATGCATTGATCGCTCCATTAATCATGTGCCACCACCAGTAAGCATTTTCTGTATGCCTGGACGATTGCTGGTGCAAAGCACATTTAACTTTTTTTTATCAAAAGGACACTACGTTAGCAGATTTTCATTCTCTCAGCACTTTTTCTTGAAGATAGTCTTTCTTCAAGTTGAGAAACTATGCCTTTTTCCGCTTCAAGTGAATATTTATTTTTTAAGCACTAAGTAAATGGCGTAGAACTTTGAAAACAGTACATTTCCCTGCCACAATATGTTATTTTTAATTAAACGCAAAATAAACAAAGTAGTTTAACTAAATAAGAGATAACGGCGAAACGTGAAAATTTGAGTACATGGGGGTTTCCATTAATAAACATTTTATTAACTGTTATTTTTCAAGCAATGTTTTTTTTCCTAAGTTGTAAATTATAAACTTCAATTTCATAGTAAAAATAATTTGTTTCATTTGTTTATAAAAAAACATAAAATTCCATCCTTTTGTTTCATTTTCTTAAAACATGTACTCATTTTTGCTCCCCACTGTATATACCTAGAACATTTTGTTAAAAAGAAATAAAAAAGGAGATATTTGGCGTTCCAATTTCAAATTACTAACAAATATTTCTTTTCATGTTTATATACGAATTTTGAGCAAATTCGCGAATTATTAATTTATTAAAATTAAAAAAAGTTATGTGTTTTCTTTCTTTGTGACATTTTTTCTAATAAAATTGATGTTTGCCCTTAATTTACGACAAATATATCAATTTTGAAAAGTTATAAGGTTCAAAAACTAGATTTTTTTAGTTTATAAAAATAAAACAAAAATTTTTAAACTTTATATTTTAGTGTTATAAATATATAAGACCTTTGATAATATTGGGTTTTAAAAAAGTATGAACATTTCTTGGAAAAAAAAATTTGTATGTGCGTGAAAATATTCAATATTTCTTATATAAAAAAATTACTTTTATAATAAAACGATTTACAAACTTCGTTTGCAGAATCTTATACTTTTTTCGGAAATCAGACGGCAATTCCATACATTTGAAAATTTTTATCTCATTAACATGTACATACGAGTAAAATGTATTTAAAATTTAAAATTGTATTACATAATAGCAAGTTCGTGCGATCCAGTCGTGCATTTTATTTCACATTTCAACTGTTTTTTAATACAAGTAAAATACAAACTTCATAATAGTCCATTGTTCTTACCTTTGCTGGGAGCATGCACTGACAAACGTTCAGCTTTTATAAAACAAGGAAGGTTTGGGGTTCACGGGCTCTTGCTCTATAAGTATACTTTTAACCCTCTTCATGATTGCACGGTATTAAAGATTACGTAAAAACTATCAATGCCTGGAAAATCACTCTTATTGCCAAGTGCTGCAATAAAAGTAGGTAAAAAACCCGAAATTTGATTTTTTGCCTGTTTTAAATTTTCCCAAATATCAAAAGATGTATGGGTTTTTGGGTGCACTTATTAATGAGTTTTTTTATTATTGTTTTGTTCATCAGATAAAAATAAGAAAACTTTATGTTTATGACGCATTTTTGAAAAAAAATTACCTCAAAATAAAAATTTTGCTCGGGCAAGAAAAATTAAACACCATATAAAATTGAATATCTGGCAACCCTAAAAACATATCAGCTCGATTTAAACGTAGTTTTAAAGGGTAATATTTTTACCTTAACATGGGTCATGGTAGACCAAAGTTAGGCTTTTTTTTAAATCGTCAAAAAGTGATGTCATAGTTGAAAATCAGACTTTACTGTTTATTATCAGGAAGTGTTGCTAGCATTCTTGTTCGTATACAGCTTAATAGCTTTTACTTTTCTTGATATTTAAACTTTTATTTAAAACTTTTTAGAAGCATCTCTATAAAAAATTTCATTAAAATTCGTTATGTCGATATTTGAGAAATTGAAAATTAGACAAAATAGTTCTATGGTAGGAAAACAAGCTGTAATGTAGTGTCCACCGATAGACATCACTGTCCAACTTTACACCTCAATATACATTAATTCGCTTATGTACTAACATCTTGTTATACGTATACATATATTTATATTGTGCGATACTGTACGTTATGTTGGGCTGGTGAAGTCAGTTAGAAATAAGCCACGACATTGTGCACTCAGTATATTATTAAGCGTATATTATTAAGCGTACTAATTACATTTATAATTGTTCGTATTTTTTTAAGTAAATATAGATACTCGTAAAGTTAATTAAAGCCTTTTCTTCTCGACATATCATTTGGCGACGAGGACAACTAAATAAAATTTTTTATGTTTTCGGGAAGTAACTTCGTATAAATATTTTCGGGAGTCAAATTAATATTAAAAATAATGTCGAATCAAGACACGCTTTTAGATTCCCTTACAGGCCTATTAAAGCAGCAGCAGAAATGGATGGAGGACGTGCTTGCAAATCAAAAGACCGCTATGGACAAATTTGTTTCTTCTGGATCCCCGAAACAGGCTGCAACGGCACCAGCCGGTGCCAACCACATACCTATTTTTCCTTCATTTGACAAACGCAAACAGTCATGGTCATCTTTCGTCGATCAATTAAATCAACATTTCCGAGCATACAATGTACGTCGACAGGAAGCTTTCGATCGATTGAAATCTGAAGTTGTTGAAACAACGCGCCTTGTGCATTTTACAGACGACCTGCCAGTCGTACTAGCTACAGATGCATCGTTTCATGGCATTGGAGCTGTTTTAATGCATCGTTATCCTGATGGTTCAGATCGCCCTATAGCTCACGCATCGAAGATCCTGAATTCTCAGCAGGTCAAATATAGCCAAATTGAAAAGGAGGCACTGTCAATAATATTTGGTGTACAGAAATTTCACCAGTACATTTTTGGTCGCATTTTCGAGGTGGTTACTGACCATAAGCCACTTTTATCAATATTTAGCCCAAATAAGCAGTTGCCAACAATGACAGCTCACAGGTTACAGAGATGGGCAATTATTTTGATGGCGTATACTTATACCATCAAGTACAAGCCAACACGTCAACATGGAAACACGGATGGTTTGTCACGTCTGCCGGTAGGCCCCGATCCAAAGTTTGACGAGGATGTAGAGAAAATTCTTGAGGTTATCGCAGACTTGGACGATGAAATTGGTGATTTTCCAGTCAATGCAAAGCAGAGGAAACAGCTAAGGATCCAGTGCTTAAACGGGTTTATAATCTGCTAGATGTTGGTTGGCCTAAAAAACTTAGAAAAGGCGATGAATACTTAAAACCCTTCTTTTAGCGGCGTTTTGTTGTAACTCGCCAAAATGAAGTTTTACTCGAGCAAAGCAATAATATGTCCAGAGTCATTGTTCCTTCCAGCCTAAGGAAAAAAGTTCTTACGATATGTTGCATGTGGGACATTGTGGTATAGTTCGGGCGAAGCAGTTAGCTCGTCAACATTGTTGGTGTGCTAGAGTTGACCATGAAATTGAATCGTTGGTACATCGATGTCAAACGTGCCAACAAAATGCTGCAAATCCTCCTCAAGAGTTTACAAGCTGGCCATCCCCATCAGAACCATGGCAGAGGGTGCATGTGAACTTCGCTGGTCCTTTCTTGTCAGGCATGTATCTCATCTGTGTAGATGCTTACTCAAATTTGAACATATATTTACTAAAATTCGAAAACATGGACTCTTCGACTACATTCATCTCTTTGCTTAAATCAAATTAAAGCCTTTGAGTTTTATTAAATTTCACATTGAAAGAACATACAAAAAAACGAATCCCTTAACTCTGGTACATTGAAGAAAACAAGAGATTCCAGCTGGTAACAGTCTGCGGATCAGTATTTCAGTGTTCGCTAGAGTTCTCTGGCTATGTGACAAGATTTGTTTAATGTTACATGGTTTGTTTAACAATTATTCTTACATGAAAAAATATTAATTAATTTTTATATTCAAACAAAAGTGTAACATAAAATGTATTGTTGAAAAGAGTAAAACATACATAAAATGAAAATGAAACCATCTTAATGAGTAAAGAAGTCTGTCCAGAAAATGTAGTAGAAGGCTGACAGCTGCATTCAGAAAAATTAAGACAAACAAATTGTGTTGTAATAGTAAAATAGCAGATTTTTGTTTTTAATTTTTCTTTTTGGAGGGTATGTAAAAAATAGTGGTAGAATTTTGAACTACCGTGGTAGATGTGGAAGATTTTGTAAATCTTAAAAAGTTGTGGTAGATCTACCACAATTGTGGTAAAGTGACAACACTGGGGCCGACTTATAAAATCCGTTGCGTCCGTTGCCGTGCCGTATTCAACTGACAGCTTGATTAAAATATACGCTTTTTCATAAGAGACGACCAATAGGCGTCGCATGCGACGGGCGCAACGGAACAAGTAACTTTTCTCTCCGGCAAATGCGGTGACAGCCGTTGTCATCAGCAATTTGAAGTTTCATGTTTTTGCTAGTGATGGGGTGAGACAAACTGCTACCTTAGATATGTTACTCTAGTTGTGAATTATACTGTCAGTGAAATAGCAATAAGATTCCATTGGCATTAACGATAAAGTTTTAAAATTGAACCGTGGTTAATTAAGGGGTACACAAAATTGATTATTTAGATATATATGTTATTATATGTATAAATACATATATGTACATATATATCATAGAGATCTTTTGTACAGAGAAAAAGTGAAGCTTTACGACTATTTTGTTGGAGGCAAAAAATGTAAACAATGGAAATAAATGCATTTAACAAATGAATTGAACAAATAAAAAAACTTAATTTTAGAAAAAATCAACTCCGCCAAAAAGAAACAACACACAAAACACAATACAATTGTTGTTGTATTCGCCTCCACCAAAATGGTGGCCGAGCTTCACTTTTGAAAGCGATGTTGTTTATCTAGGTATATATTAAAATCTTTGGTTTATACATATTAGTTACCAATATTTTCAGCCATAATTCTGACAAGATTATGATTATTGACACTACGTCAATATGTGTCAAAATATCTCAGCCAAAACATGCTGACAACCTGCCACAACAAATGAAAATTCTCGTTCATTTTGGCAGCGTGTCAATATTCAATCAGATTGATGTGCGTAATGGTTTGAATGTAATTTTTGACACTTTTCAATGCAAAAGAAAGAGACAGCATGTTGTTTTTCAGCGCGCCAAATTGGAAAAAGTTGTGTTTTTGTAATAAAACTCATTTAGATTAAGAATTTTATTTTTCAATTTGTTTTATATACAATTTGATTTTGAAGTTAGTTAATAAATTAGGTAACTTATTTCTAATCATACCATAAAGTAACAACAATATGAGGCCAAAACTCACACACATTTACTACGTTTACACGACCGCATCTCTACTAAGACGTTGAATTAACAGAGCTTTCGATTCGATTCAGCTTGTTTAATCGTACCGAATCGAATCGGATAATCCTATTTCGATTCGATCTAGGTATACACGGCACTTATTCTGAACCAATCACGATTCGCTTTGTAAACGTAGTAATTGACATCCCTCCAGAGGCTGATTTAAAAAACACTACTTTATTTTCAGAAGGCGAAACCAGTTTTGAAATCCGCTAATCACAATATATTTCATAAATTAGGATATTTATCTTCTTTTGAAAGCAAGACCTCTGTAATGTTAATGAGGTTGCCACCCCCTAACCGAAATCCCCCACTAACTAAAATCCTGCGTACATCCTTAAACATAACTGAAATCACTTCTAAAGCAGAACCAAAACCTGCTACTGAATAACACTAATTGAACCACTCTCAGCGATACATAAGCACATCTCTAGTACCGCTTCACTTTTTCTGACCAATTGACTCATCTCTAGTTCGTTTGAAGTTTGTGGTGCATTGAATCTGTACGAATTCAGCTGTCAAAATATCGCAACGGATTCATTTGGTCACTCTCATTCGGTTAAATGCGGCAACGGCACCGCATCCGTTGCCGAAACGGACGCAACGGATTCTATGGGTCGACCCCTTTACAGTGCCTAACTCAACTTTGCTTTGACAAATAGTTTAGGGATTATTGTTTATTTCTATGTTTTATGATTTGTGGCTTAGCAACAGAAAGATTCCGGGGGCGTTATGTTTATATTTATTTTATGGTGTTAGTGTTTATTTGATATATGTATGTGTTTATTATTTTTTGACCTGTGGGGTTTTGGGATTAATTGTAAATTAGTGTTAATTAGTTAGATTAGTGTTTACGAGTTTGAATAATTTTTACCTACGAGTTTTTAAGAACTTATTTTACCTTAAAATAATTATTATAAATTTGTACTTCAGAAATAAATATAAAACATAATAATAAAATAAAAACAATATAAATAAGAATAATATAATTTAAATAGTAAATGTTCATTTACATATATATACTTAGTCTTAAGAACCAATGTCGCTTTCATAGTCGGTTGAAGAATCGTCACCTGGATTAATTATAATTGAATCCGAAATTGTGTCCCATGTCAAGTCGTGACAAGAGTATTCTTCCTCAGTTCTTATGGCTTTTTCACACACTTTTCGCCAGACTTCAGCCGTTGTTTTTGAAAATTCTTCCTCTGCTAATTTTTGAACATCCAATAAATTGAATGCTGTGTTTCGTGAACCTACTCTTGCCTTGACAGTTGCCCAAATATTTTCAATGGGATTGAGATCTGCATGATAAGGTGTCACATGCCGTGAATGATATCGTCAATCTTATGCTATGGGTTGTGTGTAGTTCGGTGTCGTTTTATTACCTCACACAGTTCAAGTTTCAACATCTGTATAGTATGCGGAATTTTGTTTTCGGTTAGCCATTGTATCATCTCGGATTTCTTGCTAGCAGAAATAATTTGTTTTTCTTCTAATTTATTGTGGTACGGTTCATGTCGTTGTGATAGTCTCCCGTTCTCGTTCCATATTTGAATAAAAGAAAGGAGTTTTTCACGAAACCTTTTTCACCACCTGCATGCGCCATTATCAGCCTCTTTCCCTTTGAAATTGGCGTCTTCAACCCACTGCTACTGTCATCAGTCCAAGCCCGTGGCCTTGTATGTGAGCTATGAATATAGCTTTCGTCCAAATAAATGATATCATATCCTTTTGTTCTGTATTCCCGGGTTTTTCTCAGATACTTCACTCGCATGAGTTTAATATCATTTCTTTCACAGAGAAGTTTCCGGTTGTTTTGAGTTTTTTGTAGCTAAATCCGTTTCTTCTTAGAATCCTGTTGAGAGACGTAATACTTAAGTTAAACTCCTGTACTCGTTGTCTCAACATTTTTAAGGATATCATCATTTTTTCCTCGTGGTGGAAGTTGTGCATTACACGCCGAATAGCTGCGATGTCAAATTCGTCTGGTCCAGTTTTCCACCTCGTATGCTGCACTTTTTTATTTGGTGACTGCATAACTCCTGTCTCTTCGTATTCCTTAATAATCCTTCTGATTGAACGTTCAGAAATTCCAGTAGTTTCCACTGTTTGCGTTGTTGCGTAACTCCCAGGATTTTCAAGAAACGAATTCTTTACTTTTTCCAGTTTGTCATTATATATCTTAACAATTATCTTACGCGCCTGGCTTCCAAAAGGTTTTTCCTTTCTAAATGGATGCATTAAAATTTCTTTTAAATGTATTTCAATGTATTATTCTTGGTTGTTTTTTTTAAACTGAATTGCAAACCAAAGCAAACATCATTTAAATACGTTAATTCCCGCTGATGCAAAAATTCATTCTTAAAACCTCGTAGGTAAACATTGTTCAAACTCGTAAACATTAATCTAACTAATTAACACTAATCTACAATTAATCCCAACCCCACAGGTAAAAAAAAAAAATATATGAAATATACACTAACGCCATAAAATAAATATAAATACAACGCCCCCGGAACCTTGCTGTTACTAAGACACAAATCATAAAACATAGAAATAAACAATAATCCCTAAACTTTTTGTCATTAATCCTATGTCGCAGCTCGCAGGTTGTTTGTTTTTTTATCTAACCCAATTGCATTTTGTAATAGACTTATTTTTTTATTATAGGTGCACTGAAATTTGTCCCAATAATAAAAACAAAAATTATTAATTTTATTTTTTCGAAGTAAAGTTTACACCTAAAAATCTTTTCTTTTTATCTCACCAGAGATGAAATAGTTTTTTAGACATCAAGCTATGAAAGAAAAATAAACCATGATCGTATCTTATTCAAAGAAAGTCCATCGCTGTAAATTCATTTCTATTTTACTGTGAGCGAAGCTATAAACAAAACTCACCCTCCTAACTCCTAAGCAGCGCTGTCGAAGTACTGCAATTGCAGTATTTGTACTGCTTTTTGAAGCTCCGTACTGCCGTACTGCAAACATAGCCGTAGTACTGCTTTTTTTTCTCGTTAACTTTTTCATACAAAATCTTCAAAGCATTGTCTAAATGCATTTAAAAACTATTCTCCACGAACATACCCAAACATCAAATTTAAAGCAACAAGCCATTAGCCATACGGATCCAATTATTCTATTCTCTTCTCACACCGTTTGTTTTTGTTTCTTTTTCTGTCGTCATACCTATAAGCATTTTTAACATTTCTTGAATAAACTCTTTGAACGAAACTCATAAAATTTCAAAAATCTACCACACGCAACTCATGTATGCGTAGTTAAAATTTTGTAAAACGCCTTTTAGTACTTCAATTAAAAATTCAAATTCTAAAATTCTTTTTTTTTAAGTTTTGATAAATTGGGAATATTTATTGAAAAACTACTAAAATCAGTAGGCATACGAATTCTACTGCGAATATCTTTTGAATGGCTAGAGTAATCGATTAACTACAGAGATCTTTTTTGTAGAGCGTTCAATTTCCTATAGAAATAATTGAAACTCATTTGACAATAATTATTTTTTATTAAGTTACAAAATTAAAAACGAAAAATTTACATTCCTTAAAATACTTCAATCTTTGACGTTGAATATCTTTTAAATGGTTGGATTAATGAAAAAAGTATGTCAGACCATTTTTGTAGAGCGTTCAATTTCCTACAAATATTGGCTATGCGATTGGTTAAACGATCTATTGTTGATAAGATATGACCATTTTTATATGATACTAAATTGAAAATGGAAAACTATGATGAGCATATTCTTCCCGTTAATATTAAGAGCCAATATTTGGTAAGTAACTTCTACAGGTACCTAGGAACTAGTTTTCATGTGTCGGATCCAAAAAAAAACAATACTTGATTTTTTTGACCCACCCTAGTATACATGCTTGTGTGCGCCTGCGCTGGTTGTAGTGTTGGGTACCTCATTCATAAGGCAATACAAAATGTCGCATACACCACTCTGAACTTGCACGAACTTGCTCTTATGTAAAAGTACCTTGGAATTTAAGATACATTTTATAAATATAAAATATGGATTTAATGAGATAATAATGTTCAAATGCATAAAATTGCCGTCTGGTTTCCGGAAAAGTTTGAATTTATTCAAATAAACTTTAAAAAATCGTTTTATTATTAAATACATTTTTTATATAAGAAATTTCTCTAAAATTTTTCAAGAAAAAAATTTAGGATGCGAATTTTAAGTATTAAATAATATTGATTTTAGAAAATAATTTCGAAAAATAATCGTAGGTTTTGAAGATAATGATTTAAGAAAAAAAATTTTTTTTTCTTTCAAAAAAACCCAACAAATATTTTTTGGAATATTTTTATATACAATATTATTTTAAACTTAAGGGGACTCCTGCTGAAAATTTTGGGTTAAAATCCTTAGAGCCGTTAATGAGAAAGTCGAAAATAAAAAAAAACGGGTGTATGGCAGGTACCCCTAATAACATTTTGCCCCAAAATTTTTTGTTGACCAAAATGTAGCCTAGGTTCATAATATCACATCTAATTTTTTTGTTTCAAAATTTTTAGAGCCTTTTTCGAGATAAATAAGGTTTGCATTACGGGTGTATGGGGGGTACCGTTAGTATTGGAGCTAAAAAAAAAATTTCAATTTTTTTCTAGGGAATCACCGAAGACCCTTAACTACCGGGTTTGAAGAAAATACCTCCGGTAGTTTAGGCTGTAGTTCGAGGTACAGACATACAGACATACAGACAGACAGACGGAATTGTCGGACCCACTTTTTTCGTCTTCGCTATCATCGTAATGTCAACTTTGATCAAAATCTCGAGTTCGATTTTTTTTTCCAAATGCAGAACTTGCCCTATAGTACCTATATCGCAAGTAAAAATGTATTACCTCATACCTCATCACTAGGCTTCGGATTCTCATGCACTTAAAATCTGAAAATATGCGCTTAAAAATGCAAAATATGCATTTGAAATATGCACTTAAAATTAATTCAACTTAATTTCTTTTCAATATAAAAACACATTTTCTTCATCTTTTAAAATAAGTTAAAAATAAGACTCAAAAACTAAGCATGAGTGCATCAGTCAACATTTTTCAGTTCATATGTAATGGTTTATGTGTAGTCGCAACCGAAAACAGTTGGCTGTTGTACATGAAACGTGTTAAGCTTCATGCGCGAAACAGATTAAACCAGCAACAGCACCAGCGCCGTCAATAGCAAACAGCACGCTGGCCAGCAAATGCTTTTCAAACACATTAAACCAGCATCATGTTGTAATTTTTTGACATTTATACGTCTTATTGTTGTTGTATTTTGTGTTATTGTAACCAGCAACAGCAAATTTAGAATTTTGACCAAACGACGCTGTTGACGTTGCTGGTGCTGGTCTATTTTAAACAGCCTATTATTAAGGTATTAGTATTAGTAAGATACTACTTAACAATTTGCTAACTTTAAAGTAGTTTACTAACTCATCCTTAATTTTAAACATTTTCTAACTAGTATTGTACTGAAAGAATTTTCTTAATAAACTGCTTCTGAACACACCTAAAAATGACATTTCGTGTAAAAAAGTAAGTACACGAACCTTTTTTGCTGTTTGCAAATGTCAAAGAGTCATATGAAGCTAGCACGATACTAAAAAAATAAAGTATGTATTCGATGATTTTAACTTTAATAAAAGGGTAGAGAAAGTATGATGCTATATTTATATTCGATTAAAATTTACAAATTCGTAGTTTTAACCTAGTATCATACTAAAACAGTTTTAGCATCGTTCCCAACTAACAATTTTAGCTTGTTCTAAGTATTTTAAGCGCTTCAAGAGCTTTTCGAATTAGCTTCATAATATATGCTACAAGCTTTATTAGTTATCCTAGAGCTACTGTTCAACTCATTTGAAGCAAATTTCTTGAGTTTGAGAGCTCTTTTTAGCTCCTTTTCTGCACTTTTAAAGTTGCTGCATTAGGCACAAGCTTTAATATCAGGCTAAAAGGCCAGTATCTTGCGCATTAGGAGCTAATTTTTTTATATAATGGAGCACTTTATCTGCTCTCTAATAGTTCCGTGATATATTTAGGGCTGTATAAAAGCAAAAGTGAGTTGATTTTGTTATTTTCAAGAGCACTTCCGGCTCTACATTGTATTTTACGTTATTA
This sequence comes from Chrysotoxum bicinctum, assembly GCA_911387755.1. Classification (NCBI taxonomy): domain Eukaryota; kingdom Metazoa; phylum Arthropoda; class Insecta; order Diptera; family Syrphidae; genus Chrysotoxum; species Chrysotoxum bicinctum. Next base: position 109,400,106 of record OU426988.1, read on the forward strand.
AAACTGGAGCTGTATGTTCTTCAGCAGTGGGATATTAATCAAAACAAGCAATGATGTATAATTTTTGTATTAGTATACGTGTTAATAAATACATTAATGCATCTGTATTTTATGTCCAACATAATGTTTTCCAAAAATAAACAAAGTATTTAAGATTGAGATATTTAATAATATAGCTGTTTTAACAAAACAAATGGTGATTTTTGAGTGCAATTCTTTTTTTACCACAAATGTTTGAATTGTACTTAGAAATATTACAACGCGCTTCTAAAATAAGCGGTTTTAACACAAAAACTTTAAAAAATAAATATTTTGGAAAATTTTTGCACGAACAAACGAACATAATTTTCTGTTATATTATGTTCTGCAGGCAGGAACTAAGAGTAAATGTACAAACTTTATTTGTTTTGTACATTTATTCTTGGCAATCAAGTTTTAAAATCAATTTGTTTTTATAATTTTTTTCCATTTATCTAAAGTTCGCCATATTAGAAAAAAAAAATACTTTAATGGTAGTAGAGCTTTTATATCGCCGTAGGAGATGTGCAATGTTTAACTAGAGTTCCTACAGAGCGACTTTAATAAGCGAACTACAGGGTGCCTACTCGAAATCTTTAATGTTTGTTAATTGCCCAAGCATGAACTGTTAAAAATCTTCGCGTATTAAAAGAAAGTGTTTTTTTTTTTTTTAATTCAAAAATTTAATTTATTAAAAAATAAAACAACCACACATCATTGAACAAAAGTAACATTTTCAATTTCATATGTCAATAAACGATAATAAATAGATTGTTGGATTTTTAGTCTAGAACAAAATTTTATTTTATTATTAATTTTTGATGTGACTTACGTTGCACAAAGTCGCTTTGACATACCCCTTGTCTAAATCCCTGGTTTTCGGCCACAAAACAGCAAAAATTTATTGAAAAGTATTTTTGACGTTCTTGTTCTTCTACCATACAAAAACATACTTAAAAATACTTTATGTGTGAATCAGAGTTTTATTGGCATGACACAACTCACAATTCTTGAACATTATTGTTGACATGCTTTTTGTCGCACAAAGTTGCTTTGAAATAATCCTCGTGTAAATCCCTGGTTTTTGGTCAATAAACAACGCAAATGTATTGAAAATTATTTTTGACACTCTTCTACAACATAAAAACATACTTAAAGTGTGAATCAGAGGTTCATTGCCATGAAACGACGCAAAATCTTTGAACATGTTTATAGCCGCGGAAAGTTGCTTTGAAATAATCCTTGTCTAAGTCTCTGGTTTTCGGTCAAAAAACAACGTAAATGTATTGAAAACTATTTTTGACACTCTTCTACCACACAAAAACATACTTTACGTGTGAATCAGAGGTTTATTGCCATGAACATGTTTATAGTCGCACAAAGTTGCTTTGAAATAATCCTCGTGTAAATCCCCGGTTTTCGGTCAATAAACAACGCAAATGTATTGAAAACTATTTTTGACACTATTCTACAACATAAAAACATACTTAACGTGTGAATCAGAGGTTTATTGCCATGAAACGACGCAAAATCTTTGAACATGTTTATAGTCGCAAAAAGTTGCTTTGAATTAATACCCGTGTGAATCAATGGTTTTCGGCGAAAAAACAACGCAAATGTATTAAAAATTATTTTTGACACTCTTCTACCACACAAAAAACATACTTTACGTCTAAATCAGATTTTTATTGAAATGAAACAACTCAAAAACCTTGAACAATATTGTTGACATGCTTTTTGTCGAACAAAGTTGCTTTGAAATAATACTCGTGTGAATCTCTGGTTTTCGGCCAAAACATAACACAAATGTATTGAAAATTATCTTGTTTGCGAAAGTTTAGTTGCATTGAATTATATCGGTATTTGTTGCTTTTATTATTTATTTATTCATTAAAATTATTCAAATACAATGAAATTAAATTCTTAGCACTCCCCGCTTGAAAACGATAATTCTTGACACAAATAAAACATACATGTTTATATTCGTATATATTTTTAATACACCCTGTGTTAACATTGGGCATAGCATTAACCAAAAATTTTAACTTTGAGATGATGTATCTATTCTTAACCCATATAAAACTCTGTTAGGGCTGTGTGTTCTAAAGCGGTAAAATATAAGCAAATATACAGCAATTCTACTGTCTGCATTGTGTATTCTACAACTCCAGGAAATATTTTGTGATTACTTTCGGTTTGCTAAATTGTGTCGTTTCAAGATGTCTTTTAAAATAATCCAAGAGCTGAATAAAAGAAATCGCACGGTACTTACAATAATTCCAGCTGCCTTTGAAGTTAATGGAGTTTACTGGTTCCCTCCATTAAATTGGAGTACCAAAAAATTAAATAGTGTTTTAAGAAATCTATTATCAAAGCCAGAAATATCTAAATGGGGAGCTTGCTGTGTGAAAAGGAGAAATATCCCAACGTTTGCTCTCGCTGAGGAGCAGGAAGAAGAACTACTGAATAAAGCTATTACCGAGGTGGAAGACGATGCGGATGTTGAATCAGAATCTTCTTATACGTGTGTGCAAGATAAACGAAACAGATCCCAGTCAGCCAGATCACCGCAAGCGAACTTCAATTCAGCTTTAGAGCAATGCTGGGACTCCTTGCCGGATCCTCAAGGAACAACATACGAAGCTGAAGACGCTGAAATTCATGTCCAAAATTTAGGAATATCTGTTGTTAATGAAAAATTTAATATTTCTGAGATTGTGTTGAATGATGATGACTATTATGCGCAAGGCAGGCCACAGTCGGGCTATACGGTAGTGTGTGACAGCTCACCATCTCTAGCGGCAGATGGTGTTGTTTCCTTGATTTTAGAAAATCAAGACAAAATTTTCAAAAAGATCACAAAGTTAACAGAGGTCGTAACAACTGGTCTCGCGAAGATCTTGACCCAAAATGTCTGTTTGACGAAAATGCATGCCCAGCGTTTAAACCAAGATGTTAAAAATAACATTGTTGAATCTGCCGAAAATTTCGAAAAAATTAACTCTGGTGAGCATGCCTACAAATTCGAGGACCAGCTTTTGGATATCCATTTCAAGGCCGAATTGGTATGTTATATTATTAAATATTAAAATGATTGAACAATTAAAACCTAAGCTTTACTTATTTATAGATTCAAAAAATGTCGTTCGTAATCGGAAAAAATGGGAAACGGATTGGGCAAGGCTGGACCTGTTGTTGTGAGTTAGTTGACTCTGTATTTAACAGATCATTTTTGACACAGTGCTCATGAACCGAAGCTTCAACCAGTAGGGTTGAAAAAGGAAAAATTCCTTTTTTGAAGTCAAAAAACATTTTGGTGCTCTTTGCCACGGTAGTCACAAATGCCGACCCTGATTTCTCTACTAAGAAGACGAAAGAGTTTTTTTAAAAAATTACTAAGGAATTCTACAAGATTCCAATCCCGAGAGATGTCACAAACGCGAAAATCCACTAAAAGTGAGAGGGGTTCAAAAATTTAAAAAAATCAAAATATGTGAGGTTTAAGATCAATTAAATTATTTCCGCGTTTGTAATTATGTTAACATATCTTTTTAGAAAAGCCACTGAAAGAAAGATAGACGAAATTCCATCTAACAATGTAACAAGTGAAGAACGCATTATTCATCTGACCGGGCATGGGGCCTAAAACAAAACTGCTGAAGTTTAAAACAAAAAACGAATACAATTCAAATGTAAACATTATTAAATGTAGTAGTAATATGTGATTTTATTATTTCTTTAAATTTAGAAGTGTACATAGTTCACAAATAAGCATTGGCTTTTGCCGTCGTATTAAATGTATAAATTATCAAAAAAAAAAATTAAACATATTTTAGTAAACTATGTTTCTTTTAAACTATTGAAGGTTGAATACAAATAAAATTATTTACCGCGGTAAGTTTCTTTGATTTATTAAATTAAAAGAAGAACTACTGTTTATGACAGATATTTAGTATTTTCTGAAATAAATAAAATGCACGACTGGATCGCACGAACTTGCTCTTATGTAAAAGTACTTTTGGAATTTAAGATACATTTTATATTTGTATATAAAACATGGATTTAATGAGATAATAATGTTCAAATGCATAAAATTGCCGTCTGGTTTCCGGAAAAGTATGAATTTATGCAAATAAACCTTAAAAAATCGTTTTATTATTAAAAAAAATTTTTATATAAGAAATTTCTCTAAAATTTTTCAAGAAAAAAATGTGGGATGCGAATTTTAAGTATTTAATAATATTGGTTTTAGGAAATAATTTCAAAAAATAATCATTCATAGGTTTTGAAGATATTGATTTAAAAAAATTTTTTTTTTTTTAAAACCCAATAAATATTTTTTCGAATATTTTTATATACGATATTATTTTAAACTTAAGGGGACTCCTGCTAAAAATTTTGGGTTAAAATCCTTAGAGCCGTTAATGAGAAAGTCGAAAATCAAAAAAACGGGTCTATGGCAGGTACCCCTAATAACATTTTGCCCCAAATTTTTTTTTTGACTAAAATGTAGTCCATGTCTATAATATCACACTTAATTTTTTTTATCAAAATCGTTAGAGCCGTTTTCGAGATAAATAAGATTTTGCATTACGGGTGTATGGGGGGTACCCTTAGTTTTGGAGCTAAAAAAAAAATTTCAATTTCTCCTCTAGGGAATCACCGAAGACCCTTAACTACCCAGATTGAAAGAAATAGGTCCAAGGGTTTAGGCTGTAGTGACAGGTACAGACATACAGACACACTGAAACATGTTTTTTGTGTACTAAATTTTACTTAAAATTTTTATAAAAAAAATTGATATGCAAATTGTTATTATTTAATAAAATACATTTTTAAACGTAATTTAAAAATTTTATCGTGTATCGGTTTTCAAGATATTGAATTTTCAAAAAAAAAATTGTATTATTTTTTTAAAAATCCAAAAACCATTTTTTCGAAAAAATTTTTAGTTTATGTTTTTTCAAATGCAAAGCAGCTCCTGCATAAAAATTTTGGTTAAAATCGTTAGAGCCGTTGGTGAGAAATTCGAAAATCGAAAAAGCCGTTATATGACAGGTACCCCTAATAACATTTCCCCCCAAAATTTTTTTTGACCAAAATATAGTCCATGTCCATAATATCACACTTATTTTTTTTTTATCGAAATCGTTAGAGCCGTTTTCGAGATAAATAAGATTTTGCATTACGGGTGTATGGGGGGTACCCTTAGTTTTGGAGCTAAAGAAAAAATTTCAATTTCTCCTCTAGGGAATCACCGAAGACCCTTAACTACCAATTTTGAAGAAAATATCTCCGATAGTTTAGGCTGTAGTTCGAGGTACAGACATACAGACATACAGACATACAGACATACAGACAGACAGACGGAATTGTCGGACCCACTTTTTTTGTCTTCGCTATCATCGTAATGTCAACTTTGATCAAAATCTCGAGTTCGATTTTTTTCCAAATGCAGAACTTGCCCTATAGTACCTATATCGCAAGTAAAAATATGTTAATATATTAAAATAAATATCCGTTCGTTTCAATTCGGTTTAGGCCTTGTTTTATTTCGTTTTTAATTAATAATAATCGAACGTCGGAGATTTAGAAACGCTTTGACGTTTACAAAATACTAAAGCAAATAGCTTTAGTAAATATTTTTGGCTTTAAACAGAAACAGGAATATGTTTTCATAGAGCTTGGTTATTAAGATATCTAACAGCTCTTAAGTAACCTTTAACATCATTTTGTTGCTACTTAAAAGCCTTTTTGAAGCGCAGAGAAATATAACAAGTACTGCTCGTTGATAGCGGCTATAAACAGTGTTAAGGAGTATATTTATGGAGCAAAAAGCTTTTTAAGATAATAGAGCCTAAACATGTTTTTTAACATTAATATAGAGGCGCAATTATTCATATATCTATTAGAAGCTGCAACCTAATTGGAAATAGTGCTCTAGTTTTGAATTATACTTTTTCAGAGATACTTTAAAACATTTCAATAACTTGTAGCTGCGGTGATGTTACTTTGGTTCTAATTCAATTAAAATTTTGCTTTCATTTTTGACAGATTATCGTTTAAATTTCGATCTCATTTATACAGTTTCAAACAAACACACTTAATTTTTTTTCATTTCAATGTTTTGCCGGCACAGTCTAGTCAAGTTCATATATGCACCTTTGTTTATATATGTAATGCTTTGTATTGTGGTGTTTGAAATAGATAATAGTCTTAAGGTTCGTTTGCACTGACATAAAATTTTTATTCTTTTAACTATCTACTTTAGTTTTTGAAAAATATAGGTAGGTACTCTAAAAATATAAATTTATTATACAAAATATGCATTTATAGTAAAATATGCACACAAAAATGCAAAATATGCATTTATAGTAAAATATGCAAAAATATGCACTAATGGTTAAATGCCATTTTAAAGGAAATTTCTTGATTCGTTTACATAATTAGTTGCCTTGCTTCCAAGGTGTTCCTAAAAAAATATGCATTTGCATGGAAATCCGAACCCTACTGGTTACAATAACACAATATACAACAACAATAAGACGTATAAATGTCAAAAAATTACAACACGATGCTGGTTTAATGTGTTTGAAAAGTATTTGCTGGCCAGCGTGCTGTTTGCTGTTGACGGCGCTGGTGCTGTTGCTGGTTTAATCTGTTTCTGTTTTCGGTTGCGACTACACATAAACCATTACATATGAACTGAAAAATGTTGACTGATGCACTCATGCTTAGTTTTTGAGTCTTATTTTTAACTTATTTTAAAAGATGAAGAAAATGTGTTTTTATATTGAATAGAAATTAAGTTGAATTAATTTTAAGTGCATATTTTAAATGCATATTTTGCATTTTTAAGCGCATATTTTCAGATTTTAAGTGCATGAGAATCCGAAGCCTAGTAACCAGCAACGGCAAATTTTGAATTTTGACCAAACGACGCTGTTGACGTTAATGGTGCTGGTCTATTTTAAACAGCCTATTAAGGTATTAGTAAGATACTACTTAACATATTGCTAACTTTAAAGTAGTTTACTAACTCATCCTTAATTTTAAACATTTTCTAACTAGTATTGTACTGAAAGAATTTTCTTAATAAACTGCTTCTGAACACACCTAAAAATGACATTTCGTCTAAAAAAGTAAGTACACGAACCTTTTTTGATGTTTGCAAATGTCAAAGAGTCATATGAAGCTAGCACGATACTAAAAAAATAAAGTATGTATTCGATGATTTTAACTTTAATAAAAGGGTAGAGAAAGTATGATGCTATATTTATATTCGATTAAAATTTACAAATTCGTTATTTTAACCTAGTATCATACTAAAACAGTTTTAGCATCGTTCTAATTCAATTAAAATTTTGTTTTCATTTTTGACAGATTATCGTTTAAATTTCGATCTCATTTATACAGTTTCAAACAAACACATTTAATTTTTTTTCATTTCAATGTTTTGCCGGCACAATCTACTCAAGTTCATATATGGGTCATTTTTTAAAAATTGACATTTTTTTTTGATCGTTTGAAAATTTTTTTTTTTCAGTTTTTCTTGGGTTTTAGTTTCTAAATCTATAGTAAACAAGAAGAAAAGGAGTTCTCCGAGTTGCGCAAAAATAATTTCAAATATTTTCCATTTTAAGAGTATTTTTTGATAAAAATTTAAATTTTAAATTTCGAATGTACTAAAAATGTTCTTTTCTTGCATAAAATAACAATAGCTAATCCGCAAAATAAATAGTAACAATAGATAGTTGAAATTTTGTGGAAAGCAACTAAATTTAATAGGATAATTAATAAAAAAGTTGTTTGTTACGAAATGATTTTGTTTAAAAGCATGAAAGAGTCAAAAAAAATATTTTTAAATAACGGCACATAACTTTCTTGGAAATTTTACGGTACCAATACTGTAAGGAATGATGAAATATATTTATATTTATCTAGAATATAAAAAAATTAATAATAATATGAGCCATTATAACCTAAAAGAACATTTATTAAAAAACAAATACGAAAATGGCCACGGAGATTACAGGCCACGGAGATTACAAAATCGACTATTTCTTAATTTTAATATAGTAAATGTAATTCAATGTCATCCAAATTATATAAGGTTCAAGTATGAGTAAATACCTTTCTTTTGGCGGTGGTTAGACTAAAAAATATTTATACGGTACAAAGATAACAAGGCCACGGAGATTACACTGAATTTTTACTCGGATGAAAAAATTATTTTGTATGCAAATTTTAAAGGAATTAACTGCAATAATTAAATTATAATAAAACATGAAATTAAAGGTTTGTTGACGTACTATAAGACAATGCATCGTAAAAAATTATTAAAAATTGTTTAGTTGTGTGAAAAAGCGAAAATGTTTAATTAGGTTTTTTTTTCCAAATCTTGTCACACTCGTTCAACTAAGTATTCGGACAACAAAACAATTTTTTTTTTTTTGGCATATCATAAAATTGAAGTTTGAGAGAAGGCCTTTCAAACGACAAGGCCCAAAATTAAATAAAAAATCATTTTCATCATTAAAAATATTAATAAAACTGATTAAGCATGAAAATCACATCCCAAAAAGGCCACGGAGATTACACATTATTAATTACCATCGCTATTCGTTACCATCAATCGATCTGCAAATTTTTTCTTATAATGCTGACATATAAACACAGTTCCATGCCAAATTTCAAGTCTTTAAATTGAAACGCAAAAAAAAATAGAAGCTATAACGCTAAAAATGTAATTTTTTTAAAACGACCCATATGCACCTTTGTTTATGTAATGCTTTGTATTGTGGTGTTTGAAATAGATAATAGTCTTAAGGTTCGTTTGCACAGACATAAAATTTTTATTCTTTTAACTATCTACTTTAGTTTTTGAAAAATATAGGTAGGTACTCTAAAAATATAAATTTATGATACAAAATATGCATTTATAGTAAAATATGCACACAAAAATGCAAAATATGCATCTATAGTAAAATACGCAAAAATATGCACTAACGGTTAAATGCCATTTTAAAGGAAATTTCTTGATTCGTATACATAATTAGTTGCCTTGCTTCCAAGGTGTTCCTAAAAAAATATGCATTTGCATGGAAATCCGAACCCTACTCATCACAAAAGCAACACAAAATAATTCTCTTTGCCCATTCGTTAGAAAAAAAACTATTTTTACTTCTCACTCACCGTTGTCGATGAACGAAAAAGAGAACTGATGAAGAATCAAGTTGAGTGTATGAGGAAATGCCTCGCACTCACTAGTCACACACAACACAACTCCTCTCCCACCAAATCAATAGGAAAAGGATGAGGGCGATTGTCTTAGGCTCGTATTCACCGAGCGCTGCTAAACGGCTCTTAACTTTACGAGGCTCTTAACTTGAAATTTCTGTTTGGTATTCACCAACCACTCGCAAGTGTTTTTCGAAGTTCGAAAATGAGAGCCACTCTCTCTCGTTCAGGCATACCAAAACTGTGAAATGTTGTGGAATGTTGGTCTTGACAGCAAATGGATACTCTTCTACTTGGCATTGCTCACATGGATTCGAGTCAAATGCGTGCGTGGCACACACACAAGCGAACAAACTTTCGAAGAGAGCGCTCGTAAGTTAGGAGTGGTCGGGACCACTCCTAACTTTTAAGAGCGGTCGTAGATCTTCACTAATATTGCTTGGTGAATAGGTTTATGAGCTTCTTAAGTTATGAGCGCTCGGTGAATACCAGCCTTAAAATGAAAAAAGAATGAATGTGTGTTGTGTGAGTTTTTGTACATTTTACTCAAATGTACCAATCGAACAAAATTCGTAACATTGTCACAGGCTGTGACATTGTCACGGGATGTGACATTTTCGCAGGTTGTGACATTTGAAGTACTTTTGTTTGAAGAAAGAAAATGAGGAGAGATAATGAGGACAATGAAGATAGGTATGCAGGATTGCAGATAATCAGCCAAAGGGTTGAAGTAGGTTTGTTATTGTTTGTTTGAAGGAGAAAGAGGTTTTCTATTGTTTGAGAGAATTTTCTTTTGCTATACAACTGCAATCATGTTCTTGTTTTGTTTTTATTAGAGTTATGAGCTATAAGAAAAAAAATGATTTGTTTGGGGTTCGGTTGCGTAATCAGTATTTAGTGCAGTTTAGTTTATAGTCTCCTACTTTTTGCTTTGTTTTCAAATTTCAGTCGCCTCGTTTTTCGTGTCTCGCAACTCGCCTGAGAAGAAGAATATGAAAAGAGAATAATAAATATGTTTTTGTATACCTATGTATGTATCTAGGTACCAAAATATATAACTTTGTATGTTTTATTCAAATGCCATGATAATTAGATCAATAGACGTCATTGAAAAAATTTAATTTTTTTGTTGAAAATTCAAATAGGTTTGTCCTATGGGACATTTGAGGTGGGACAAAGTACCACCTCATTTCGAAAAATGAGTACCTCATAAAAACTCATTTTAAACTCGTGTCCTACCCATCACTAGCTGGTTGGCTGGTGCAACTCTGTGTGCTCTGAATAGCTATAGAATTTAGAATGTTTATTGTTTATGTCTCTCTTTGCTGAGAAAAGAATAGCATAAGAGAAAATGTTAGATTAATTTGCTAAGAACAGAAGAAGAGAAGAAAATCTACAGTTTAGTTGTTTGTTCTGCTGCTTTGTATATTACGTCGCGTTCCTCCTCATGAATCTACTATAAGAATTTATATACAAGGGCGATAATAAGGAATGCATAGGACGTATTACGCATTTTAGCAGGTAATTTTTTTTAAATTGAGTATTATAAATAATGAAAAGATGTTGAGCATTCTCAGTTGGTTTGCAATGGGGCATTTTAAGTTGTATGTAATTAGCAGAGATATCATAATTTCCTTTAGTTATTTTGGTAAGATATTATAATGTTCTCATATCGATGTTGACATTTATTTAACGAAATAGATTAAATAAGAAAAGACTGGTATAATATTTTTGGAATTATGAATTTAATTCTTTGCTAACTAAGATGTTTCGAAATTCAATACTCAATATATATAGGCGCTTCGTCCCTGGTATGTAGATACGTCATGTATATACAAAAAAAAACTGCTGCTGTGCCTGTTCTAGTTTTAAATAGTTTTAGATTATTTTAAATAGCTTTGTAGCCTTAAGTAGTTTTTAGGTTTTATAGTTTTATAAAAAAAAAACAATAAATTTAAAGAATCCGAGTTTTTTTATATTTTCTTGAGAAAACAAAAAAAATGTCATAGTTTAATATAAAAATTGTTGTTAGGCCGAAAGGTATTAGAATTAAGACATAGTTTAGCTTAGAGCGTCCGTCATAGGACCAGTAAGTTAGTTTTAAGTTATTGGATAAGTAGGCTAGTTTTTCCAGCTTTAAAATAATTATAATAATTATAATAATTATGAATTGAAAGGTAACCACACTCCACTGTCTCCTGAACGTTCTAATGGAAAATATCCAACCTATCGTTAAATCATGAAACAACGATGCACACTGGGGCCAGCGTAAGGGAAGCGATGCCCAAAACTAATGGAATAAAGTTTTTGTGTTTTATTTTATTTAAAATGCTTTAAAATGTATTTTAATTCATTAATATTTATTTTTCATTTATATACATATATTTCTAATTTAAGCATATTAATTACTTCGTTATCAAACATTTTGTCCAATATGTGTCCAATATGGGTAATTTTTTGGTTTGTAAGATAATATAACATCTATTTATTAGTTCAGCATCTACTTTGTAATTGATGATGAAGTTGATTAGTTTTGAACAAAATTTCTAGCTAGATTCCCATCAATTGAGTTGCCAAAGTCTGGCTCAGACTTGTCGATAATAAGTCGAATATTTTCAAAATTGTTAAAATCTTTTGAAAAAGCATCGCATAAATAGCATTTCAAAGAAGATTTAGTGGCAGAAATCGAGTTGCAAATTTTTCCATCTACCATAGTGAACATTAGTTTGTGAGAAACAGAAATCGATTGGCTATTTATTGCCACTTTAGTTGGAATTAATGCTTTAATCTGCCGCTCAATATTTTCTTTTTGTGAAATAGCTAGTTCACAATTTTCTTTTTTGTATTAAAGACTACAAAATCTGCGTGATGACGGCCTAGGATTTTGCCAGAAAACCATATTTTCTTCGGTTTTTTCTATTGTAAGTCTTAATGGTACAAGACAGGTCAAAAACATGTATTTGTCATCAGCAGTTTCTGATACAAATCTTTATTTGAAATAAGTTTGGTTTGTGCTTCCATCAAACCCCCACTTGGAAAACAAAATCATTACCGAATTTTCAAAACATATTGGTACAAGAACAGGCTTTTGGCTTTGTAAAATTCGCATTGCAGTGTGATCCAAAAGTGTGTTCAAAGTCACTTCCACTTTAGTTTCTGTAACCTTGAGATTGTTTGAATATGATTTTTTTTTCTCTATTTGAACAAGTTTATAAGAAGGAGAAATATATATATTGTCTTAATAGTAATAGATAGAGCTTCACGGGTTGAAATTTTATCAATTTTAACAGACGAGTGTATGTCTATACAACCCTTCGCGTAAGTTGGAGTGGTCGAAACTCTTTTAACGACTTCAGCTTCTGCTCTCAAGCTCATTTGAGCTGCCTATGCCAGCAGATCGGAATTATTTTCTGCTCAAACACTTGCTGTTTTTCTGCGTTGGGTAGACCAACTTTTTTTGAGATATGAAGAGTGAGTTCAAAACTTCCATTTCGCCTTCATTTGGTTTTTAAAATTGCTTAGCTCTTTTGTTAATAATTGTATTCTTTGAGTGGTCGATTTTGTTCTAAAAAGTGTTTTTTTTTACTCTTATTGAATATATCAAACAGTTTTTTTTCGATTTATTTTAAATCTAGGCTCAGTTTCTATAAAAATCGAAAAATCGCGTATTAGTCTTTTAATGAACAAAAAAAAAATATTTAAGAAAATGCGCAACGGGGCTTTACTTTCGCCTTAAGTTTTAAGTTAAGAATATCCCTATGTATTATAAACAGGCATTATTTTTAAAAGAACCTTGCGAATTTCCATGAAAATTTATATTTTTTCTATAAAAAGACCTCCTACTCTAATCTCACCTATCTCTGTTATATATGAAAGTATAATTCTAAAAAACACTTCATATACTCCGCTTACCTTACCTTAGTCCATATTTAGTGATTTTTATTTTCACAAAAAACGTAACAGTTATCATATTATAAGAATTTGACTTTTGGGTATTCTCTCCCATACAAAGGGCCCCAGTTTGTGACGATAAAAATTCCAATTCAAAATTCGAATCGTTTCGGTGGCGACTAGCTCGACCATCCCTTAAGTATGCTAAACTTTGCCTGTTTCAAACCTAAAATTAAAATTTCATAATTTCCGCTTTTTGAAATATTAAGAAAATTAAAAATATCTATCTCAAAAATAAACTTGAAAAGAGATATTCAAAACTAATTTAGTTAATTCAAAAACATATCGAAAAGTTACGAGTATATATTAGAGTAAAAAAAAAATAATTTTCTTTCTGGACTTCTCCTGTTTTTGCACCGATTTTGGCGAAAATTAAAGGGGTTCTTCGTTGTCATCTTCGTAGTCTGAGTTTTCAGCTTCTTCAACAGACTGCTGTAACCTGTAACATCAAGTTATCGTAAAAAGGCATATCGGCTGGAGGAGCATACTTTTGCGCCAAGCTTATAACATCCTCATATTTCTTTGAGTTGACGGTTGAGGGGAAGATTATTTGTATATAACAGTTTTGGCTTAAAGGGGTCACCATGCAGATTTACTTTTATTTTTATGTCGCATGTCATCAATGGCCCATGGTCTAGTAGAAGCTGAAATGCTTACTATATTTTCTTCTTTCTGTGACGTGGTTCTGGCAAGTGATACTCAATAAGGATTATATTTTTGTGTTTTACAACAGCATATAAATATTGGACGCGAGTATTGTTTTTATTCTGAGCGGCGCAATTTGTCCATCGGTCATGCTATGTTTATAGGGTTTATAATAAACCCTTGAGCGCGAGTGAATTATTTAAAAAATAATAGGTAAGTTGTTTTTCCACTCATAACAAGTATTTGAGCTCCTAGCCAATACCTTATAAACTCAAAGTCATGATTTATATCAGCAACCAAGTTCAAACCTAATAAGCTGAAATACTCGTACGTATAACTTATATCATTTGCAAAATTAGAAACATTGCCTTTCAGATTTAAACTAAATATAAAGTTATTGGACCCAAAACAGAGCCTTGAGGCACTCCAACATTTTTAGAACTGGGAGGCGAGATAATGGTCCATTATTTTTAATACACTTTCTATCACTTTATTTATATAGAAATAACCTTAGCCATTTTTTATTTCGTTGGTAATTGGCCATGAAAAATACTTTCATTAAATACATGCGTTAAAACTAAATTAGTGCAAACTTTTTTAATAAAATTATTAGAAAAATTATTGATACGAGTAGTTCACGGATCCGAATTGTCTAACATTATCTGATGAAATTTTCGATAGCTCTTTATTGAATAAATCGACGAAATATAAAAACAAAAGATGGAAAATTTCTTTCTTTTTTAAATTCTACATTATAAATTTACCTACGCATACAATTTTTTTTTGCGAAAAAAATTGGGTAGGCATAATTTTTTGTATGTGTCTTATAATTGGCATAGGTACCTACCAAATTTCTTATTTTTTTTTATTTTATACAATTTTCCATATGTATGTGCATAATGTTAAAGCTAGTTTCTTTAATAAAAATATACCTCTATGTACATACATATCTATATTAATTGATATCTAGATTTGCATAAATTTCAAATGCCTTTATATCTAGCTATCTTTTTTATTAATAAATAATATGTACATAGCGTAACGGATACAATTATTGCCACTCCCTTATTATGGAACAACTATAAAATAAAAAATAATTCCGTGTTTTGAGTAATTTCCTCTTCAATTCGTTTTTATAAATGCAAAAGTAATAACGCTTTATTTAAAAAAAAAAAGTGATCAAAAATTGAGTCTTTCTGCTAAGGTGAAAGAATTTGGTTTTGATTATTTTATGGTATATTTAATAAATAATTACAGTTTTTGTTATAAAAATATATGAAAGTTAACGTTTTTGACAATTTTTTGTTAAGCAAATTGTTAAATTTTGAGAAAAAGGGGTATACCAATAAAAAATTAGCGTTTCAATTATTGGTTTTATATAGGGCTACAATTATTATTGGCACTGCCAATACATTCTTTTCAAAGTTCCAATAACTATATCAACTGACAGTTACAATTTTTAATTTCAAAAAATGCCACGAAAAACACAGAAGTGTAGCGAAAATGATATTCAGCAAGTTGTTCTCAACATACAAAATGGACAAATATTCAAAAAAGTTGGTGCCAAAAAGTTCAATATTCCTTTCACCAACGGTAAAATCCTTACATTCTTTTTAATTTGAAAAAAGTAAATATTCCTCTTTTTCTTAGATCTCAAATAAACAGGAGAATGCAGATATTTAATCCATAAGCTGCTCCCCAAATACTACAATCAATCTTTGAAAACAATGTAAGACTGTATAATCTACCAACTTTTTTACAATGTATTATAATACGAGTAGTTAATAAAATAGATACATACATAACACAAATTAATTTTTTTCATTCATCTTCAATCTTCTTCTATTGAATAAATCAATTCGCACTTCTTCGTCTAATAAAATATCCCCTAAATGCATTCCTTTTATCAGTACTGAAAAAACAGACTTCAGAAATGCACACATTTCAGTAATGCATAATCCGTATTTTCAATGCTTCTTTCTATGAATAAATTTACTAAAGGTTGTCTCATTTTTCAAGTACTCATTTCCATTGCAGAAAGCATCACACCACTAGAACCAGTTTTTTCAGACTCGTATGAATTTTAAGATTGTATGAGCATATATAAATATTCTTCGAAAGAGTGCGTAGGTGCTTTCGTTCCAATCACAAGCCTGTGTTAAATTCCTGAAAGGATTTCGTAGGAAATTCATGGGTGAAGCTCCTTTTTCATGAGCATGAGGAAACACCTACTTCTTTATAAGTGAATTTTTGGAAAATTCCTACTGGGCGTTTTAAACTACATACAACTTTCTCAAAATTGCGTTGTATTATTTTGTAGATTAATGTGTAAAATCTTATACAACAATAAAAGAAACACATTTATTGTTCCAAAGGATTGGGTATTCATTTTCAAAATGAATACACAAGACTTTCACAAGAGGATTTTCTTTTCTGAAAAAAGCTTATTTAAATACATGGTTGTATGTATTACGTATTTTAAGACTTCAAAAAATTTTTATATAAAAACCCGAAAACCGGTTATTGAAAAAACCGGCTATTTTTGAGCGATTAAATTCGTCAGGTTAAAACGGAAGGGACGGCAGAACGGATTTTAATAAAAAATTTTATAAGGAAAGCTTCTATTGCATTTCAAGACTTTGAGAAAAATATTTTTTGAATTTTTGAAAACAAAAAATCTTTTCTTTTTTTTTTTGAAAAACTCGATATCTCAAAATAGCTGAATATTTTTTTTAGAAATTAATTTTTTTCGCAGATTAATAAGAAACTTTAAGTTGAGGTACCGAAATGTTTTCTTAAAAATGTTTTAAGAATTTTATATATATAAGCTTATTTTTTAAGACACCAGTACAACGACTCATAGTTTTTGTTCTTGAATAATCTAATATTTGCTTGAATCACATGGCTTCCTGTTTTTAGCACCAACTACTAAAGGTTAAAGGAGTTGTTTTAGTAATTAAAAAAATTAATTTTATGCTTATGAATATTCATTTTGGAAATTCTTATTCTTTCACATAAGAGCAAGTTCATGCCACTCAGTCGTACATTTTATTTTATTTTTGCTTGCCATATAAGTACTATAGGTCAATTTCTGCATTTGGGAAACAAATTGAACTCGAGAATTTGATCAAAGTTGACATTACGATGATAGAGAACACGAACAAAAGTTGGTATGTATATTTGCATGTCTGTACCTGAGCTCCTGGAGCTATTTTCTTCAAACTCGGTACTTAAGTGTCTTCCCGATTTCCTAGAGGAGGAATTGAAATTTTAGTTTAACTCCAAAACTAACGGTAACCCGTAATGCAAAATTTTTTTTTATCTCGAAAATGGCTCTAATGATTATAATATAAAAATATGTGTACTATTATAGGCTAGGCATGGATTACATTTTGGTTAAAAAGATTTTGAGAAAAAAATGTTATAAACGGTACCTGTCTTAGAACAGCTTTTTTGACTGTTCACTTTCTCTTTAACGGCTGTAACGACTTTGACCAACATTTTTGTACAGGAGCTCCTTTAAGTTTAAAATAATATGTTATATAAAAATATTCGAAAAAATATATTTTGGGATTTTTGAAAAAAAATTCAATTTTTTTAATCAATATCTCCAAAACGTGTGAAAAATTATTTTTTGAAATTATTTCCTTAAATCTATATCACTGGAAATTGGCATCCCAAATTTTTTTCTTGAAAAATCTTAAGGAAATTTCTTATATACAAAATTAATTTAATAATAAAAAGATTTTTTAAGTTTAGTTTATTTCATCAAGCAGAGTTTTACAATCTCTTATAGATTACAACTTATATAATAAATGTAATAAAAATAAAAGTAAAAGTAGTATATTAAAATATGTACAATAAATTTCATTTTATAAATATAAATAAATATTAATTTAAATAAACTATGTGTCGATATATAACAAAACAAGCATGACATTTTTTTTAAAGCTATCTCTTGAACAGAGTTGAAAAATATCTAGAGAGGGTAAAACACTATTTGTCACTTTAATGCAACGAGATATGGGTTCATTTCTACAATAGTTATTTCTAGAAAATTCATCACGTAGGTAGAAAAACATACGGAGACTTCTGCAAGGAGAATACAAGTTAATACGTTCAAGCAAATAAGAACAATTTATGTGATTGCTTAAGATATCTTTTATCATCATTATTGAAAAATATTTCCTTCTTAACTCAAGCGTTTGCATACCAAAGAGCTGGCATCTTACATTATATGGAGGTCTATCAATACCCCAATTAAGCTTATTAAAGGCATATCTAGTGAAAGATTTCTGTACTCTTTCTATTCTTAAGGAATGAGTGTTATAAAAAGGATTCCAAACAACACTACAATACTCAAGATTAGATCTGACAAAAGCAGAGTAAAGGCATTTGAGCGCGTAAGGGTCAGAAAATTCCTTTGTATTTCTTCGTACAAAACCAAGCATCTTATAGGCTTTATTAACTATAAAATCAATATGAAAATTAAAAGAAAGCTTATGATCTAATATAACTCCTAAGTCTTTTTTTTGAGTAACTTTTTCTAAAATAATATCGTTAATTGAGTAATCAAACAAAATGTGTGATTTTCTTCTAAAACACGTAAAACTTTGACACTTAGAGACATTCAGAAAGAGTAAATTTCTATCACACCATAATGCTAATTTATTTAGATCTTCTTGCAATAATAGACAATCATCAACAGATTTTATGACTTTAAAAATTTTAACATCATCAGCATACAACAAATAATTAGAAAAATTAATAGTATCAGGAATATCATTTATAAAAAGTATGAAAAACAAAGGTCCAATATGACTCCCCTGTGGAACACCTGAAGTTACTTTGATAGCTTTAGATTTGAATTTATCTATTTTAACGAATTGGATCCGATTACTCAGATATGAACTTATCCATTTTAAAAAATGAGAATGGAATCCTAGCAAAGAAAGTTTATGAACAAGAATTTCATGATTTACCCTATCAAAGGCCTTAGCGAAGTCTGTGAAGACTATGTCTGTCTGATAACCCTTTTCAAATCCTTTTACTACAGAGTTACATAAAACAGTGAGATTAGAAGCTGTTGATCTGCCTGACACAAACCCGTGTTGAGATTCAGCAATTACATTTTTGGTAAAAAAATAAAGCTTATCACAAACAATCTTTTCAAATACTTTGGGAATAACAGATAGCTTGCAAATCGGTCTGTAATTACATACTTTTTGTCTTGATCCAGATTTGAAAATTGGAGAAATAAAAGATGTTTTCCATTCATCTATGAATTGACCAGTTCGAAGAGACAAATTGAAAATACAGCAAAGGGGTATCGCGAGAGATGTTGCACATTTTCTAATGATTTTAGGAGAAATACCATCCGGTCCAGCACTTTTATTTTCATTAATACCTCTTAAGGCTTCAGATACTTCCATTCTACTTAAGTTGATGCTTCCAACATCAACAACATTAGGTGGTGAAAACTGAGGAAGTACATTAGGTGACGTAAGAGAATAAACTGATTTAAAATAATCAGCAAAAAGATTGCATATTGTTGATAGATCACTGGAAGTACAACCGCAAAATTCCATGCAATTCGGTAATCCAGTTGATTTTTTCTTTGTGTTAACAAATTTCCAAAAATGTTTAAACTTTGTTTGCATAAATTTATATTTTTCTAGGAATCAGACGGCAGTTTTATGCATTTCAACATTTGTATCGGTTATTACTTTAAAACCAGCACTCACTTTAAATATAAGTTGGACTTATTAAATTTAATGCAAGTAATGTCTGTTAAGCTTTAGTAATAGTACTTTTGTGAGTTTTATTACCTTTAGTAAAATCTCTGCTTCCTGTCTTTTTAATTAATAAAGGTTCGCCGTCTTCTCTTTTCCATATTACGCGTGGGTTAGGATTTCCAGTGGTCTTACAAGTAAGAATAGCGTCTTCACCCTCTGGTACGGCCAAGTCAGAAGAAGAATCTTCATTAAGAATATCAGGAGGTACTGAAAAATAAAACATTGATTAAAAAAAAATTGGTAATTCATCAATTTATAATTCATCACATATACATATTAAGTACATACACTCCATTTCAATAGATTATGAACATGTAGTTTTTTATTCAATTTTATGATATTTAAAGGTCATTTACTTATCTGGGAAAACCCGAATGATATACATATCTACAAAAGAAGGATGTATTGTGCTTATGTTCTAAAAAAATGGGGTAAGGTAGATTCAATTCTTATGATACTTTTCGTCTGTCATAAAATTGGTCCTTTTTTGTTCCACGTGTTTATGAATAGATACTTAATCTTCCTGTTAGATGCATAAAAGTTAATAAAACAATGAAACAAAATTTTGAACAAATTAAAATATTTTTTAGAAATGTGTACTACTTTCCTAAGTGTACTACTTTCCTAATGCTGTATCAGAAGAAGTGTGCTATGAAAAGATGTATACAGTTTTTCCAAGTAATTTATTGAAAGTTTGGACCAGGCTTTTTGTATGGGCTCAATTATCTATTCAATGCGAGAGAATTGCTTTCCTTCTTCAGAGACTTTTCTTGAAAGCCATCCCTATACGATTAACATGAATCAGGTCCGGTTCATTATGACGGCCACGTTAGAGCTGTGTAAATCGTTCATTTCAAATGATCGAATCGTTCAACAATCGATAACGAAAATGATTCGATCATTTGAATCGATCAATCATTTTTATTTCACTCAAATGGTTCAATACTGTTCCGATTCGATTTTCATTTCGATTTTGATGATAAGATTGAGTTGAGGCTTTCACAAAATACTATATTTTGTAAGCCATAAATTGCCAATTAACATCGAATGATGGCTTCTATGTCCATTGATTAAAAGGCGTCAAAAAATTAAAGATAAAGAGATTTCATTTGTTGCTCCTTAAAAGATCAATTTTAGGACTAATAGTTACTGAATGACTTGGTACTATCGCATATGTACACTCAAAAAATTTATTAGTAAAATGGCTACGAATGGCATTCGTGAAAAAAATATTCGTGCATTGTACTAATATTCGTAAAATATACGAAGTATTTGTACAGTGAAATATCTACGAATGCATTTGTAAAGTTTTACTAATAACTGTGGTAGAATGCACGAATCTGTTCGTTTAATGCACTAATTTTATTCGTAAACAAGAAGTTAACAATTTTTTGGAGTACATTGTACGAATTATTGTGTACATATAACTAATAACATTCGTTAATTTCTCGTACGAATGACTTCGTACTTTAATCTTTTTCATTCGTAGTATTTACTAATAAATTCGTACTATTTACTAAGTAAAACTAATATTAGTAGACAGAATTCATTCGTAGGTAGACTGTACGCATTATGCGTAGAATGTACTAATAACTTCGTACTTTCATGAAGTGCATTAGTATTATTTAATAATCATGAGTACAAAAAATAATATGTGTTCAGCTCTAAAAATTAAATGTATTCCATTCGTCAACACGTTGAAACGTGTTATTACAGATTGCAATATTGCAAAGTAATGGACGCGTGATACTTTTTTTTCGTACGGTGTATCTTTAAGATACAAATCTTGGGAACCAGACTTTTTTTCGAAAAGACGAGGTGAGTACCTAGACTTACATATTCTTATGTATATACAAATAAAGCTTATTTTATATTTTACATACAGGATCCTGAAGCAGCAGAGCATTCATATGTGGGAATTTTTTACAAAATAAAAATTAATGTAAGTACAAATGTTTTTGGGAAGATTTTTAATGTTAAATGTTAAATTTATTTTCAGTGGCCCTTTGATAACTAGCAGTTTGGAAATATAATTTTGGTTTTTAATTATATTTATGAATTAATTAATTTATAAGATACATTTTAGTTTTTTTTTAACTTCATTTGTAATTAAAAATTAAATTATAAAATTAAAAAAACATGAATTATATAATTATACATTACTTTTTGTTATTATTTCTTATAATGAATATTTTAGGAAATTTCGGAGTATATATTTATTTATGGTAAGTTCTACTATAATGTTTGTAGATACAATATACGAATGAATTACAAGGGCATTAGTAAATATTACTATGATATTCGTACAATATACGAATGGAGCTGTACAATATACGAATGAATTACAAGGGCATTAGTAAATATTACTATGATATTCGTACAATATACGAATGGAGCTGTACAATATACGAATGAATTACAAGGGCATTAGTAAATATTACGATGATATTCGTATATTGTACCAATAGTATTCGTACAATATACGTATGTTTTTCTACGAATACTAATAAAATATTAGTAAAATGTACTAATGAACGTCCATTCTACGAATACTATTCGTGGCTGAAAACCACGAATAAAATTCGTAGAATGCACGCATGAATTAGTACTATTTACACATGAAATTTTTTGAGTGTATGTCGAAAGTTTTTATTCGATAAGTTTCATTACTACTTCAATTCTTACAGTATCTAAACACACCAGATCCTGGGCCCGTATCGCGTAAGGCTAGGCGCGCACATTCAATTTTTAGTTTCGCAACTGTTTAGTTGCTAAAATGAAACATATGGGCTTATATGGGACACCGCGCACTTAGAGCAACTCGATTCTCGAAACTAAAAAGTTTGTGTTTTGACACAAACTAAACGATTGCCTCGCATCAGTTGAGCTGTTTTTTATAAGTGCAAGAGAGAAAAGAGTGCGAGCGTGAGTAAAGAGTTGCCAGTGTGCGGTTCTCTTTCAACTGGTGATTAAACTATTTGATTTCGATCACAGTTGCCAGTGCGCGACTAGGCTAAGAGTAAATTAATTGATTGTCATTTTGACAATCGCTCTATCTCTATATTTCTTTATTGATATGATAGAGACAGCTATATTCAAAATGACAATCAAAAAATTGACAATCAACTATCACCTTACGCGATTCCACCCCTGATACCTCAAATAACACCAAATTGAATCGAGTAAATCATGGTTAATCGAGTTAACTGATATTAAAGATCGAGACTCATTGAAATGATTGAAATTGAAATAGAAAATCGAGAAACGAGAAACGAGAATCATTTAAATGATTGAGATTGGGATCGATTAAAATGAAAATTTGTGATTTCGATCAGCAATACTTTTCGATGATCGGATCGAAAAAATTGAATCGATCCTGATTGGCACAGCCCTAGGCCACGCTAGATGGTCTACATTTTCTGAATCCAAACTTTTGTATTGGTGCATTGTCGTGTTGAAAAATGCAATATCGATTTGCAGGTAATCGCGGTCATTTTTAAACTTTGAAAATCAGGCTTTGCAGGTCCGTAGCTGCTTACTGCCACCTTTTATCCTTTCTCAAATCGTAGCAATACTATAATTGCATCGATCAGATCCATGCAAATTAAACTTGTTTTTATCAGAAGAGACGACAAGACGGTATGCCTCTACTGAATCTGACTCAATTTGATGTAACTTATTACGAAACCAAGTCACTGACTTTTGCTTGCTACGTTCAATGATTTTTTTTTTCTTTATTTTTTGGTGTCCTTTTGTGTCACGCGATAAACAGTTGATCTACTATAGTACATATTACCTGACCACCAAGAGAGATTTTTGTCAGTCAGTTAATGAGATTAAATGACTGTGGCAGCTGTGTTTAATTTCTATTTTTATCGAAAAATAAACCAGTAATTGCTTGATAACCGATAAACCAGCACAAGAAATTGGACAATTTCATGTACAGCGCCGGATCTTTCCAATTTTCAACACCTTTAAAGCGGGAGGCATCTGGTAGAAGGAGAACAAATCAGCACCCTTATATACATAATGGGATGTCAGGCTGAAGACATTCTCCTCTCCTTTGGATTGAACGATGATGGTGACTCGAAGAACTTTAAAGTGGTGATGGGATGGAGAAGTTTGATAAATACTTCGTTATCCGACGCAATGTCATTTATGCGCTATTTTCAATTTAAGGTAGCAGTAAGAAGGGGAGCCAGTGGACACGTTTATCACTCCGTACGCTACATAATGAACTAATCCGCGATCGCATTGTGGCTGAAGTGCGAGACTGCAAATGTCTGAAAAACTTCAAATGGACAATTCCGTAACCCTTCAGAAAGCCGTTCAACCGCGAGACAAGACGAAGCCGTCAAGCGGCAGCTGCGTGAACTTGCGGAGACACTGAGGACAAAGCTGTGTTTTTATCGCATCAACATTTACTCGTAAACACAACAACAATCGGCGTTCTTAAACCAGGGGCAGTGACAATGGACGTCAAGAGATTGGTGCGTGGCATTGCAGGTAAGACAAAGCACAAAAAGACTGAACGTTCAGCTAGAAGCGAAGCCTGTAACAACTGTAGCAAATGAGGTCATTTCCCTTGTATTTTCTTTGCACAGAAAACAGTAATCAGGTTAAGGCCAAACCGGGTAATCACGCGACTAATTCTCTCGGAGCTATTTCAACGAATGATTCCTTCACTGACGGAGCGGTTTCAACGAACGATTCCTTTAGCGACGTCAAGAACCACAACAAAAGGTGGTCAGCTGAGTTAGCTGTGAATGGAGTCATGATCAATTAGAAGTTGGATCCAGGAGCCGACGTCACTACCATACCATTCGCCATTTTTCAAAATTTAAGATGACTTCACTTCTTCCTTCAGATCAAATACTTTGTGGTCCGAGTAAAACTGTTAACACGCCGTAATGCGTAAGCAAGCAAAAAAAGCAAATATTATACAAAAAAGTAGTTTTAGTTATAGTACTGTGGGTGGTCCGCTTATACTTCACTTTTTTACCATAAAAAAGTGTTTCTCCTCCATAATTTGATGTTTTTTATCAACAGCAAACACTTTTTTATCGATTCGTTAAAAAAAAAGTTCATTTTGGAGGGGGGGAATTCCGAATAAGGTCCCACGTTAATCCTGGTCTATGATTAACATTATAACTGTGTGAATGAGCACGATTTGCATTTCACTGGAAGGGAATTCGGAATTGTACCACAACAGGTTTCAATTACCTATTCGTTTCTTCCTTTTTTCTTTTTAACCTCCCTTTTCGCTGCATCCCCAAAATGCTTGAAGAGTTCGGTAGATACCTGGTATCCATCAACCAGAGTCCTGCTCTTAGGGTATTTCTTAAAAGCAATAACAAAAACACAGGTGTTCGAACTATGAAGAGGGGCGGTCTCATACTAATGTACCAGCGGATGAGCTTATGAAGTAATCGAGTCAGGCGGACTCTTACAGTGGATCAAAAAATAAATTTGACATACAAGTTTTTTCTCTTTAAATCACAAAATAATATTGATGAAGGTTTGAAAATAGCGTATTTATACATAGTTTTTACTATAAACTCTGGATATTTAGCAAAAATTACAGTTTTATTAACAAATTGTCATCGAAATTTAAAATAAAATAAAATAAAATAATCGCAAATTTAATATCAGAAAAGAAATCGGACACTCTGTGGTATACTCATTTTTTTTTGTTTTTAACGGGACAAATATAACACTTTTAGGTTCTTAAAATTCCGTTACATATGTCAGATGTTTATTCGATTTGAATTTTGTGTGTTATTATTAATAGCTACCAAAAGACGAATTTGTCGTTCTGGATTCGTGTTTTGTCTCTGACGAGAGTAAATTTAATAAAAACAGAGAACAAAACACGATTCCAGAATGACAAATCTATCTTTTGGTAGCTCCTTATAAACTATTTCTCTTGATTCGGTATTTCTTGTTGATAAAAGGTTTTTTTCTTGCCACTCTTCCATGAAAATTACTTTTTCGCAGCACTGTTTTTACGGTTTTAGGGTTAACATCTTATTGCAAGTATTTCCTTACCTCCACCGTCAACTTTGGTGCACTTATTTGGGGTTTATTTTTTAACTTATTACAACATCCAACGTTCATCGCCTGCAGTAAACTTTGTTGGTCTTCAAGATTTTTGTAAATTTTCAACAGATTTTGTTGTTTTGAATCTTTTTATGATGTCTCCTACTTTAGACTTGCTTCTTTTTACAATTTCTGCAATAGCACGTAAAGAGTTACCTTTTTAAAAATGTTTTATCACTTTTTTTTTTGCACTTCTATCGTTGTATATCAACATTGCTCTTCCATTTTGACCTTATTAATAATAAAACATAAAACTTAAATCGAATAAACATCTGACTTAAAACGGAATTTTAAGAACCTAAAAGTGTTATATTTGTCCCGATAAAAACAAAAAAAAAGAGTATACCACAGTGTCCGATTTTTTTTTTAAATTGAATTTGCGATTATTTTCGTTTAAATTAAATTTCGATGACAATTTGTTAATAAAACTGTAATTTTTGCTAAATATCCAGAGTTTATAGTAAAAACTATGTATAAATGCAAAAATACGCTATTTTCAAACCTTCATCAATTTTATTTTGTGATTTAAACAGACAAAACTTGTATGTCCGATTTCTTTTTTGATCCCCTGTACTTAAATTAAACATCCTAACGTATAAATGTAATTTTTTGTTGTAAGCAAACTGGGTAGTTAACGATCTTTTATTCTTAAAATCTTCATCCCTCTTAAAATACAAGGCAAAGCAATCTATCGGAACGAAAAAGAAAAGAATTTATTATATTTTCTGACCTTATCGATATGCCTTCCTCTATCGTCTCAAAAAGAAAAGCTTATTTCACGATTCGAATCAATCACTATTGTTTTAATAGTAACTAGGAAAACGCCTAGCGAAAACTTTTTCTCAACTCTATTTCTTTAAGTTTTTTCTCGAGAAAATTAGTTTGGGTTGGGTCTGAACTCGGCCATTAAGATTCGCCAAGTTTTGGAAATTCATCCAACAACTTGCTGAATTCTTGTCTGTGAGAGTGTATATGTAAAATTTCGTGAGATTCATCAACGGGTGTTTTCGAGGAGAGCACATAGCTTTCCAGAAACCGTAGTCCTGTGAGCTGTGACCGATGATCACGAAAACGATTGGCTGGTCGAATGAATGTGTGAGAGAATGGAATGGCCGAACCAGAGATTGGAATTAATAGCTTGGAAACCTCACTCTTTTTTTTGAGAGCGATAAAAGCAACTAGTGTTTTAGAGAAGTCAAGAAAAATCTAGAAAAGAAAAAGTGTGGAGAAAGTTTTTTTTATTAAAAATTCGAACAAAAAGTTTGTTGAAAAAAAAAGAGGAAATTCGAAATGTTGAGGTGTCGCGGAAATAATTGAAAAAAAAAAACTGGAAAAAAAATCGATGTGAAAGAAAAGGAAGCGTAGAGAAAATTCTGGAAAAGATAAGTACCTAGTGTTTTTTTTTTTTAATTACTTTTTTTCTCGGTTTCTTGTCGTGCCGCTAGTTTAAGCTTATCGCTTGTTAATTTCAATTTAGATATTGGTTAATTTTAAATCGTTAACTGTTCAGTTTCTTTTTTTATACTAATTGTCCTTATTTTATTCGAAAAAAATTTTGGATTTTAATCCTGAGCTCCGGCTATAAGGTTTCCCAAATAAAATTAATTTTTAAAGCCACACAGTGGTTAACATAAGAATCTGTGTTTTCTTTTTTCTACCGCGGTATAGTTTTGGAATTTTACAATATATCCAACAAAAATTCCTAGCGCCCATTTTCTGTGCAAGTACGCCCTGTATTTACACTTGCATTTTCGTTCGATTCGTTCGTTTGTTTCATTTAATTAATCAATTTGATTAATCAAATCGCTGAGCCAGGGTGGGCTGAGCAAGTGAGTGGCAGTAAACTTGTTGCAATATCATCAAACGAAGGTACCCATTTCGTTTGATATAAGTTCGTTTGTTTCTTCTCTTGTGTCATCTTCCAGTTTGTTGTTGTCGCGACGCGCGTCGGTCTCGTGAATAAATTTTTGAAAATATTTTAAAGATTTGTTTCGCTTTGCATTTTATTTATTTATTGAATTTGCAGAATAAAAATTTCTGCCAACATAAAATAAAATTTTTCTAATAATAAGGTATAAATCGTGTTTGATATTTTTGCAACAACATGTCAAGTGGATGGCGCCAAAATATTATGTAGGTTAGGTATCTGTTATAATGTTAATATGTATTCATGAGTGCACAGTGCAAAAAATTACCTAAAAACTATCAATTCTTGGAAAACCACTCCAATTGCCAAGTGCTCCAATAAGAGTAGGTAAAAACCCAAAATTCGATTTTTTACCTGTTTAAGATTTTCCCCAAGTATCCTAAAATGTACATATGGGTTTTGGGTGCACTTATTAATGAGCTTGTTTTTAATATTGTTTTGTTCATCATGTAAAAATAAGAAAACTTTATATCTATTACGCATTTTTTGAAAAAAATTTACCTCAAAGTCAAAATTTTGCTCGGGCAAGAAAAATTTAAAACCATTTGAAATTGAATATCTGGAAACTCTAAAATCTAAGGTCCCTACCAAGAGTATCTTGAAATAGGTTCTCTTTTACCGAACGAAGTAACATGACAAATTTCAAATAGAAACGGCCGCGAACAAACATGATACTGAACTTTTCTCGTCTCCGTTCCAAATATTCTAGGCCTAATAACTGACGCAGCGTTACCCTTATGCGACTTTAGTCGCATTTTTGCGCTGTGCGACGACCTTTTTAAAATTGTTTAAAATTGCGACTTTTTCTTTGCTTAAACATTTACCATCAAACTTTTCTGAGAATGTGTGAGTATGATTGTCTTTGCTTTGTTCTTTGTTTTCTGTTCGCATTCTCGTTTTCGAAAGTAGTTTTTGTTTTCCCATTCCCACCACGGGGGCGCTGTTAGATTGTTTTTTGTTCTCTTACGTGTTTGGCACTGACGACTGACACTGACATTTCCTGGAATTTCTCCTTACCTTTGTGCTTTTTCTCTAACATGTAACATGCCGCATCGTGGAGCAATGGGTTGTTTTGCAACATTTTTTTATTAGGGCTAAATTTGAAGAAAGTACAAATTAAAAAATTGATATTATTCTCGAAAATGTGAACAACGAAAATTTAGTTTACATATTTAAAGTTTCTAAAATATATTCTTTCAAAAATAAATATTTTAAACAAAGTTTTTCAGAGTGAAACATCACAAATTGCTTATTTGTGCTCTTATATAGAAGATCCTCTATTTATTATTTTTCAAAATTTTTTATTGAAAGAATGTGTTCTTGGAAAATCTATTTCTGAGATTGATTATCGAAACGAAAATTATTTTAAAAATTGAAGAAATATATATCGGCATGGAAGCCGAAAATTGCTTAAAGGATAAAAAACTCACAAATTTTGAAATTATTTGCATAAAAAAATTTACTTCAATATTATTTGACGCTTTGCTAAGAAATTATTTAATGTTAAAGATGAGAAGCTTTCTATTTTAAAACATATAGATCCAAAAATAATTAGGTCAAATCAGGATTTTAACTATTTTCGGTTGGTTTCAAATTTTAATAGCCTTACAAATGAGCCAGAAAAAGTGGTAGATCAATACAAACACCTAGAGCTTCAAGCGTTTGACAAAAACTATGGCAAAAATTTTGAAATTAAAAATATAGAAGAGTTTTGGTACAAGGTTGGTACCTACTTTAAAAAATAGTTTAGGTGATAACCTATACTTTGACCTTTACGAATTTGTTTGTAAAATTTTAACGCTGTCACACAGCAGCGCTTGCGCTGAGCAAGTTTTATTCAAACTTTATTAAAACTTTATTAAAAAAACGAAACATTAATGTGATTTACATAATCTTTTTAGGTATTTATTTTAACTTAAAACCTACATACATATTAATTTATGTAAAATGCAGTCTTTAAATTAGGTTTTTTTTTTGTTTTTTATTATTTTTTAATGTATACCTATCTAAGTGTTTAAATAAAGAAATTCAAAAAAATATCTAAATTGTTTTTCCTATAGTAAAAAAAAAATAATATTTAGGTATGCGAGTTTTTCTTGCAATTGCGACTTTTTGTTCAAAAATGCGACTTTTTCAAAGAATTCGAATTTGCGACTTTTTTTTGTAAAAGCGACTTTTTTCTGCGACTTTTTAAAAAATCCCAGGGGTAACCCTGAACTGACGTCTCTTATCTTAAGAGAAATTTCATTATTAGTAGAAAAACTTCGAAGAGCAAAACGTAATATTTTCTTTTGAACCATTTTAATTCGATTTCTGTGGCTGACAGTGTAAGAACACCAGAAGGCAACACAATATTCTAAAATGGGACGAATAAGAGAACAATACAAAGTTTTTACGTAATTGACACATGGAGTCACGGCACCTGGCAGTCAGCGCGTGAACCTTCAAATTGAGATAGATTTTCTTTCGATTTGACGTTCAATGTATTTCCCATAAGAAAAAAGCAAAAAAGGGTCGGAAAAACATTGATTTAACTAATCAAACTTATATGAACCGGTATGCATTTTATGATTTTAAAAGAATAGTAATATGTGTTAATTTCTAAATCAAGTTGAAAATATAATAAGAAACTTAATTAATCTTTTGCAATTTGGCTTCAAAAATCGTAAACATATCGTATGTGAATGACAGATGAAACAATTTTGTTAAGAAGCAATTTGTATGGTCTTCTTTGACCAGCCGTATTTTAGTCTCAAGGTAGAATATTTGTCCTTAAATCGATAATTATCTATTTAATTTAAAATAAAACTCTTGTGTGTCCTGGCCAATTCTAAGTCAGAAATTTTTCAAGTGTAATTAAATTTCTATGTAATAGATCTTATCTCTCTTATCTATTACATAGAAATTTAATTACACTTGAAAAAGATTTTTATTCAATGTAATAGTTGTACAGTTGTTATTACTGAAAAAAAGAACAACTGAATAATTAAGGCATGACAATTCTGTCGTTTGCCTGAGTGGCACATTATATAAGTTTTACATACCATAATTTAGATTTTGAGATAAATTTTAGCAAATATAATTCTTATTTTTGTTTAATTTTTTTTTTTTTTTTTGAGCTTTTAGTTTAGCAAAAACAAAACAATTTTTTTTTTTTTTTTAGACTTTTAGTTTAGCACAATACATTAGTTTTAAATAGTTGCAATTTTAAAAGCTTTCTGTGATTATCTTTCCTCTGTAAGCGTTAGTCTTTTGATAGTAGCTGAACAGAAGCTTCCAGTCCATCCCGTTCAGATATTTTTGAACTTCATGGAATTCAAGAGTATTTTTTCCAAAGTAAGAGCGTCTTATCTCCAATTGAAATGGAAGATATTTTCTCTTTCCTGCAGGTTGCACAGATCACAGTTGCCAGTTCCTTCGATTCGATGCGGTGAATAATTAAGGCTTATCAATTCACCTCTTATTTTGAAAATTGCTCCGATCATAATGCATGAGAAACTGCTGTTGAAGTAATTTGCTTCGTTTAAGTTATAGTTAGCTTTCGAGTAATGAAGCCTCTCCGTTGACTCACGGGCTTTTTCGATATAAGAGTATCTCTCATTCTCATCCGTTGTCCGGATGACTTCGTAAAACGTCTGTTTCCAGTAATCCATTCTAACTTCCGATAAATTCAGCACTTTACCACAATCTGCCGCCAGTTTACTCCAATTTTTGGCAAAAAGTATATTCTTTTGCACTGCATACCGCAAAATCTGCTTTGGTAGTCGACTTTCATCCATTTTAGCCACTCTTGATAAATAATCAGCATGTAGCTTTAGCAATGAGATAAACAGTGATGGTAAGCTAGACACAAGATAATACAAGTATTAAGGGGTGTTGGTTGGCAAATAAAAAATTTTCCTTAGAAAAAAACGTAGCAGGTATTCCACCACCTCGAATCGCTGACCACCCCAAACTTGTGCACCATATAGAAGAATCGATTGTGCTGTTGCATTAAACACACCATATTTTGAGCCAACAGCAATATGTTTATTGCTAAAAATTCTGTTCCAATTTACGCATATTGCTGTTTTAGCCTTATCTACTTTGGTTTTCAAGTGCTTTTCAATGTTAAGGTTGTAAGCTAGCTCCATTCCTAGGTAGGTGTATTTTTTTACTACCTCCAGGTTATTGTCACCATATTTCCACTTTTCACTTGCTGTTATCCTACCTGAACCTTTTTGGAAAACCATAACTTTTGATTTATTAACATTGACTTATAAGTTCCACATTGTGCAATACCCGTATAGTTTGTTAATCATTAACTGCAGTGAACTATCTGATTCTGCTACTATAACTATGTCGTCTGCGTACATGATGACTTTAACATTTGTGCTTCCAATTTCTACTACACATGTAAGTGAGTCTACAAGGTCATTTAAATATAGTGCGAATAGTAGGGGGCTAAGATTACAGCCTTGCTTAACTCCACGGTTTATTTCTAATTTTTCTGACTGCTCCATTCCTTTCAAAATATATGCCGTAGATTTTTGATAAAGTTTTTCTAGCGCTCTGACCAACTTTGAGGACAATCCTAAATTATGTAGCTTATAGAACAACGCATTTCGGTTTATCGTATCAAAAGCCCCTCTAAAATCCACAAACAATGTGTACAGTTTTTGATTTTGGTTCAACTTAATTTGTGCTATAGATGTAAGTACAAAGATGTTATCCACCGTCGAATAACCAGCACGAAATCCAGCCTGAAACTCACTGAGTTTTTTGTTATCGTTTACCCATACATTCAGTCTTTTGTTTAATAAAGTTGTATACGTTTTTAGCGTTGAGTTCAGGAATGATATGCCTCTGTAGTTAGTCGGATCAGACGGATCGCCCTTTTTATATATCGGGAAAATCAACGTTTCATAAAAATGTTCAGGAAGAGTTTCAAAATTAAAAATTATATTGAGTGCTTTGGTTAAATTTTCTTTGAAAGCATCTGTACTGTATTTCAAAAACTCGGCTGGAATTCCGTTTGATCCTGCTGCTTTGCCGTCTTTCAAAGAACTAAGTACCATATTGACTTCTTCCAGTTCAATATTCTTATCTAGATTTTCGTCCATGACAAGAGGCTGTGCAAAGTTCCATTTAGTCTGATTCGGCAAGTACAAAAGGGTGGTGTAGTGTCCACGTAATCGTTCCACTGGAATGATGGAAGTATCTTTTGTAGTATAATTTCCGGACAGTTTTCTTGTTAATGACCAAAACTCGGCAGAATCTCTGCTTTGACTTAACTGTAAAGCCAGCTTTTCAAAGTGAGCTTCCCTTTTTGTTTTGCATATCGTTTTATATTGTTTGTTAGTTTCGACATATTCTATTTTTATGTTCTGTGCATCATATTTACGCAATAGATTAAGAAGGTAAAAAGATTTTTTTCGTAAATTCTCGCATTCAAAATCGTACCACTCGGATTTCTTTTGTATAGAAGATTTCTTCGGTAGTAAATTAGCTGCAGAATAAATAATTGCTTCCAGATCACATATCGGCACATAATTTGCTATTAATTTACATTTGTTGGCATTGAGAATAGTGTCAATTTTGCTCTGAAAATCGTTTTCTTGCCGTTTGTTCCACCTGAGGCACCTGTTTTCCGTGACGGCAATTGCTGCTGTTGAGTCTGGAAATATGTTTTCCATACTTATCGTGATTGGGAGGTGATCCGAGAATGTTGCATTCCCAACTTCGAAGTCCTTGAAGAAAAAATTCCAATCTCCGCCTATAAGCCCATAGTCAATCGTAGAACTACCTTGCTTTCCAATGAATGTTTGTTCCCCCATTTTATCGCCATCAGCACTGCCGTTTGCTATGCTAAGAGCAAAATCGGTACAAAATTCTACAATTTTTCTTCCTTCAGTATTGACTTTGGTATCTTTGGAGTTACGCTTACGGTTTTTGAACACTATTTTCGCTTCCCAATTTGCTGTTCTAGCAAATTCTAGTTCCAACTAGAATAAGGTTTTGCGATTTAACAGAACATAAACAATCATACAATATTTCAAAACCTTTCTGCCAGTGATTACAGTTCAAATAGACGGGCAAAATATATAATAAATTAAAATCATATTTGATCTCGACATATATCAATCCCTCAAAGGTTTTAGTTTTATATGCTAACGGGTAGTCTCTCTTTATAGCAATTAGAGTTCCTCCGCTCGCTCTACCTTTGTTTGATGGTCTTTTTGCTGGTGTCCAATGGCATTCATAAGAGGAAAAGTACTTTTTAAACAATTTTCCAGTTGTTGAAATTTTTTATTTTTATTTTTATTTTTATTTTTGTTTGTTGTTGTTGTTGTTGTTTTTGTTGTTGTTGTTGTTGTTGTTGTTGTTGTTGTTGTTGTTGTTGTTGTTGTCGTCGTTGTTGTTGTTGTTGTTGTTGGTGTTGTTGTTTTTTGTTGTTGTTGTTTTTTGTAATAAGTTTTAGTTATTTGCTATTTTGTACTGTTGGAGCGACTGCATCCAGCTTTTCGGGTAGCGTTAGGGGAGCTAATACGAGTAGTTTTGTTTAATATTTCAGTGTTTGAGCTTTGTTGCATCAGAAATCTTTTTGTTTGATTAGAACCACTTGTTCTTGGATTGATGTTGGCAGTTGTGCCAACGAATGTTGTTTTTGTTTTGTCCTTGTATTCATCTAGCTGTGTTGGCATGTACTGGAGGTTTTCAGTTGATCGTGTTCTTTTTCTTGCGTTTTCGGGTTGATTGGTCTGTTGCTCTTGCCAAACTTTTCCTTCAACGATCAGTTCATCCAGTCTAAAAACCGCTTTTATTCCCTGTTTTTTTTAGTTCATAAAACTTCGGTATGAGCGGTTTTCTAGCCACCATGATGTCCTTGGGGAGATCATCTGAGATGCTAAAGTTATTTAGTGTTTTCTTCGATAATAGTACTTCTTGTGTCTTTTCATATTTTATGAAAGTAAGTCTTATTGGTCGTATTTTTCCCTCAGATTGTTTTCCTAGCCGGTAACAGCTCTCAAAATCTTCGGTTATTAGTTTAAATTCTTGATTACTTTTATTCAAAATATTAACAACTACTGTTGTTTTGAGTTCATCTGGACTGCTTTCATTTTCATCTACTTTGAAAATTATAATATTTTTCCTCCTTGCTTCTACCTCTAGTTGAACAATACGTTTTTCTTGACCAGCACATAGAGCTCCTTGTTTCTCTATTAAAGAACTTTGAGCTTCTACTACTTTTTCAAGTTTATCCACCCTTTCGGCGAGAATTCCTACTTTTTCATCTGTATTTTTTATCACTCTATCTGTGGCTTCTGAAATATCCTTAGCAATCTCTTCTTTTTGTTCTTTAAGAAGGTTTCTTAAAACATCAATTGTAATAGCTTTTTCGCTACTTTGTCAAACAAAACAAAAACTTTAAGTACTTTTTCAGCTTTCTTCGACGGCCCTGGTACTTTTGTAGTTTTGTATTCTAAGTGTAATAGGTATTTTCTCGAACCCAGTATTAAATACAAAAACCCTTATGCACAAATGGTTTCGTTTTTTGCTAAGATAGCTTACAATCTATACACGATCCACAATCGTCTTCTGTGGCTATTTCCTATTGTGATTGTATGGAGGAGTCCAAGAGTTGCTATCGTATCCATTGACATACTAGATAATAAGTCAATGATCGTATCGATATGACCAGCATTCAACACAAACAATGAGTAGGTATGTCATGAAAAGAAATCCACATGAAGGTAATTTTATGAGTAGTATTCATAAAAGCTTGGCAGAACACTACTAAAAGGAACTCACCCATAAAGGTAAGGCAAAAGCTGATATTGCTTTTGTTGTCCAGTACTAGGCTGCACTCAGTTGTCGTCTCGTCTTGGATCTGATTGTTGTTGTTATCAGTTGGCCACTGATCTATAGAATTTTTGTTGTAATTTGTGGCGTTGTCGATGAATGTTTACAGGAAATGCACTCGATTTTAGCTTTTGGTGTTTGATGCGATTGCGACATGCAATAGAAAACAATGTGTGGGTTGTGTAGTCTCGAATTTGCTTCAATAGCAGAACATATACTAAAAATGTTTCACTCACCACACGGGAAGAAACAGAATAGAGTTTAGCGGCTGCGATGAAAAGGGATGCTAAATGCACTTCACTCAATGTTGTTAAACTGTTTTTTTTTTATTTATTTTATTCTATTCTTTTGTTTGATTTTAAGTTTTAAGAAAGATAATTACGTAAAAAACAATTAAGAAAGACCTTTTAAGTTATTAGCTTTATTAATTTACGCCACTTTAGTTAAATAATCAACGATTTAAATTTATTTAGTTAGTTTATCCAATTAAATTTTAAAAATATTCGGGAGCTGTTCACAAGTGGACTGCGTAAAGCCAGAGTTGCCACTCCTATGTAATATAAGAAAACAAATGTAAAAAAAAAAAAACACATTTAGGTTTACTAATACTACTTCTATTAAGTTTTCAACTCGATTCGGTCGGTGTACGTCGTTTAGTGTTTTCATGTTTTGTGAAAATTTTTATTTTTTCTTGTTAACAAGTTTCTATGACAAAAAAGACAAATTAAAAAGCAGGAAAATGTAAGAAACTTTGTTATTATTGTGACTTAATTCAAAAAATTCATGTTATCCATTTTTTAAGTATTTGTTGTTGTTTTCTTGCAATTTCTTTACTTTTTTTTAGTACAAATTGCACAGGATTAATTATGTTTTTGATATATTTCCCACCTGATTTAGAAATAAACACATATTATTATTCTGTTAAAATCATAATATTGATACCCGTTCATATAAAATTAATTAGTAAAATTTATGTTTTTCGAGCTCCTTTTTGCTTTTTTCTTATGGGAAATACATTGAACGACAATGCAACTTACCAGGTGCCAATAAGGATCCTTGAAATTTCTTTTAAGAAAACCCAGCATTGAATTAGCTTTCGAAATAATTCTATTTATATGCTGATCATAAAAAATTTAGAATCAAAAATGACCCCCAAGTCCTTCATTGCATTCACTCTTGGCAGAGTCTGATTAATTAATTTGTAGTAATGCAAGATGAGATGAACAGCACGTTTTTTTTTAGATTAAAGCCTAGCACGCAGATCGCGCTAAATCTTATCTCCCACATTTTCTCTAAACATCAGCTAAAATCCAAGCTAAATTTTGACATAAGAACCTTATGGAGAATATGTCACAGAAAGCAGCTGTACTCTAAATGAAATTTTTTCAAAGATTTAAAAGAATGTGGTTTAAAGTATGATTTTTTAAGAATTATGAATGAGAACGAATAATAATTATGAATTATAAGTGATTTTTGCTGTGGAAAATCTTGTAAAACTTCCGTCACCAAATATTCTTCTAAATATTATTCAAATATTATTCCATTTCAAATTAAAATTGAAATTTAGATCGAGAATAAATGTACCAGACAATTATTACGTGCGCTAAATTTTTACAGATAAGTTCAGTTCGAAAAGAAATTTTGATTTTTTAGCTGGAGCAGCGTTAGGTTAGGTTGACATCAGCTTGAAATGAGAGCAAAACAAATATTCTGGAGCAAAATACAATCGTTAATGGATTTTATTTCCATAAACATTTTGATATCATCAGCAAAAAGAAGAAATCTACAGTTTCGTAAAATAAAATGTACATCATTAATATATAATAAGAAAAGGGGGGCCCAACTGCCTACCCCCGGGTAGACCAGAGTATACATTAATGAACTCAGAGACAAAATTACCAACTTTATGTATTTGCTTCCTTTCTGTGATATATGAATAGAGCAATTTCAAAATGTTTCCATCGAAACCATAAGCCTTTTAACTTCATTAATAGAATATTTAAATTAACTCTACTAAAAGCTTTCACAAAATCAGTATACACAATATCTACATAATTTGCCTATATTTTTCTTGAGCTGTAATACAAAAATTTGTGAACTCCATCAAATTTGTACATGTGGATCTACCACTTATAAAACCATGTTGGAATTCAGTTGGTTTCTTATAACAATTTTATCTTTCCTTCCTGATCTCTAAAAGCTTCCAAACGTCTAAAAACTCTCTGTAAGGGTACATTTTTTCTGTACAATTTTTTTTAAACGATAGGAAAAATTCCATGAATATCGACTTAACAATTACTATCCAAATCTTTCATAGTTTGAATTATCTCACTTTGTTCACATTTCATATTGAAACAATCAGGAATTGATAGTAGGAAACTGAAATCATTAACAGTTCTTGAAAGAGCAGTTGTGCACTATACTTTCTAAAGCTATCTGCAAACATATCGACAATGGTTTGGGGATCATTTGAAGATAGTATATTGCCGTTCCACATAAGTGTGGAAAAATCCCATTTAATTTGTTTTTTCATTCAAGCGATAAATTTGCCTACATTTCAGACGATTCTAATCTTCTTCTATTCTTCATACTCCTTCTGCTAGTAAAATATCCCCTAAATGCATTTCTTTCTACCTACTACTTTTTCACTACGCCAAATGATGAATTTTCGTTGAAAATTTCGAAATGAATGAAATGATAATAGGCAAATCTGGCCCAGTCCAATATGAACGACCTTTATATCATGTACATATTATTATATGTATTTGGGTACATATTCATATATCTATTCATTATCACTTAGTTTCTAATTTATAAAAATTTGTGTATTGCGTGTGTGGCTCGCTACTCTTGCCATTAATTCCCGTTGTGGACTATTTTTGTGATATTCTCTTCTATCTTTCTCTATGGGCGATGCGCAGAAAAAAATTATCCTGGAAAGACGAGGCATTTTTATTTTCTTAACACGAAAATTCTAAACTAAACCGAGCGATATGTGTACACCAAGCAGCGTTACCACTTCCGGAAAAAAAGTTGAAGTAGATTTGAAGAAAAAAGTGAAGTAAATTGAGAAAAATCGAAGTAGATTTCAAAATGACTTTTTATTTACATTTAGAAAAAAAATGGACTCGAGATTTTCATCAGTTATTAATTACAAAGCGAAAAAGTGGTGTTCAGTCTGTCTGTAGGTCTGTTACTCAACCTGCCGTCTAGAGGAAAAATTATGTATTTGTACTTGTGTTGACACTCATATTTTTGTATGGAAGTTCTGGGATTACATACTCCCTATAGTGAAAATAGAGAAAATGAAGTGGTTTTGGGCTTTTTTTGTAAAATTGAAGTAGGTTGAAACAAAGATTCTTAAAAGGAAGTAGATTTCAGTATTTTGCTGATGGTGCGAAGTAGGAAGTAGATTTTAAAATATTTTGAAAAAAGGAGTAAATCCACTTCAATTGAAGTAAAGTGGTACCACTGACACCAAGTCATGCAAAAGTTCATACATGAGATTTGAGATTGCCTTTGCATGAGACCTACCCTTAAAGCAGGAATACCAATATTTTTTTATGAATCCGCTACAACCAAATATAATATTTGTTCTTGCATACATTTATATCTATGTACATATTTGGTTAATTCTTTGTCTTATATGTTTTTATTTTATCTCTCACTATTAAAATTGTTTAAAAAGGTTTCTCTTTTATCATTAATTTTTAAAGTTCTTAGTCTGTTACACGAAAGCAGGTTCGATCGACCCATTTGTGCATTTTATTAATTGCGTTTTAACTTAAACAACGAAATTATGTAAACAGACCTTGTTTAAATTTCGAAATAAAGTTATTGTATTGTTGAGATAATACTGAATTACATATTTGAATATTTAAATTTGGCAATGCTCTCACTGGAAACATTGTTCATTTAGTTTAAAGCTTTTCCATTACTTTCTCGTTATGTAATAAAATCAGTTGCAGTGTGTTCTTACTCGAAGTCGGTCGTTTCATTTATTTGTACAAGCTAGATTTTCAACAGGTTATGGGCCCAGAATACGCGGGAAAAATTAGAGGTTAAATTAAAGTCGTTAAGCAAGTTTTTTTTATTTAATATTTTGGAACGCGCTTGAAATCTGGGAACCTTGTTAATTTTAGATTAGCTTAGAAGTACATAGATTAAAATAAGAAAACGAGAGTCGGTAAGAATGGAGAATAATGCTTATAAAATTGAGCAACTGCAATCTGCAGAACAGTATTCCGTATGGAAATTTCAAGCTTCCATTTTACTTAATGCCTCTGGGGTATTTGAGTATGTAAATGGAGAAAACCAGGCTCCGATGAAGGCTGAATCTGAAACTCAAATCGCTTTTGATAAGCGACTGTTAGATTGGAGAAAATCTGATAGTAAAGCACAAAGAATTATTGCAACGAGCATAGGTTCTATTCCGCTTCGGCACATCGTTAATTGCAAAACTGCGTTGGAAATGTGGGTAAAGTTAAGGTCAGTTTATGAACAGACTTCGAAGGCGAATATCCACATGTTGCTGCAGAAATTCTACGGGTTTGAAAAAGACCCAAATGATGATGTCTCAACACACATATCCAGGTTAGAGAACATTGTCAGGCAGCTAAGAGATATTGGGGAAATTATCTCTGAAAGTATGATCATAACGAAAGTTTTGATGACACTTCCAAGTAATTTTAAACATTTTTTCTGTGCATGGGAGTCGACAGCGAAGGAGCAGCAAACCTTGGAAAATCTAACATCACGACTGGTCATGGAGGAGACACGCATGTCATCGCATGCGACGAATTCATCCGTTGCTTTAGTTGCAAAGAAAAAAAAAAAAAATCCAAAATCATCAAAGCGGGGAAAGTGTTTCGCGTGTAATGAGCATGGTCATTGGTCATTGGAAGAGCGATTGTCCTAAGAGAAATGCATCAGGTGATCATAGAAAGTGCACTGGAACTAAAGATGAGGTACGAAGGGGTGATGCACTTATATGCAGCGTTGATGAAAAAGTGATGACTGGAAGTTCAAGTGAGGAAAGAAGAGGTACACTGGTATCGGGCTTAGTTAGTTCACGATGGACTGGAAGTGGAGATGAGGTGCAGAGACGAGGTAGTGCGATAGAAGAGCAAGACCAAAGTCGATGGACTGGAACTCAAGGTGAGGTTCAAGGTGAAGCTTTAACCGGCTGTGATGCGTCAACTGCAAGGTATAGCACAAGAAATGGGAACAGGTACTTGGATTCTGGTGCTAGTGACCATATGACGTGTATAAAAGAATGGTTTGCATGCTATAGGGAGTTTACGGATCCTGTTGCCATTAAGATAGGGAGCGGAGAAAAGATATTTGCGCAGGGCATTGGCGACATAAATATTCTTGCTTCTAATGGGAACATTTGGAGCGAAAAACATTTGTCTGATATTCTGTATGTCCCAAAGATTTCGATTAATCTATTTTCGCAGACTAGGGCCTTATATAAAAATTTGAGCATTATTTCTGATAATCTTCAGTGCAGGTTTGTGAAGAAGGATGGTTCAGTTGTGGCTGTAGGAGAACGGCAGGGGTAGCTTTTTAAAATGTGCTTTAAGGTCCAAACACCGACGTTTGGGGAAGCGAATGTGGCTAATCAGGTATTGCCACTCAAAATTTGGCATACACGTATGGCACACCAAAACGTTGTACAGGTTCGCAATCAGCTGAGGAAAGATGGCATCCAATTCAAAGACGATGAGAATTTTTCATGTGACGACTTCGTCTATGGGAAGCAACATCGATTACCTTTTTGTCCAAGTAGTTTACAGGCTTCCCAACCGGGCGAGCTTGTACATGCTGACGTA
The DNA here is from genome assembly GCA_911387755.1 of Chrysotoxum bicinctum. Lineage (NCBI taxonomy): Eukaryota > Metazoa > Arthropoda > Insecta > Diptera > Syrphidae > Chrysotoxum > Chrysotoxum bicinctum. The sequence continues at coordinate 109,441,457 of OU426988.1, forward strand.
TGTGGACCCATGGAAGAAAACTCAGTTGGTGGCTCGAGGTACTTCCTTTTGTTTAAAGACCATTTTTCACGATATTAGGTAGTGTATTTCTTAAAATCTAAATCAGATGTTTGTTCATACATTGAGCAGTTCCTAACCAAAGCTAAAAGTGAATGCAGAAATGTGGTAAGAACTCTCCGTACAGATAATGGGACGGAGTTCGTGAACGAAGCTGTTATATCACTTCTTACCAAGCACTCTATTCGTCATGAAACTACAGTTCCCTACACTCCGGAACAGAATGGCAGTGTTGAACGCGAAAATCGCACCATTGTGGAAGCTGCCAGGACAATGCTCTGTGGAAGTGGTTTATCGAAGGGATTCTGGGCAGAGGCAGTCAACACAGCAGTCTTTGTGCTAAATCGAACCGGTGTTAGTCCAGTAAAAGGCAAAAATCCATGTGGGGCAGTGAATGTAAGGTCTTAGATCTAAAAACATTTGGAACTCCAGTGTTCATACATGTACCAAAGCAGAAACGTAAGAAATTTGATAGTAAGGCAGAAAAAGGTTTGTTCATGGGATATGCTGAAAACACGAAAGGGTATCGCATTTGGAATTCATCGTCAAGACAAATCCAAATTGTAAGAGACGTCATATTTAGGGAGGGCGAGCTTCAAAACCAGAAAGATGGGGATCAAGACAGGTCTATAGTGTTTTCATCACAAGAAGCTGACTCTGAGAATCTAGACGAAAATTCTTATGGTGGTTTGGATGATAAATTGCATGATGATTTGCATGATGATTTGCATGGTTGTTTGCATGAGGATGAAGGTGATAATACACATGATAATGCGCGTGGTTCTGTAAGTAATCAGCAAGAGCATCATTTGAACGGCGGAGAGTTGGAGAGTTCCAGTAGTTCATCTGAAGAAAACTTTGAAGAAGCCAACTTAAAAGATGATGTTTTCGACTCGATAGATGAGGATGATGTTGGTGCAAGCAAAAATGTGTCATACAGGAATAAATTGTGAAGTGCAAAAGGCTGGAAGAGTTCAGGTTTTATAAACTATGCAGAAAAACATGCGTTTCTGGTTCAAGGTGAACCTATGAGCTACAAAGAAGCAATTTCTTGTGTTGATGCGCGTCAATGGAGAGCAGCGATGGCAGAAGAGGTGCAAAGTCTACATAAGAATCGGACTTGGGAATTGGTCAAAAAACCAACAAATAGGAAGATCATTGATAACAAATGGGTGTATAAAGTGAAGAACTTAGATGCGCATGGGCGGAGAAAATACAAAGCAAGATTAGTAATTCGTGGATTTACCCAAGAATATGGAGTAGACTATGTTGAAACATTCAGTCCTGTGGCGAAATTTATTTCAATTCGAACTGTTCTTGCCATTGCCGCTTGTGAAGGACTGTCTTTGGTTCAGTTTGACGTTAAAACAGCCTTTTTGAATGGCGATCTGAATGAGGACATTTACATGCGTCAACCTCTTGGATTCGATGATGGTTCCGGAAAAATGTGTAAGTTACGAAAGAGTCTATACGGTTTAAAGCAAGCTTCTCGTTGCTGGAACGAAAAATGCACTCATGTGCTAAGGAAATTCAACTTACGATCTTCGGAAATGCATCCGTGTGTTTTTATGGGAATCGATGCTGATAGCCGTCTTATATTGACAATCTACATCGATGATGGCCTTATAGCAGCAAAGAAGAAAGAAGATGGTATGAGACTAGTGCAATATCTAAGGACAGAATTTGAAATCACACTTTTGGATGCTGAATGGTTCTTAGGAATGCAATTATCGTAGACGTCAAAGGGGGATATTAATGTGAGCCAGACTAGTTATGCAGAGCGAGTGTTAAAGAGATTCAATATGACCGACAGTAAGCCTGTTTCAACACCAGCTGAAGTAATTGGAAGTGCAGACGACTCATCCCGAAAGGAAGTACGGTTTTCATATAGAGAGGCAGTACGATGCCTTATGTACTTGGCAGTAGCTACCAGGCTAGATATTGCATTTGCAGTGGGAGTTGTATCACGATACTTAGAGGCACCAAATGCATGTAAATGCAATCAAGAGAATCCTGAAATACATTAGTGGCACTAAAACAATGGGTATACTTTTTAAAAAAGCTAACAATTTATCTTTGATATGTTTCAGTGATGCCGATTACGCTGGTGACATTGTCACAAGAAGATCTACCTCTGGATTCATTTTTAAGTTTGGGGGTGGACCTGTATCCTGCGCATCGCGGAGGCAAAAGTGTGTGGCATTGTCGACCACAGAGTCAGAGTACGTGGCGGCATCTGAAGCTGTAAAAGATTTGGTGTGGATTCAGCGTCTTGTTGCAGAACTAGTGCCAGTTAAAGGATCTTGTGTGGCTGAGCTGAATATGGATAACCAGGGAGCAATCCGGCTAGTTAAAAATCCGGAGTTCCATAAGCGCACAAAACACATTGATGTGGGATATCACTTTATTCGTGAAAGATATGAGAGAGGAGATTTCGATGTTAATTATGTTCCTTCTGAACAACAAATTGCAGACATTTTTACCTAAGCCTTAAGCAAAAATAAGTTTGAAAAATTTAGAGATTTGATTGGAGTTGTAAATAATCCTTTTTAAAGTTAATCAATTATTTTTGTTAAAAATTAAAACTATTCAAAAGTAGGAGTGTTAAGATAATAATGAATTACATATTTAAATATTTAAATTTGGCAATGCTCTCACTGGAAACATTGTTCATTTAGTTTAAAGCTTTTCCATTACTTTCTCGTTATGTAATAAAATCAGTTGCAGTGTGTTCTTACTCGAAGTCGGTCATTTAATTTATTTGTACTAGCTAGATTTTGAACATGTACAGTGCGATTCACATGAATAGGCGCACCATTGTTCTCTTAATAAATTGCAGTTTTCTTTTTGTTTTTCTTTATGAACTACGAAATAATTGCATTATTTTGAAAGGTTATTAAATTCTCTCTGAAAAAAACCTAAATTCAAGATTAGTGAGAGACACTTAACGGTTGTTTTGATCATTTTATTCGCATTAGTGCTAAAAAAGCTCAAATAAATCGGTTCACTTGATTAGACGCACCTGTTAAAAGTTAAAAAAAAGAGGTTGATCAATTTTTAACATTTTATATTTACTTTTTTATTGTTATTGAAGTTATTTTTCACAGTTTCAATACTTTGTACAACCTCTACGATTTGAAATTACATCAAAAATTCTACTTCTAAGAGATTCATACCATTTTCTTAATAATCTAATGAAATCTTAGACAAGGCTTCTTTAATTGCGGCAATAATCTCCTCACAGCTTTCATACTGCTTACCTTTTTCATAAATTTGATGGGTCAGCCATCCCGAAAGGTTTTCAATGATGTTTAGATCAAGCGAGTATGGTGGCCACTGCAAAAATTCCACATTTTCACTGGGGATAAATGCTTTTACAACGTGCGCGTTGTGGATCGGAGCATTGTCTAGTTGTCAGATCTACTGGATAGGTCCAAAAGGCTCTCTTATGGCTGAAAAAGCTGTTTGCATAAGAGCTTTATAAGAAATTTCTGTCATTTTGTGAGACACAAAACCAACTCAAAGGCGCGGTAGTACGAAATGGCACCCCAAGCCCATACTTCTCCTTTCTTGGAATTATTTCGGTTCAAAAAGCATTCGGATGTCATAGAAATAAAGCTAATACCCATCAGGACCATCTAGGTTGAACTTTTTCTCATCAGAAAACACCACATTTCTTCAATTTAAAACACTTCCAAGCTGCGCATACCATGTCATGTAAAGACGCGCGAACTCCAACCGCTGTTCTTTTCTTGCAGCGTTAAGTTTTTTTTTGTTTAACTTTTTGAATATCAAGTGTTGAATACCTAAAAAATCTCGAAGAACAGTTGATTTGCTTGCACTTACCCCCGCTAATAGTTTGATTTTCATCGTGGAGTTAGTTAAATTTGAGGCAATTCTTATAATTTTTCGCTTCTCGTGTGGTGTAAAGGGTGTTTTTGTCCTTCCTTTGTTCTTTTTCTCGTAGGTGGCAGGATTTGATAAGACATTTCGAACAGCTTTTTCATTTCGTCCTATTTTCTTTGCAATTTTCGGCATAGAATACCCTTCTGAGTGGTATGCGTCAATTTTTGCTATTTCCGCCGCCGTTAACATTTTCTTTTTACCCATTTTCACTTTAAACACTCGGAAAAGCTTTAATAACGTACACTCATTAACCAAATTTAATTTGTATTACCCAGCATTAAGAAACTAACTGAATTAATTCGTGCGTCTAATCAAGTGAACCGATTTATTTGAGCTGTTTTAGCACTAATGCGAAGAAAGAGATCAAAACAACCGTTAAGTGTCTCTAACTAATATTGAATTTAGGTTTTTTTCCCAGAGAATTTAATAACCTTTCAAATGAATGCAATTCTTTCGTAGTTCATGAAGAAAAACAAAAAGAAAACTGCAATTTATTGAGAGAACAATGGTGCGTCTATTCATGTGAACTGCACTGTATCTAGGTATTGCATAATTTTAGCTTTAATTAAATGTAAGTGAAAATATGATGCTGCATTTGATTAAAAGTTAAAACAGTCCAGACTTTGTACTAGTTTGACTAAAATATTATGCCAATATATTTTTCATTACGTTTGTCATTGCAATTATATCTTTGCAGCATTGATTGTGAATTCTAGCTTCAGATACTTAATATTTGATTTTTCACCAAAATTGAAAATTTACAATCAAATAGGTACCATTTCCTTGCCATAAAATACTTTCATAAACTAAATTCAAAACAAAAATCAAGATGTTTTTTTTATTTCCACCAATTTACTCTGCAGGTTGTCATGGCACAAACAGCTGAATTGGAAATCTCCTTTACTCCGCTTTGCATTTTTAAAATGGATATAATAAAGTATACTCTTTCTTACTACTCGTTTTTTACTCCTTATCCTAGTCTCCACTGTAAAATTTGTCTAGTTTCAGCGCCACCGCAGGATAGCGTTGGTAACACAAAACCCTGTCCCATGCAGTGGTGCCATTTGTATGGGAGAGCGGAAAAAAATCCGTAAAATCTGAACCATGTAACGGAATTAAATGAAATTTTACACACATGTTTGGACTGGGCTTACACACATTTTGACAAAATTTGGTTAGAAAAAAATCATTAAGAGAAAGGTTATTGACATTTTTCGGATTTACAGGGTTTATTGACTTATATCGAAACAATTTTCTTTTATTTGGTTTTGTGTTTGTTTTGTTTTTAAGCTAAATAATCAAATACATACATAATAACACAAGCATGTATCAAATATAAGGAATAAATAAATAAATAATTGTGTACACCTAATTAATTATATTAATAAGTTATTTAATTAATTGAAGAGGTTTTTCACTCAAAGGAAGATGTTTTTTCTTGGTTCAGGTCTTCATCATCATCATCGACAACCGGGTTCCGGTCCTGGCCTCTTTCAACAAGTCTCTCCACCTATCCCGGTCTCTAGCCGACTCCATCCAGTTGCGCACCCCAAGGCTTCGGGCGTCCTGGTCTACGCCATCTCTCCAGCGCAAGAATTGTCTACCACGCTGTCGTCTACCATAGAATGTACTACAAAGAACTTTCCGAGCAGGTTCCTCTTCGCTCATGCGAGCTAGGTGCCCTGCCCACCGGAGTCTACCGAGCTTAATTTTTGTCACGATATCTGCTTCTAGGTAAATTGCGTACAGTTCATGATTGTACCGTGTCTGGAATCGTCCTTCCTCACATATGGGGCCAACAATTCTCCTTAAGACTTTTCTCTCGAACGCAGCTAAGAGGTCGGAGTGCCTTTTACTAAGCACCCAAGTCTCGGATCCATATGTGAGTACTGGCAGGACCATGGTCCTGTACAGCAGAAGTTTTGAAGTTATGGTGAGATTTCTGGATTTGAAGAGCTTTGACAGACTGTAGTGGGCTCTGTTGGATTTGAGAAGCCGTCCGCGTATTTCTTCTTCTATATTGTTATCGGCTGCTACTATTGACCCAAGGTATTTAAAGGATTGCACCACTTCAAATTCGTGCTCCGCTACCTTGATTGTTTGACCAACTGTTCCTCTCGCATTCGACGCCACCATGTACTTTGTTTTACCTTCACTAATGTGCAGCCCCAGATTTTGTGCCGCCTGCTCGATCTGGATGAAGGAATCGTGTACAGCTTGTTCGGTTCTTCCGATGATGTCAATGTCGTCTGCGTAAGCCAGTAACTAGCTGGACCTGTTGACGATGGTCCCTCTTGTTGCCGTGCCAGAGTTACGGATTGCTTTCTCCAACGCCAGGTTGAAGAGGAGGGAGGCCAAGCCGTCCCCTTATCGGAGTCCATTAAAGATGTTAATTGGTCTGTATAGCAATCCGGCTATTTTTGCTTGGCTTGTTACGTTGGTCATGGTCAACCTACATAGTCGTGTCAATTTATTTGGGATGCCGAATTCTCTCATGGCTTTGTAAAGTTCTACCCTGGCTATGCTATCATAGGCGGCCTTAAAGTCTATAAACAAATGGTATGTTGGGATGTTAAATTCTAGACATTTTTCCATCGCCTGCCTAAGGGTAAAGATCTGATCAGTTGTTGATTTGCCTGGAATGAAACCACACTGATATTGTCCGAAGACGGTTTTAGCGTATGGGGTTATCCGGTCTTGTAGGATAGAGGAGAGTATCTTATAGGCGGTACTCAACAACGTGATACATCTATAATGCTGCACGTTGTGTCATCTCCCTTCCTATGTATGGGGCATATTAAACCTTTTCGCCAGTCTTCTGGCATTTCTTCCTGCTCCCATACCTGTACTATAATATCATGAATTGCTTGACGTAAGGCTGGCCCGCCGTGATGGAATAATTCAGCTGGTATGCCATCGGCTCCCGGGGCTTTGTTCTGCTTAAGCCGGCCTATAGCCTTCTCAACCTCTTCTATGCTTGGTGGCGGCAACATAGGGTATTCTTCTTGAAGTAGTGGAGACTCCACTTCTGCAGTGAGCTGACCATTTAGCAATTCATTAAAGTACACTTCCCATCGCTCCAGTATGCTTTTAGGATCGGTGATCAGATTTCCCTCTCCGTCCTTGCAGTATGTGCAGCGTGGTGTGTACTGCGTCATGTTTCGGACGGATTGGTAGAACTTCCGCGCCTGGTGCGGACCTCGCTCTCGGCTGTTTTCTATTTCACAGATTATGTTCTTCTCCCACGCTGATTTTTTTTGTTTGGGAAGCCGGTTTTCTGTTCTTCTGAGCTCTTTATATTCCTCTTCGCGTGCCCGCGTTCTATGAGATTGTTGCATTGCTCGGTACGCAACATTCTTACGTTCAGTCGCTAGCTTGCATTCATCATCAAACCAGTCGTTCCGATTTTTACGACTGCTGCCTAAGATGGAATTGGCAGTACTAATGACAGTATTTTTAAGACGTGTCCACTTCTCATTTACGCCCAGCATACTGGCTCCAGGACTTACTCTCCCTAAATCAGGTGTTTCTAGGGCGAGTCCTAACGCATTACCAAAGGTGTTACTGGTATTTTCATTGCGCAGGGCAGCCGTGTTGATTCGAACCTGATCGGCGGATGCAATGCGTCTTCGCAAGGCAATCCGCCCTCGGAAAACCATACCAACAAGATAGTGATCCGAGTCGATATTGGCACCTCGGTACTCGTACCGTCATCAAGTTCGAGTAGTGGCGACGGTCTATCAACACGTGGTCTATTTGGTTACGAGTGACTCCATCAGGTGATACCCAGGTGGCTTTGTAGATATCTTTACGCGGGAACCTGGTACTCGCAACGACCATGTTTTTCGATGCTGCCAATTCTAAGACTCGAAGTCCATTGTCATTAGTGTTCTCATTCAAACTATGGTTGTCTGCGTAATGCCTGAATTCCGGTTACCGACCTATGTAATATACGTCATATTCTTTCTTCTGTAAAACACCATTCCCTGTCCATCTGATTTCTTGGAGGGCTGTTATGTCAGCTTTATATTTTGACAGGGCATCGGCTAGCTGCTGAGCCAGCTTGTTGTCGTTCTCGAAATTCTTTAAGTTTTACGGGACAGGGAATTAACCTATCGCCAATGGTTCAGGTCTTAATTGGGTTATAAATGGATCAGGATGACATGGAATATAACATTCGTTGATAATCGGGAAACTTTATCGAGTGGTGGGTCACATGTACTTGTAGTACTTATTCCTGCACTCTTGGGCCTCTTTTGAAAGTGATCCAACTGGCAAGGATGCACTTTCTATTACTTCTGCTCAGTGTAGTAAAGCTTTGTGAACAGTTACGGGCATGTGATACCAAGGGTATAACGATATTGTGAGCTTAGCTGTCTCTTCACTATAAGTCTTAAATTTTTGGGTCGCGATTGAAAAATTGCTGCAAATAACTTCCAATATGACTGCGAGTCTAGTTATCAATCTAATGTCTATCTGCAGCCACATTTGGATTTCCAAAAAATCTCGTAAAGTATTGCGATCATTTGTTGTTCCAGTTCCTTGCTTTAGAACGTCAACTTTTATTCCAACCTTTGATATGAATTCCGCTTGAATTAGTTTTTTTTCCTCTTCCTTGATGGCACGAGTAGGGTTATTAGTTTTCCACGCTTTAAAGCTTAAGTTATATTCCAAATGCAATATGTACTCCATAAATAGAAACCGTGCATGCAGTGATGACATTCCCAGAATAAGAGCTTCTTCATTCATCTCTGAAGGTTCAGCTTCACAAATAATTGCTCTCAGAACTAGTATAGTCACAGCTTGAGCTACCTTTCCATCTATCATAGTAAAATAAAGACGGTGTTTAACTTTGACAACATGCATTCCAATAGTGATTCAGCTCTCTTCCAGTTCTTGAATTTCATTTTCCACACGGTTTTTCTGTTCTCGTATGATGCCAAAGTTTTCCTTCTTATATGCAAATTTTAGAGCTCTCGTTGAAGAGGGAGGGGGATTTTTCCATGTTATATTGTTTTCTCCAGTAGTTGACGAAATTTTCAAAGGAACAATCGATGTCATGAAAAGATGAGAATCGGATGCTTCTTAGTTGCCAGTAGAAAATGTCTGCATATATTCGCTCTCCCCAGATGAACCATCACAACCCCACTTTGTGTGAAGTACTAGTTCTGAAAGGGTTTTCAGGACTTTGGTTATAAAAAATTATGCAACAGCCTTCAAAGCAGTAAAAAGCAATAAAATTCCTACTAATTGTTTGTTTTATATTTGGAGACAAAAACTCGTATGCAGGTAAAAACCCACAATAAAATTTACTTTTTTATTTATTACCTGCCTCTAAAATGTTGGATTAAAATATTAAAGTACACATTTTTACTTGCGATATAGGTACTATAGGGCAAGTTCTGCATTTGGAAAAAAAATCGAACTCGAGATTTTGATCAAAGTTGACATTACGATGATAGCGAAGACGAATAAAGTGGGTCCGGCAATTCCGTCTGTCTGTCTGTCTGTCTGTCTGTCTGTCTGTCTGTCTGTCTGTCTGTCTGTCTGTCTGTATGTCTGTACCTCGATCTAGAGCCTAAGCCACTGGACCTATTTTCTTCAAGTTCGGTAGTTATGGGTCTTCGGTGATTCCCTAGAGGGGAAATTGAAATTTTTTTTTTAGCTCTAAAACTAACGGTACCCCCCATACACCCGTAATGCAAAATCTTACTTATCTCGAAAACGGCTCTAACGATTTTGATAAAAAAAATTAGGTGTGATATTATGGACATGGACTACGTTTTGGTAAAACAAATTTTTGGGGAAAAATGTTATTAACGGTACCTGTCATAGAACCGTTTTTTTGATTTTCGACTTTCTCATTAACGGCTCTAACGATTTTAACCAAAAATTTTCAGCAGGAGTCCCCCTTAGTTTAAAATAATATTGTATATAAAAATATTCAAAAAATTATTTGTTGGGTTTTTTTGAAAAAAATTTTTTTTTGAAAAATCAATATCTTCAAAACCTATGAACGATTATTTTTTGAAATTATTTCCAAGAATCAATATTATTAAACACTTAAAATTCGCATCCCACATTTTTTTCTTGAAAAATTTTAAGGAAATTTCTTATATAAAAAATTTATTTATTTAATAATAAAACGATTTTTTAAAGTTTGTTTGCATAAATTCATACTTTTCTAGAAATCAGACGGCAATTTAATTTTAAATTCATGTTTTATAATTATAAAATGTATCTTAAATTCCAAAGTACTTTTACATAAGAGCAAGTTCGTGCGATCCAGTCGTGCATTTTATTTTAAAGTACTATTAATTCATTCTAATAACAAAATAAAACAATTAAGCTCACCACATATTTCCAAAAAAAATTAGTTTGAATTTGGAAAAAAATTTGAGATAAGAAAAAATATTGAGCTTAAAATTGAATTATATCAGAGATCCATTAAAGGATTAATTTTATTTTATATTTTTATAAAAGATATATATTTTTGGCAAAAATAAAATCTTAGTTGTATTCTTTCCAACCCTTATTAGCCATGAATATTACAATTACAGTGAAACAAATTTTTACACTGCGTTCAAAATCGGATCAGGACGGATTCAATTCTTTCGAGAGAAGTTAGTTGAATATAGTAGCTTTCCAAAAATAGTAGCCACTAGACGTAGCTTAATGTAGCTAAAACTGTAGCTCTAAGGAAAGAACATTATAATATTAATTTTAGGTCACTCAGTCCTAACCCAACTAAAAGACGAAAAAAAATTTTTTATTTTTTTAGTTTTTTTTTTTTATTTTAAAAGCTAAATAGCATATTATTTATTAAAGAAATTTTGTTTTTACAAAAAAAGTTATTAAAATGCTAATCTTCATGAAATAAAATTAATGCATGAAATTACACAAATTTCAAAACTTAAAGATACGGTAACTTTAGAGCGCTGTATCTCGCATATCCCTTGATAAAAATTTCCCAAATTTGGGGAAAGCATGGAACAGTTATATATCTATGCAAAAAAATGAAACAAATACATATTCCAATTTTCATTTTTTGTATTTATTTCCTCAAAAGCACCACTGTGTGGCGTAGCGTGGATTTTTGCGCCCGGGGCAGAGCCAATTTTGCCGCCCCTAGCAATTTTTTTCTGAGCCTTTAATTTTGTTTGCTGATTTAAAAAACAGCAAAATGATGGCGGTCAGCCAACAGACGAACAACATGTAGCATACGAAAACATGCACGTGCCGTAACTATTCGGAACTGGTGGAAGTGTGATCATAGCCTCTCCGCGGCGGCCGCTAGAAACAAGCCTTTTAAAAAAGGTTTGGCTAATATGATCAGGCTGGTTCCTCAGGTTGGCGACAGGTTAATTCCCTGTCCCGTAAAACTAAAGAATTACGAGACCGACAACAAGCCTCGGAAACGGACTGATCACACGACGACAACCCACGCAACGAAAACGGAAAAACGATTTACGAATTTTCTTATGGAGCGTACGATCGTTCTATAGAGCTCGAGCTGCTCAGCAGCTAGCCGATGCCCTGTCAAAATATAAAGTTGACATAACAGCTCTTCAAGAAATCAGATGGACAGGGAATGGTGTTTTACAGAAGAAACAATATGACATATAGTATAGCTGTCATACAAAACACCATGTGCTCGGGGTAGGCTTCCTAGTCAGCGAAAAAATGAAGTCTACTATCATCGGCTTTAACGCTATAAGCGAAAGGCTATGCACCCTAAGCGTGCGAGGCAAATTTACGAACATCAGCCTCATTAACGTTCACGGACCTACGGAGGAGTCCTCAGACGAAGAAAAAGAGACTTACTACGAACAAGTCGAGAGGGCCCTCAATGCCTGTCCAAGGTATGATGTTAAAATCATCCTTGGGGATTTGAACGCAAAAATAGGTCGGGAGCCGGTATTCAGGCATTACGCAGACAACCATAGTTTGAATGAGAACACTAATGACAATGGACTTCGAGTCTTAGAATTGGCAGCATCGAAAAACATGGTCGTTGCGAGTACCAGGTTCCCGCGTAAAGATATCTACAAAGCCACCTGGGTGTCACCTGATGGAGTCACTCGTAACCAAATAGACCACGTGTTGATAGACCGTCGCCACTACTCGAACTTGATGACGGTACGAGTACCGAGGTGCCAATATCGACTCAGATCACTATCTTGTTGGTATGGTTTTCCGAGGGCGGATTGCCTTGCGAAGACGCATTGCATCCGCCGATCAGGTTCGAATCAACACGGCTGCCCTGCGCAATGAAAACACCAGTAACACCTTTGGTAATGCGTTAGGACTCGCCCTAGAAACACCTGATTTAGGGAGAGTAAGTCCTGGAGCCAGTATGCTGGGCGTAAATGAGAAGTGGAGACGTCTTAAAAATACTATCATTAGTACTGCCAACTCCATCTTAGGCAGCAGTCGTAAAAATCGGAACGACTGGTTTGATGATGAATGCAAGCTAGCGACTGAACGTAAGAATGTTGCGTACCGAGCAATGCAACAATCTCATAGAACGCGGGCACGCGAAGAGGAATATAAAGAGCTCAGTAGAACAGAAAAACGGATTCACAGATAAAAGAAATCAGCGTGGGAGAAGAACATAATCTGTGAAATAGAAAACAGCCGAGAGCGAGGTCCGCACCAGGCGCGGTAGTTCTACCAATCCGTCCGAAACATGACGCAGTACACACCACGCTGCACATACTGCAAGGACAGAGAGGGAAATCTGATCACCGATCCTGAAAGCATACTGAAGCGATGGGAAGTGTACTTTAATGAATTGCTAAATGGTCAGCTCACTGCAGAAGTGGAGTCTCCACTACTTCAAGAAGAATACCCTATGTTGCCGCCACTAAGCAAAGAAGAGGTTGAGAAGGCTATAGGCCGGCTTAAGCAGAACAAAGCCCCGGGAGCCGATGGCATACCAGCCGAATTATTCCATCACGGCGGGCCAGCCTTACGTCAAGCAATTCATGATATTATAGTACAGGTATGGGAGCAGGAAGAAATGCCAGAAGACTGGCGAAAAGGTTTAATATGTCCAGCAATTATAGATGTATCACGTTGTTGAGTACCGCCTATAAGATACTCTCCTCTATCCTACAAGACCGGATAACCCCATACGCTAAAACCGTCATCGGACAATATCAGTGTGGTTTCATTCCAGGCAAATCAACAACTGATCAGATATTTACCCTTAGGCAGGCGATGGAAAAATGTCTAGAATTTAACATCTCAACATACCATCTGTTTATAGACTTCAAGGCCGCCTGTGATAGCATAGCCAGGGTAGAACTTTATAAAGCCATGGGAGAATTCGGAATCCCAAATAAATTGACACGACTATGTAGGTTGACCATGACCAACGTAACAAGCCAAGTAAAAATAGCCGGATTGCTATCCAGACCAATCAAAATCTTTAATGGACTCCGACAAGGGGACGGTTTGGCCTGCCTCCTCTTCAATCTGGCGTTGGAGAAAGCAATCCGTGACTCTGGCACGGCAACAAGACGGACCATCGTCAACAGGTCCAGCCAGTTACTGGCTTACGCAGACGACATTGACATCATCGGAAGAACCGAACAAGCTGTACAAGTTTCCTTCATCCAGATCGAGCAGGCGGCACAAAATCTGGGGCTGCACATTAGTGAAGGTAAAACAAAGTACATGGTGGCGTCGAATGCGAGAGGAACAGTTGGTCAAACAATCAAGGTAGTGGAGCACGAATTTGAAGTGGTGCAATCCTTTAAATACCTTGGGTCAATAGTAGCAGCCGATAACAATATAGAAGAAGAAATACGCGGACGGCTTCTCAAATCCAACAGAGCCCACTACAGTCTGTCAAAGCTCTTCAACTCCAGAAATCTCACCATAACTTCAAAACTGCTGCTGTACAGGACCATGGTCCTGCCAGTACTCACATATGGATCCGAGACTTGGGTGCTTAGCAAAAGGCACTCCGACCTCTTAGCTGCGTTCGAGAGAAAAGTCTTAAGGAGAATTGTTGGCCCCATATGTGAGGAAGGACGATTCCGGAGACGGTACAATCATGAATTGTACGCAATCTACCTAGAAGCAGATATCGTGACAAAAATTAAGCTCGGTAGACTCCGGTGGGCAGGGCACCTAGCTCGCATGAGCGAAGAGGAACCTGCTCGGAAAGTTCTTTGTGGTACATTCTATGGTGGACGACAGCGTGGTAGACCATGCTTGCGCTGGAGAGATGGCGTAGACCAGGACGCCCGAAGCCTTGGGGTGCGCAACTGGATGGAGTCGGCTAGAGACCGGGATAGGTGGAGAGACTTGTTGAAAGAGGCCAGGACCGGAACCCGGTTGTCGAGCCGATGATGATGATGAATGTGACAAAGTACTGGATTAATCATATTTCACACATTTTTTCATTATTGAGAACGCCTACGTGAGAGCATTGGATTTATATTGACCTGCGAATGTTTTTTTAAATAATGCCACGTTACACGCCCTAACTAGTTACAAAAAAATGCAATTGCGAAATAAGAACAAAAATGTTCCTGATCAACAATACGTAATAGAAATAATTCAAACCAATTCCAAAACGTTACAATTATTGATTTATTTATCTCAAGATTGTAATTTAACTTCTATTAAAGATCAAGACAAATTTTATATATACTATATGTATGATTCAAGAACAAATTAAACTTTGATGATTCCAAGTGATCGCGTTGGTGGTTGCTGGCAAATAGGACGATCTTTAGCTAACCAAAAGCCCTCCATGCTCAAAGATTTTGCGGCAATAATAAAAACCATGCATAAAAAATATAACATGATAGCATAGATGAAAGCATATAGCAGTGCAAATGGATTAGCAAGATTATCTTAAACAAATAACAAGGGATTAAAAGATTAAGAATACGAAAAATACATAGGGTATTATACGATATGTTTGGCAATTTAAAATTTAACATTGTTGACAAAAATTATAATTAATCACACATGAAAAGTAAATAATTAATTAACATTATTGAATATAATACTGAACTTGCATTTAAATAATAATTATAACAAATAAACATTTCTGAACACGCCGCCCCCCTGAAGGATTTCAGGAACATGGTAAAATCGCTAACTTGGTTATGGGTCGTTTGAAAATTCCATTTTTGGTTCGAACCGACACAACTCGTACAAGGCCATCCTGTCCTGGATGAACAACTTCAATTCGCCCCAGAGCCCATTTTGATGGAGGCATATTTAGTTCCTTAATGACAACTAAATCACCGACCTTGAAATTTTCCGTTTTCTTCTGCCATTTGGGACGTTGTTGCAGGGAGGTTAGATAGTCGCAGTGCCAACGCCGCCAAAAACCTTGTAACATATTTTGGACCAGTTGCCATCTTCCAAGCCGGTTAACTGCGACTTCTAGACAGCTAAGTTCCGGAATTGCGGTGTATGGTCTGCCTATAAGAAAATGAGAAAGAGTTAGCGGGTTTAAATCAGAATCAGAAATAGCACAAAGTGGCCTAGAGTTCAACAAAGCTTCAATTTGAGAGAGCAAGGTAGTCATTTCTTCAAAGGTTAAAATATGGTTCCCTATAACTCGCCGAAGATGCTGTTTCACACTCTTTACCCCTGCTTCCCATAGTCCACCGAAGTGTGGGCTGTGAGGGGGAATAAACTCCCATCTGATGCTGTCAGCCATCAAAGTTTTTGAAATTTTTGCATTATGGCCATCAGACCGAACCAATTTGTACCACTCCGATAGGTTATTAGCAGCTCCACGAAAGTTAGTGCCATTGTCTGAGTAGATGATGCTGCACTTACCCCTTCTAGCGATAAATCGCCTTAACGCCGCTAGAAATGCATCTGTAGACAAATCGCTTACAACTTCTAAGTGCACCGCCTTCGTCGCCATACACACAAAAAGCGCGAAGTATCCTTTCACAAATTTAGGGTTTCTTCCTCTAGCTAAACGAAGGGTGATAGGACCCGCATAGTCACAGCCAGTTTGATCGAAGGCGAAGGATGGGGAAAGCCTCGAAGACGGTAAATTTCCCATTAGCTGATGTGATGTGGCTTGCCGTTGACGGAAACAATCCATACAATCGTGAACGACCTTCCTTATGAGGTTTCTGCTTCCCAGAATCCAAAACTCCTGACGCACTACTGAAAAAAGTTCAGATACACCAGCATGAAGATATCTTCGGTGAGCGCTATTAAGAATAAGTTTAGAGATTGGATGACCCTTTGGCAATATAATAGGGTGTTTTAAGTTGAAAGTAGCATCAACTGCCTTTGAAATTCTACCCCCAACCCGAAGCAAACCTACATCGTCAAGAAAAGGAGCCAAAGAAGATAGTTTTGAAGAACTGGAGACACACTTATCTAACCTCAAGGCCGTTATTTCTTCTTCAAATTCTTTCTGAGCCAATTTTAGACATTTTTGCTTCGCATAAAGCAATTCGGAGGAACGAAGATATCCTCTGACGCGTTCTTCTGAGGTAAGCTTACCATTTTTAGCTCGCCGAACAAAGACCGCTACAATTCGTATTACACAGTCCCACGAAGAAACACGTTTGCCGAGCCTATCTATTAAGTCTTCTTGGGTGTACGATACATTGACAACTACAACTTCCTTTTTTCCTTCAGGTACCTCCTTAAGTTCCAAGCGCTCTGCAGAAATCGGCCAAGACTCGAAGCCCCTTGAAAGCCATTCTGGGCCCTTCCACCAAATTTCCAACTCCAGTAATTTTCTAGGCACCACACCCCTTGATGTGCAGTCCGCTGGGTTCTCTTCAGAGCGAATATAGTTCCAATTTGAACGAGGTAGAACATCAATGATCTCTGAAGTCCGATTGGCGACGAAGGTGTTCCATCGACGGGGTGGGGAGGACAGCCAGGCTAGCACAATTTGGGAGTCACAAAAGGCAATGGTTTGAACCGGTTTGAAGTCTAATGCATTTTGAACGAGTTGGATCAAACGCCCCAGCAGTAGAGCTCCACATAGTTCAAGTCGGGGAATGGTGATTTGTTTTATGGCAGCGACGCGAGTCTTCGCAGCAACAAGTTGAACCTCGATTTGCCCGCTTTCAGAAAAACTTCTAGCATAGACCACCGCCGAATATGCCTTCTCGGACGCATCTGAAAACCCTATCAACTCAAATCGTTTTGAATTGAAAGTACACCTTCGCAAAATCTCGACCTTTTCAAATAAGAATAATTCCTCTCGGTAGGAAATCCATTTATTGGCTACTTCAGTAGGCAGTGGATCATCCCATCCGATTTTCGTTGAATGTGCCCATAACTCCTGAAACAGCATTTTAAACAAAATGGTGGAAGGAGACAGAAAGCCTAAGGGATCAAAGATTTTTGAAATCTCTGATAACAGCATCCTTTTAGTGGGCGTCGACGATGAATCCTTTATAGAGATTTTGTAGGTGAAGATGTCACGATGAGGATTCCAAATTAATCCAAGCACCTTTGTACACTTATTTGCAGAATCAAGATCGAGAGAGATTGTAGGTTCAGAACTTGTTCCCTGCAAAACTGGCCAACAGTTAGAACTCCATTTACTCAGCTCTAAACCTCCACACGCCAACAAATTTACTAACTCATTTTTGAGCTCTAAGGTTTTAGTAACCGAATCCGACCCTGTCATGATGTCATCCACATAAATATCATGCAAAACAGAATGAGAAGCAATAGGGAACTGATCCTTGTAGTCCAAGGCTAATTGTTTCAAAACCCGCATTGACAAAAAAGGAGCAGGTGCAGTTCCATAAGTAACGGTACGAAGCCGATAGTGTTCGATTGGCTCAATGGGATTCTCTCGCCACACAATACGCTGAAAATTCCGATGATTGGTGTCAATCCAAATTTGCCTGAACATCTTAACGATATCGGCACAAAAAACATATTTGTGAACCCTAAATCGCAGACAAACATTGATTAGGTTACGCTGGAGTGGAGGTCCTACATGAAGCATATCATTTAGACTAACACCCTTTCCATCTTTATGGGACCCATCAAAAACAACTCGCAATTTATTCGTAACGACTGCATGATGAGGCAAATAATATACCTTCCCCGATGAGGGTTCGATCTCGTTTTCTGGAATCTTCTCCATGTGGCCTAAATCCAGATAAGTCCTCATAAAGCGACAATATTCCGATTTAAGATTTGGTTGACGAGAGAAACGACGTTCCATTGAGAACATCCTAGACAAAGCTCCGGAAAGGGTATTGCTGAAAACGATGTCCTTGTCTTTGAAAGGCAGCTCAACAATGTATTTGTTATCGGGCGCACGTGAAAATGTTTTACTAAAATGAGTGTCTGCAAAATCTCCTGAATCAATCGAATACAATTTAGGATGTAACTCTTGAACTTCCCAAAACGATTTCAAAAGAACGTCAACATCCTGATCAACTCCCACTCGCAGCGAAACAATTTCTTTGTCAGGAATACTACCAGTTACCACCCAGCCAAAAATAGTATTGAGAGCGACCAAATTACCAGCTTCATCAGTCCGTCGACCATCACGCAAAATACTCCAAGCCTTATCAGATCCGAGTAAAATATCAATAGGACCTGGTGTGTTAAAGCCTGGATCAGCCAACTTCAAATCACCCAACAGCGAAAATTTATCAAAAGCAAACGATTGCAAAGGAGTATTCGTAGTTATTCGATTCAAAATGAATGCTTCCAATTCCATATCATTTGAATCAAACCAAGATTTTAGGTTTAGAGTAACGGCACCTTGAGTAACACCAGCTTCTAAAGAAGATATACCAGATATAGGAAGACGAGCGTGACGACGACGAAGACCTAATTTTTTGACTAGGTTCTCCGTAATAAAAGATGCTTGAGAACCGGTGTCTAGCAACATGCGACAAATACAAGTTTTGCCTAATGAGTTCATGACCTTCACAACAACAGTGGGCAAAATCCCAGAGGGACGAATATCATTTTGCGAATGATTACTAACAATCGAAGCAGCAATAGGTTGATCTATGTTCGAATTCGGATTGTTAGATTCAACAGCTGGAGAAGGCGAATCCAAGTGAACAAGAACATGATGGCGGACACGACAATGAGGACAAAGATTTCTCGAACGGCATCGCGAAGCGGAATGATTGCTACCTAGACACCTGTAGCACAACTTTTGGTCTCTAACATAAGAACGACGGGACGGAACAGGCAATTCAATAAATTTAGGGCACTGCGAGAGATTATGATGATCCTTGCACATGGGACAAAAATGCTTAGCGACCGCAAGACTTTTAATGTTATTCGACGCACTATACGAACTCGTTTTAGGTTTATTCCCGGAATTTTTCGTATCACTTGTTTTAGTGGCACATGCTTCTAAAGCGTCGCATCTTTTTTCTAAAAATTCAAGAAGTTCTTTTATAGTTGCGGTTTCGGAATTATTGATATGAAGGGACCAAGCTTTTCGCGTTTCAAGGTCGATTTTTTCCAGCAAAAGATAATTTAGCCAAGGATCTCTGCCCTCCGTTTTCAGAGCCTTCAAACCACGAATTACCTCATCCGATTTGTCCACCAACCGACGCAAATGTCCACTATCCGTGACGGATACATTTGGAATTTTCAAAAAACTTTCGATATGAGCGTTGACAATGTATAGCGGTTTATTGTAACGGTGTTCAAGTTTTTCCCATGCTTGTTCATAATTATAGTCAGAGATTTCAATACCGTTTAAAAGTTTCGCGGCATCATTTTCCAAAAACGATTTCAAGTACCGCATTTTCTGAGCTCCGGAAAGTTTTTTGCAGTCAATACTCCCGAGGAACATATCCCGAAATTCTGGCCATTGCCTATAATCGCCACCAAAGGGTGGTATTTTAAATTTAGGAAGTTCAATTTCCGAACATATTTTGGAGGAGGAAGCGAACGACGAACCGCTTAAAAGAGACTCCAACAAGGCGGCTTGTTTAACCGTAGAGTCACCGTTATCATTCCCGCTACGCGGTGGAGGAGGAGGTGGAATCGAAGGCGTATTTTTACGGATGGCCTTCAAAAATGCACTTTTCGCGTTCAAATATTTTGTTTCCGTGGCTTCAAAGTCAATTTCGGGGTCAACATACCCTTCTTCCTCGGAATATTGGAAAAATTCATTTTGATTTAAGCAAAAGGATTTCCACGATTCCTCCAAACGTTCTAACCGCGTTTCTAAAATGTCTATATCCTCAACATCTATGTCTAATATATATGTATGCGCACGTGTAATAGTGCCCTTCAAATGTCCACGAACTTGCCTTAACACATTCATTTTTTCAAATACAAATTTTCAAAGCTCAAAAACGTGGGTATTAACCGAGCAAACCAAATTTTCACTAATTGATTTAAAACGACAGGGTTTCACTCCAAAACAGGACCTCACCAAAAACCAAAATCACAAACAGCAGCAGAATCACCATCAAACAAAATTATATGATAGATACAGTTTACCTATACCAATGTGTTTTCCTCGTGTCCAAACTCAGTTTCAAGCAACCACCAAATAGCTCCAAATTCCATCCAAAATTGCAAAAATATTCTGCTCGAAGGACCAACTTTGATCAACAATACGTAATAGAAATAATTCAAACCAATTCCAAAACGTTACAATTATTGATTTATTTATCTCAAGATTGTAATTTAACTTCTATTAAAGATCAAGACAAATTTTATATATACTATATGTATGATTCAAGAACAAATTAAACTTTGATGATTCCAAGTGATCGCGTTGGTGGTTGCTGGCAAATAGGACGATCTTTAGCTAACCAAAAGCCCTCCATGCTCAAAGATTTTGCGGCAATAATAAAAACCATGCATAAAAAATATAACATGATAGCATAGATGAAAGCATATAGCAGTGCAAATGGATTAGCAAGATTAGCTTAAACAAATAACAAGGGATTAAAAGATTAAGAATACGAAAAATACATAGGGTATTATACGATATGTTTGGCAATTTAAAATTTAACATTGTTGACAAAAATTATAATTAATCACACATGAAAAGTAAATAATTAATTAACATTATTGAATATAATACTGAACTTGCATTTAAATAATAATTATAACAAATAAACATTTCTGAACAGTTCCTGAATTTTGAAATCAATTAAAATAAGAAATACATGCATATTTAGATAAAATACATAATTACTGTTTATTTAAATTTTTAACCATTTTTTAACTAAAGCTTATTACAAAAAATTTTCGATATGATCCCCATTTTGTAGAAGCCAAAGATTATAGCGCCTTCTTATTGCTGCACATAAATTTATACTTGATAAATTTTCCTGTAATTTGACTCCAGCCACTTCAATCTGTTGTTTCAGTTGTACCAAAGATCCTATTTCCACTTCGTACACATAGTTCTAACGGAGTTAAATCTGGCGATCTCCAACGGTCACGCACGTGTTCTCAATGAAAAAATGTGTGAAATATGATTAATCCAGTACTTTGTCATATTATTGTATGCTTATAAGACCGATAATTAAAAAAATAGTAAAATGAAAGTTAATCCTTTCAATCGTAAATTCACCTAAGAATCGAAAAACGTAAAAACAAAATAAAAGGCTTTTCTTAGAACAAAAGTAGTTTTTGTTATTTTTGATTTTCTCAAAAACTACAAAACATTTTGAAATCCGGTTTTTTGTGTTTGATCAAAAATTAATAAGAGCATTGAATATTGAATAAAAAAATAATACTTAATTACGTAAAATTTAAAAAAAAAATTGTTTAAAACCAAAATTTTCAATTTTTTTTTCAAAATTTTGATTTTGAAAATTCATTTTTCAAAAACTATTCACTCGAACAACTTTATTTAAAAACAAAATTAAAGAATGTATCTCTGGCTTTTCAAAATGCTATAGCATTACTCTGTAGGTATCACTGTTATTTTTTAATAATTTTTTTTCTGTTTTAAGTGATTTTTTTCTTAAATTGCCCCTCCCGCCTAAACGGGGGGAAATAGACTCCCCCTCCCATACGATTTTTTTCTAGTCTAAGTCCAACGTACACGCCCTAGCTTTTTGTCACACCTTATGCAAATCACCTTGTATAACGCAAGTAAAAATCATTTAACTTTTATTGATTAATTTATTAAAAAAAATTTTCTTGAAATCGTTTCTCTATTTTTAATAATAACTTATTAACTTTCGATTTTCGAGAACTCAATTTTTTACAAAAATGTAAGAAAATGTTTTTTATGGAACTTATGGTTCTTGAGATATGAAGAAAACAATCCTGATAAAGCCAAATGGGGGTTTCAACTCCGAAAAATCAATGGATTATTTCCGAGCCATCAGCTAGGTATTTCGTTTCATCAATTTACTTACTTTATGTAATCAATCCAAAGGGGTAAAATGAAAATCTCTTGCGCTTTTGAAGGTAGGTACTGTACCCGTACATACAATTTTAAAAAATTTTCACAACACACGAAACAGACAAGTTAAATGTTAAACTGCAACTAATTTTGTATTTAATAAGGATGTTTGCAAACTTTACTGGATTTTACGATAAAATAAAACAGAAGAAAATACAATTGACTAACATATGTACCTTCGATAAAAGATACAACAATATACGAATACATGGACTCTTATGAGCCGACTCACATCGAATCAGTCGAAACAAACGAAATGTTTTTGTCTCAACTTCTCGCCTTACGAGCAGGGTTCGAACCGCAGTAGTAAAATTTTGGAGCAGACTTATAAAAAAATAAACGAATTGAAAATTTCTGGAGTAGATTTAGATTTAGTAATTCAGTGTTGGTTCATTACAGCTCTAAATAGAATAGTCCAGTCATTTTAGGTTTTATCTGCGGAAAAATTCCTAGTGAGCTGAATTTTTGTCTACACCTTTATTACGGCATTGTAATGAAGATGTGAAAAATCGACATTGATATCGTGCCGGCTAAAAAAGTTATAGGGGTCAAAAGGTCACAAAAATCAGTTTTTCGCAAATATCTCGCGATCTATTGCTCAGAGGTCAATAAAGGTCATTATAAAAATTGTTTGTCGTGAAATTGTCTACAAAAAATGTCTTTTGCATTTTTCTGTAAAATTAACCGTTTTCGGAGTAGAGCGCTGAGAAAGCGAATATATTATGACTATGCACTCGTTTCCTCACCATCTTCGAGGTAGAATGCAGAGCGCGTTTTTTTACATGGTTTCCCCCGAAGGCATAATCCATGATATGTAATCAGAGGTTTTTTATTTACGAGTGAATAATTTTTTATTTGAATACAGAAAAATACAGAAAAATTAACTTTAGTATATAATTTTTTTTTTTATCATTCATTGTCGATATCTTCAGTTTCTGTGTCACTAACATTTGCATATTGCAATCTTCGATATTAAAAATGGTCTTCAGCTGTGAGCGGTTAACTCGCTGATTCTATTCAGCATTTACACCAGCGATCTAATAGGTAGTCTAACTCGGGCAATTGTGTATGCCTTCGACCTAAATAGTGTACAGAACAGCTCCCAAAGTCGAGGTCATCAGAATTCTTTTGCACTGTGACTTCAACAAGATTCAGTGATATTGCGATGATATGGAAGTCAGTTTCAGAAATCTGAAACTATTCTGCTTAGGACTCGATCCATCAGTGTGCCACTTGATGATATTTGTTTCGAGGATCTCAAGATAACTCCCATTGCCGCACTTCTGATGGCCTCGTGTAGAGGAGATAGATAGAGGAGAACCTCTGTAGCTGCGGTAGGGCAGGTTCTCATTGCTCCTGTAATACAGATCAGACCAAAAACATAAATGTTAAAAAAAGAGCCAAGTTCTTCTATACAAAAACCTTTGTGTTATAAGTCAGCCGTGAAAAGTACTGAGATCTTAAAGTGCGCCAAGTTCTTATTTCATGAAGGTTTAATACCGAATATTTAAAGTAGAATAATATTGAAACAGCTACAATGTAATAGAGAAATTTTATTATTTAATGAATACTGACTAAAATTTGATGGGTTCACTTGTCAAGTTTTTAAAACCTTTCGAATTGGGCATAAAAAAAAACTTGCCAAGTGAGCCCATCAAATTTTAGTCAGTATTCATTAAATAATAAAATTTCTCTATTACATTGTAGCTGTTTCAATATTATTCTACTTTAAATATTCGGTATTAAACCTTCATGAAGTAAGAACTTGGCGCACTTTAAGATGTCAGTACTTTTCACGGCTGAGTTATAACACAAAGGTTTTTGTATAGAAGAACTTGGCTCTTTTTTTAACATTTATGTTTTTGGTCTGATCTCACTCCTTTTTGCAAAGATTTTATTGTTTTGCCATGTAAAAATCTCGAAAGATACGGAAAAATATAAGGGTGGACTCTACCTTATAAAATCAACTTTGTTTATAGCTTCCTATTTTTTTTTGGTATATTTTCTTTTTGTTATTGGTTGTTTTGATTTGCGCTTCAATTGTTTCTTCTTGTCCTGGCCAGGTACCTAACACTAACATACCTACCTTAATTATAAATACTAGTACATACATCCGCTCAAAGCCATAAAAAAGCAATAATTGTTTTTGTTGCAATTTTAACTCCTTCTTTTAAATGAAGCTAGACCACCAATTAACAGCCTAATTAGTGGTTTTATTATAGTTCACATCACAGTTAAGAGTTTTTTTTATGTAAACTCATAATTTTTTCAGGTATGCAAATGTTTTCTTTTTTCATTCAACATAACATAGAGTACCAAATCGAGCACTCTAGTTCTAAGAAAAGTTATGAAATTTCCAAATGCATGTATAGTTTCAAAATGACAATAAAAAGACACTTCGAATGAAAAATCTTAGATTTTCTGTTTTTCGCTTTGAATGTACATTAAGCTATACCCTTCCACCAAACTTCATCATTCTACAGCAGTCGGAAGTGCTCCATATAAATCAAACTTTTTCTCGGAAAGTGGGCGGATACCACGCCCCCTGAATGGAAAACCTCAATTTTTAGTTTTGGTCCTTTATATGCGATTTGAGCCCTACCGTTTTACCAAATTTCATTGTTCTACTGCAATCGGAAGTGTGCCATATAGAATTTATATGAGTTCTGAGGAAGTGGGCGGATACCACGCCCCTGAACGGAAAACCTCAAATTTTATATTTTGTTCTTTGTATGCAGTTTTAGCCCTACCAGTTTACCAAATTTCATCGTTTTACAAAAGTCGGAAGTGAAAGTGAGTGTATTCCACGCCCCCTGAATGGAAAACCTCAATTTTTATTTTTGGTCCTTTATATGCGATTTGAGCCCTACCGTTTTACCAAATTTCATTGTTCTACTGCAATCGGAAGTGTGCCATATAGAATTTATATGAGTTCTGAGGAAGTGGGCGGATACCACGCCCCTGAACGGAAAACCTCAAATTTTATATTTTGTTCTTTGTATGCAGTTTTAGCCCTACCAGTTTACCAAATTTCATCGTTTTACAAAAGTCGGAAGTGAAAGTGAGTGTATTCCACGCCCCCTGAATGGAAAACCTCAATTTTTATTTTTGGTCCTTTATATACCATTTGAGCCCTACCGTTCTACCAAATTTCATTGTTCTACTGCAATTGGAAGTTTGCCATATATAATTTACATCAATTCTGAAGAAGTGGGCGGATACCACGCCCTTGGAAAACCGCAAATTTTATATTTTTTTCTTTGTATGCAATTTAAGCTCTGCTACTTTACCAAATTTCATCCTTTTACAGCAGTCGAAAGTGCTCCATTCAACTAACACCAATTCGGTGAAAGTGGGTGGATACCACGCCCCCTGAATGACAAATCTCAATTTTTATTTTTGTTCCTTTATATGCAATTTAAGCCCTACCG